>JAUMHR010000031.1:293713-319007 GCA_032361145.1 Enteromius fasciolatus
AACAGTCCCACACTAAATGGGTCAGATTTAATGGCATCAGCCCGAGTCCCAGACCTGGAGCGGTTAGTATTCTGTACGGTATATACTATATAAAACTACACGGCTCAAAAAAAATAAAGGCAACACTAAAATAACATCCTAGATCTGAATGAATGAAATATTCTTATTAAATACTTTGTTCTTTACATAGTTGAATTTGCTGACAACAAAATCACACAAAAATGATCAATGGTAAACAAATTTATGAACCCATGGAGGTCTGGATTTGGAGTCACACTCAAACACACTTCAGGCTGATCCTTTTTATAAAATAAAAAGTGTTGCTAGCTTGACATAACAGAAGACTTCTATTTGTTATTCAGAGTTAATGCTAATATCAGTTGCTCGACTGTGATGTTAATGTGTTGATTATATATTTCAGTGCATCAACAACCTGAACCGCATGCAGAGCATCAACTCGTCCCTGCAGCTGCCGGATAAAACGCTGCAGTTTGTGAAGGACCACCCGCTGCTGGAGGACCCGGTGTTGCCCATCGGAAACGGCCCGCGTCTCATCACCAAAGACGTCAACTACACACAGATCGCCGTCCAGAGAGTGCAGGCCCTCGACGGCAGCGTCCACCACGTCATCTTCACCGGCACCGGTCAGTCTGTGTCTCAGCATAGAGTTTCACAGAGTTTATTCACTTTTTATTTTTCAATTCTTCATTCATATATTTATTAAGCACTGATAAACACAACAGCAGTTGTAGTATATTGTAATTTAAGAATCGGGTCAAACATCATCATTTGTTGTTTTTATTTATATAATTTTGCATAATATATATTCTGAATTAATATAGGAGTCAGATGATTCATAATCGCATCATTGTTTTTCTCGTTGTTTTTCACTACATCAACCTATCTGTTTTTATCATGTATTTTTACTATCACTTTCCCCGGCATCGGTGAGTGTTTGTGGTGAAGTGTGTGAAAGGATGCACTAAACCACAGGAAGTGAACGTCTGGCTTTGATTTTGTTTCTTCAAGCTGAAGTATCATGAAGGTAATTTAGATCACATCTTGATGCTTTATTAATGTTTCTAGACAAAGGTTTGCTTCACAAATCTCTGGTGTTGGACGGCGAGGTTCACACGGTGGAGGAGATCCAGCTTCTGAAGAACAGAGAGCCAATTAAAACACTTCTTCTTTCCTCACAAGTGGTAAGAACAGAAAGCCGAGACTCGTCTTACCATCACCGTGAGCTCTGAGCGGTGTATCACGAGGAATAAAGTCCACAAACACATTGTGTGAGTAGGCTGTGTGAGATCCGCTCAGGTTTCTCACGTGTTGTTTGTTTTGTCCGTCTCAGGGCCAGTTCCTGTACGCTGGATCAGACTCTGGTGTGGTTCAATCTCCCACAGCGTTCTGTGAGAAGTACCTGTCCTGTGTGGGCTGTGTTCTAGCGCGGGACCCGCACTGCGCCTGGGACCCACACTCAGCCTCCTGCCTCAATATTTTCCAGCACGATACTGATCCACGGTGAGAAATGAGAGTACACACTGGCCATGTACACCTGCAGCTGAAGTCACATGTCAGTTCACCTTTTGCTCCTCAGTCGCCTTCTTACACACACAATTCACTAAAATACAGGACTCGACCACATTACCTCCCGAAAAACACAGGTAGTGACATCAGCATTTACAGACATTCTATGCCGTGTATGTGAGATGAAGAAACTAACATGGACAGAAGTCTTAAAGGCGGTCATATGATGTTGCTTAAAAGAATAACAGCGTCTCCAGAACATGGCGCCCGCAGCATCACTACAGCCAGAATAACAGCGTGGTGGGTGTTTGGGTGGTGTTTGTAACTAAACACACTCTGTGATGTAGAAAAGCGAGTCGTTTTAGGGGTGAATGGACAAGTCAAGTGGACAAAATAACCAGTGTTTTGTCACTGCAATATTACTTTGGTCACAATAACAGATACCAGATGAGCAAGCCGCCTATTCTCTTTTTCCATACATACATGTAACTGTAATTTAGGGAAATCACTTCTGCGTTTAAATGAGGTAGTCACTAATGAAACCTGACTGACAGCACGTCCGTCTCCTTCACATGGAGCATCTTAGTCAGAACTTCTCCAATACTAGCAGGCATTGTGTCTCCACGCTGAGCTTTAAAACAGGAACACGGCTCTCATGCAGTACGTTAGTCAGACCAGTGTGTCATTTTGTTAAGTTTAGTGGTTTAAAGATTACTTTTATTTACTCTTAGCTGTGTTCATTTCATTAGTTTCTGCAAGTATTTGTTTTAATACTTTTATAATATATAGTATATATAACTTTTAGGAATCGTCATAATCATTTACGTGTTTCTTTTAGAATTTATTATTTATTTTTAATTAATGCCAGGTGGCATTATCATCTTCAGTTAAGTGTGTCTGTATTTACTCTGTGTTTTGTGTGTTTTTGCAGGAAGTTGGTTCAGAGCCTCAAAGGGGATGCTGGGATATGCCCTACAGGTGTGTCATGTAGAAATGTCATCAGTATTAAATTTAAGCTCCAGTTTTAGTGCCTGGTTTCTGTCTGTCTAGGTGTATTTTTAACTGCGTGTGCAGTGTGGCACAGACGAACAAAAAATGAGCACATTGTTGAACATAATTCTAATAATTATATAGATGTGTACTTACAAACAAAAGAACATTTAAGATTTAAGATGCATTTTACTAGATTCAATGTTTATAATTAAATGTAATGCAAAATTCTATGTATTATATTTTTTTATTTTATTTATATAAAGGATTTCTCTTTATGCTATAACTTATGATTTATAATTTAAGAATCAGAGAAACAATAATCAATTTATAATTTTGTATAATTTAAATATAAATGTTTTTTTCTGTATTTATCTGTGTGTGTGTGTGTGTATGTAAGCAACAAGCAATTCAGCCATGATTTATTCACAATACAGCACTTCCTTATTACTTTTATAAAACGTTTACCACACAATACAAAATATTCAAACTAAGAAGTCAAATGCATGCTTGTATAATATAAAAATACATGTAATACTTTTATTAAAGTTTATTTTGCACACAAAAAAATTTATTTAAAATGCATATGAAAATGTAGCTACAGTATGTGCAGTAATATATATACACACACTAATATAATACCTACATACTGTATATATATAGGGGGGATGCTTTTGAAAATGTTTTTAATACTATGTAAACGACAAATAAATTATATAAAGTAAGAAAATTAAATTAAATGTGATCATTTTAATTTAGAAGCACCAGTATAACAGTACAATTAAATGAGCAGCGTATTATTTTTTTAGCATTTTGAATGAGCGCATTGAATCATTTGTGAAACTTCACAGGGTGTCATCCTTCTCCTTGATAAACTAACGGCTGTCTGTATAGCTGCAGCAGCTGACCCATAACTCCGTCTGTGTTGCAGTGGCTCCTCCGGTGGTGGGTGACTATCAGCAGGTGCTGGTGAAGCCGGGCGGCTCTGCGGATCTGCCCTGTCAGGTGCGCTCAAACCTGGCTCAGGTGTTGTGGAAGCTGAATGGCCGAGTCCTGAGCGAAGCATCACGCTTCCTCCTGCTGAGCGAGAACGGGCTCCTGATCTACAGCGTTACTCTGGAGGATGCTGGCCACTACGAGTGCTGGTCCGTCGAAGCCTCGGCGGGACAGAACTTCACCCGTCTGGTGGCGGGATACTCGCTTCGCCTGGATCTCCCCAAGAGCGTGCCGTCGACATCAGCTCAGTCTACTCTCCGGCCGGAGGAAGGTAATACCGGTAACGACTCGGGACTAACGCCGACTCACACGGATGCTCCCTCACTAACAACCCCTCCCAGCAGCGCCATTAAACCCAAAGCCTACATCCCTCCAGAGGTCAGCAACTTACCGACCCGCACCGAGACACTTGACCCATCGGCTAAATACATTCAGCACGACAACAGTGTCGCTCTGCTCTCGCTCCTCCTGCTCTTCTTCCTGTTGTTCCTCGCCGCTCTGGCGTATAACTGCTACATGCAGTATCTTCCGGGCCCGTGTCTCCGTCTGAGATCCGCGCTGCTCGGATCTAGTAAGAAGCCGCAGCCGGAGTACGCTGCCTGTGAGGCCGGTCTGATGGAGCCAGCACAGGAGAAACCAGACCCCGCCAATCAGAACGGAGCACACCCGCTGCGTGCGCTCAGAGACACCGGATACGAGACGGAGCCAGAATGTGGGAACACTGGGAACGCCGATGACAGTCCCTCAAAAGAGCAGCCCTTCGACGTGGACTGTGTGTCACATCCGATCGAGTACGCAGACGCAGATGCGCCGTACTGACGCTTTAGCAGAACACAGCCGCCGCTCTGCAAGAACAAGCGCAGAATTCCAAATAACATTCCAAATTGGAAACATTGTTTACCAAATTGGTAAGTCTCGTGATGTTTTCCAGATTGGAGCACCGGACTTTTTTTTGTGAATATTTGTGGAGCACGTTCTTGCACTGCAAAAATAGGGTTTTTTTCTGTTACAAATATCTGAATATTCTTAAATCAAGATACATTTTCTTGATTTATAAAATATAATTTCTTGTCTTTTTTTCTTTAGATTTTTAGTTGAACTCCAAAAATTAATTTTTTTTACATTCATTTTTTATTTATTTTTTATGTATTTATTAGAATTTTTTCATCAGCTATTACTCCAGTCTACAGTGTTTAGAAAAAAAAAATTTTACATCATAATAATATTTTGCAAATCGCTATATTACATTTTTATTAAATAAATGCAGCTTTGATGATCATAAGAAACTCCTTTTAAAAAACATAAAGAAATCATTCTGATCCCAAAGTTGTGAATGGTTTTGAACTAACTAAAATTTGTTTGTGAGTTTATGCTTAAAATGTCATTTTTCTTGCTCTCTCTCTCTCACTCACACACACACACACATAAATATATAAATAAAATAAAAAGATATGTGTATATTGACATTTTAATTTCTTTTCATAAACTCACTTCATTTTGATATTTTGTCAGAAGGCAAGACTTGATATCTTAATACATTTTCCTTCTGTAGAAAATGTATTTGATTTAAGAATGTTCACAATGGAAAAGGACATAAATGCTTCTTGCAGTGTTGGGTCTGAGCTGAAGTCTGCTCTGAATCTCAGGGACGCAGGATCTCATGATGAAGAACTGCTCTGGAAGAGCTCAAACATATAAACCAGACCAAAAACACTGTGATGTGTGTCTGTGGTTGTTTCTGCTGCTGGAGCAGATGAGATGTCTAACACACTTACCCTGTCTCATAACAAGACACTTCTCCACTGTAATCCAGAAACGCCAGCTTTATGTTTCAGATATTTTTAAAGATATGATATTATTTAATTGTATGTCAGCAATAATAGTGTACAAAACAACCCCAAGAAACCCCAAAATTTAAAAAGAAAAAACAATACAAGAAACATTTTAAGAATATTTTGTTCTTTTCATTTGCATTGTACATTTCATATTTTGAAATTTATTACACTAATACACAATAATTATAATAAATTGCATTCTGACAGGATAATTTTCATGATTCACATAAGTTATTTCTTGGTAGGAAACAAATAACAAAATGAAAAACTATTATTATTATTTGTTTTGTATAAAAGGACCATTTAGGACATTTTTGCATTTGTTTAAATACAGAAATAGTTGAACCTGTCTAATAATTCATGATTGTATTTCATGTAAAAAATGCCATTGTTAATTACCATCTGCCCCTAAATGTCACAAGGACAGTGTTTTCTTTATGCTATATATTTATGCCGTATGTAAGTTTTGTCATTTTGACAGCACTTAATGACAGTGACTTTAATATAAAAACATGAATAATAATGATGATGGTAATAATAATAATAATAAATTGCATCCTGATAGAAAAATATTCTGTATTACAAATAAAGCATTTTTTTGGCAAAATGGAAATTCTAATGTTCAGAAATGTGCTTAAATGGGATGAAATTGTCTTGTATGTTTTGGGGTGACTGTGGCGTTTCTGAGTCTTCTGTCCTCCTCTGATTCTCAGCACACTCTTGTATTTCTCTCTCTCTCTCTCCATTTCTTCCTTCCACTTCCTGTGTCTTGCTCAGCTTCCTTGGCTGTTGTTCCTTCCCCTCCGCCCCTGCCTGGCTCCTCCTCTTCCTCCTCCTCCACCTCCTCTTCCTCTTGGTCTCTGGCCGGGGCTCGTCTGATTCCTCCTCTGCTGAGCGAGCAGTCCTGGAGCGTTCACCCTCACCAGGCCTTTCTACTCTTCTGCCTGGCCTTGGGTGAGTGCTGCCTCTGACCTCTGACCTGTCTCTCACGCATCAGTCTCAGTACTCTGAAGTGCGACTTCCTTTCGCTCCTCCTGCACTGCTAAGTGTTATTATTGACCGAGGAGCCAGACAGGAAGTAGAGAAGAGACAGAGGATGTCACTGAAGAGTATTGAGACAGTGTTTGTGTGTCTGCATGATCCAGATCTTTTCACACCACCTAAAATAGTTTCAGAATTCTTTCTTTTCTTTTCTAAATTGTCTGGTTATGGTTTTGTGATGTTGTCTTGGACTCTTGTAAATGAAGTGACTAAAGGACGTTCCAGTCGTGTACAGTGTAAATACAGTATATGTACATATGGAAAAGATGTACAAAGTTTCTTCAGATTTGTTTTTGTAGAGAGACTGAATAAATTTTTGAATGGACACTGATTATTGTGTTGAGATGTGTTAATGATGCTGTATATTATATCTTGTTTTAACATGAATCTCAGGGAGGAATTACTAATATAAATCTCATAAATCCATTCAAATATTCTTCTTTTTCTGCAAAAATAGTTTGAAGTGTTAACGACACTATTATTTAAAAGATTGGGGTCTCCTGCTCATCAGGGCTGCATTTATTTGATCAAAAATGCTGTAAATATTACATTTTAAAATAGCTTTTCCCTCGTGAAACGTTAACTGAATTTTCAGCATCGTTACTCAAGTCTCCAGTGATCCTTCAGAAATCATTACATAAACGAGAAACATGTCTGAATATTATCAATTTTGAAAACAGTTGTGCTTCAAAAATAGAATAGAAAGAGCAGCATTTATTTGCAGCATTATAACCATCTTTTATAGTCACTTCTGATCATTACAGATCATTCTTACGGTTCCTAATATCTTGTGTTATTTGTCAGCATGTACAGTATATTCTTCATGCTCCACGTACAGCTGAAAGTTGGTTTTTACTGAGTTATAAGGTGAACTATTGGATATAACTTTGCACAAGTGTGTGAGTTTTGGACATGTACTGTACTTCTTGTGGGGATCACTGAAGCTGGAAACACTTATTTAACTCTGAAAATCAAACATAACCAACCTTTTCAATGTGCTATATTATCAAAAAACTTAATCTAATATTTTTTTAATCATTTTTTTCTGTTACTTGAAATATGATAAATTGATAATAAGAACCAGCATTTGAAAATTTGACAAATTCTTAAGCAATTTTGTGTGCCAGTCATTTTTGACCATGAACAACATAATAAGGTCAAAAAACTGCCAAAGTACTACAAAAATCCAGCCCCAGCAAGTACATAAAGTGATTTTTATCTGAAGCTACACTGTAAAAATGGGTGTTATTTTAATGGTAAAAATAACCTGTTAAATGGTTAATGATAAGTTGCCCTAATAAATACGGTGAAAAACTGTAATAGACATTTAGGGTAAGCGAAAAATTAAAATTTAAAAGGAAAAAAATTAATTTGGATTTTGATGTTTTTTCTTTGAAATAATTGTTTCTTCTTAGTTTTTTTTTACAGTTATGTTAATTAGGGATATACTGTATGTACAACGGAATTTCAGTGCCACCAAAAAACTAGGAGATTAAAGTCATCATGTGACTTTCTTGTCAGCACCTGAATTTAATGGTTATTAAAACAGATTTCAGAACTTCAATAGCTTGGTTGACATTACATACATGAACATTACATACGTTAAGTTAAACCCTAAAACATTGCTACTGTATTTTTTACAGTAAAACTCTGGCAACCACAGCTGCTGTTTTTTTACCGTAAATTTTACAGTATTTTTTTTATTAATGGTGTACAGTTTGTAATGCACGCAGTGTGAGAGTGTGATAACACAAATAGCATGGGATGAAGATGATTGGTCGTGTCTTGAGTGTTAATAACCTGTAGGATCCATTTGTAAGTGCAGTTTTCCTGCAGGTCCTAGAGATGTAAGTGTTGAGTGGCACATAAACGGGCAGAAGCTCGAGACTCGCATCACTGAATACAGACACGTAGTATCCCATGATGCAGTGCTGGTGAGCAGCTGGCTGAAGGAGGAGGCTTTGAATGAAGACGTGCAGTACGAGTGTACGGCGGTGTCCGTGGCGGGACGAGACTCCTCCAGAGTGGAGCTTCGGCTCGACAGCAGAGGTAATGCGTGTGATGGTCGTGCTGCTGTGCCAGTCTGACCTGTGCTGTAAAGTGTCTCTGTGTGCTCTCAGACGAGGCCCTGGAGCGCTGGAGAAGTGCTCTGAGCGACCACAACACACTCCTGCAGCAGTGGAAGAAAGCCTGGGTGAGCCACAGACGTCACAACACAACTGAATCAAAATATGTGCATCCTCAGGAGTGATATTGCTTCTTGAGCAATACAGCAAATTAGTATATTAGAATGATTAATGATGCTGAAATCTCCTAAATAAATTAAACTTTACAATATGTTAATATACAAAACACCTATTTTAAATTCCAATAATATTTCAAAATGTTTGATTCAAGCATTTGTGAGACTGATCCTAAACTTTAGCGCTTTTTGATTTCCGACGCATTTTGGCCCGCTGCTCATATTTGGTAAAAGTGAAAGTGCCTTCATTCAGTATTTACAACAGCTAAACTAAAAATATATTCGTTATTTATTTATAATGCATTTGCACATTTAAAATGCTGCCTTGTCAGATTGGGGTTGGTAGAGAGGTCAGTTAGGCATGGAAAAGCTTCTTTAAAATAGTTCCCCCCAGCAATTATTTGTATATATATTTAATTTATATAATTTGTATTTAATTTAATTGTGTATATATATTTTTTCTTTTTATATATTTAATTTAATTCAATTTTAGATTTGGTAATTCTTTTTTATTTTATTTTATTTTATTATTTATTTTATACTTTTTATGTTACATATTTTATTTAAATTTACTTTCTATATTAATTTAATTTACTTTTTTTTACTTTCTATTTAAATGTATTTTATTGTAATATAAATTATATTGTAAAAAATTGTATGTCATTTATTTTGCCTTTAATATTTACATTTTATATTTATTTTATATTTATTTATTTTTGTTTTTAAATTTATATGTGTGTGTGTATATATATACACACACACTACCAGTCTTGGAAACAGTAAGATTTGTAATATTTATTAATTTTTTTTTTTATTGTTCAATATTTTTTCCATTTAAAATAATGGGTTTCTATTTTAATATACTTTAAAATATTATTTATTTCTGTGATGCAAAAGCTGAATTTCCATCAGTCATTACTCTAAAGTGTCACATGATCCTTCAGAAATCGTTTTAATATGCTGATTATTATTTTATTTTATTTGTATTTTTAAATTTAGATGTATTTTGTATTTTTTGTATGCTTTCCTGTGTTTTGTGTGGGCTGAGGACCTCATCATATGTTTGTGGTGGTGCTGATGTCTGTCGTCTCTCACTGTTGTCCTGCAGGAGAACTGTGATGGACAGGGTGTTCTCTGAAGACGCTCATTATCGCTCATCATGGCATCGTTTACTGACTGCAGGGACAGACGCTCGGACGAGAGCACACACACACACACACACAGCTCATGTCACACTGGTGGTGTGTTTCTTCACTCAGCAGCGCTCTGAGTCTGTTCCTGATCTGTGGGTCTCGTCAGGACTCCAGATCTGTGGAGGACGAGTGCAGTGAGACGGGCCTCTCAGGCTGATGACAACTGCTTTTCCTCGACCGTCTGCACACTTCTATTTATACTCCCTCCATCCTCGAGAGCAAATGGCACCAGCTCATGTTAGTGAAAGCAAGATTTGTGTTTATAATAGTCCTCTTGTGTTATTTAAATAATCGTGTGTTTATCTGAGCAGATATATTTCAAAGAAGTTGCTAGAATATTTTTTGTCCTCCAGAATAGAGGTTGCAACAACAATAAACATGATTTCTATCATTTGTGAGAGACTTTAAGCATGCTTTCTAAACACATCTGAACATATCTTATTTTAGTTAAGGTTTGTGTGTAAATTGTGTGCATATTTACAACAAAAATCTATTTATGACACATTCAAATATTAATTGCTTTTACAATAAATACTTAATATATATTAATTCATTTTCATTTCAGTTTTATTTATGTTAGTTCATCATGTTAATCTAATTCAAAATATACCAAATATATTAAATACATTTTAATATACGTTTACAGTTTTATTAATATTTTGAATCATATAAACATTTTTATATCAGTTTCCAGTTTAATTTTAGTTAAAATGTTAATATATATTTTTTTAAATATATAGTTTTTATTTTAATGTTAACTATTTTAATACATCAATTTAATTTTAAAATGACAAATGTTGCTTCGGGAACTCATTTAGTATTTGATTTTATGTCACAAAATGGTTGTTTTTATGGCCTTAGTTTTAGTTAATGATAATAACCAAGGTCAATGTCGTCGCCATTTATCCTCATTCAAAGGTCAGCGCACAATTCCCTGAGTCCTCTGACCTCTGAGACGACCATACGACCTTTGAGACTGTAACTAACCCACACAATCAACTGCCAATAAAAGACTCATAAATCAATTCCTGCTGCTTTACCAGCTGGTCCAGACCTCTATAACACACACACACAGGCTCTTACAAACCTATTAAAGTCATTGTTTAAACCTCTAAACAAGGGTAGGTGACCTCTAGTCTTTACATTCATAAAAACATGCATTATCAAACCAAAAGTGGACAAATGGCTACATACAAGTGTTTCATTTAATCACATTTTATAAATCAGCTACAAATGTTTTGAAAACTAGCATGCAATGCACGTTCAGTGTTTCCACAAGATACTTAAACTGACATGAGCAAACGAAAGTTTTACGTGGTTTTATTGTGGTTGGACAAGTTCTCCTCTACTCACTGGTAGCATATTTGGCCACATGCAGGATGCGGTTCACAGGAAATGAGAGAGCTCCAGCCACAGGTGTGTCGACATTTGTGATCACAGGCCAAACAAGACAAAGCTAGTGTTTTTTTGTATTTTTGACAGCTATCGAAGTCGTACAACAAGCAAATTGTGATTTTCGTCTAATTTATTTATGAAGTAAGGCCAGGAAAGATGTCTGAACGGTTAGCATAAGCATCGAATCAAATATTTTATTTGTTTGCAGAAAAAAAACAGGACTCGTATTGCAAATAATAAAGCGTAAATGTATAAAAAGAAATCTGATAAAGCATTCTCCATCCTCTCTTCCTCCAAAAGGCAACACAATTGTATATACAAGTGTAAATATTTTTTTTCTTTAAGTAATTATCAGAGCTATTTAAATAGTGCTTTAACAAGTTACTTCACCGATTTTCAACCAGCTTTGTATTGTAAATAAATTAAATGTTGTTAAAAAAACTACAGATGGTACTTCCGCCTTTTTGTGTCCCCGCTCACGAATAATTTAAGTGAAACCAGTGAATTATGGGTAATGAAGTTTTCCAGCTTTTCCCGTCACATCCATTAATTCTCGTTTTTTTTCTGTAGTCGGGTAGCAGATTACATAGCAGCCAATTTTCTTTTAATCAAAACCTTACCTGCCAGCCAAGTATCCCTTTAACAATCAAGTAACGCCGAGTTTTCCAAACGAAATCATAGCATTACTTGCAATGTGGCGCCATCGTGTGTTGAAGGTTTGAAAGTGTTTATAGAAAAACTACACAAAGTAGATATGGGGTGGCATTTCAATATTTTTATTATTAAGAGCAGCAATGATAAAATAAGTTTACAGAGTCATCATTTTACTCTTTTTCTAAAGTAATTCATGATAAAGAGTCCAAGCCTTTTTTTCTCTCCATATAAACCCTGTTCTTAAGTAGCACAGTTGCTGATGGTGCTGTTACCATTCTATAAACAAAGTTTTATATGTGATATAAGCATACTTTAAACTTTATAAAGCATCTGTACAGTATTATAATCGCCTTCCCTGAAGAATTAATGCGAACAAAGAATTTCAACCTGAGAATGGCCAATGCGTTAACTAGATACAGTACAGTACATCTTTTAACCCCAAAATTAACTCGGCTCAGCCACTTAAACTAAGGTGACCATACGTGCCATTTTCACAGGCCAGGATTTCTATATTACCTAAAATATCTAGGTTTTGGCTTGGTTTGCCTGTGCAGACCGGTCACTGTATGACATTGTCTGAAAGACGCTCCGGAGGTACTCTTGAATCACAGCAATATAGAAATCCTTCCTGGGAAAATGGCAGGTATGGTCACCTTATTTAACACTGATTTACGTTTCTAAACACTGATAATGCAGCACAGACTTTTATTCAACACAAATCTTTAAAGGTTTAGCTTCACTCAGAGAGGCACTTGAGTCACATGATTTTGTTAAGAGCCCTTAAATTTTCACTGAAAATACATTTCCCACAATCCCTTGATTCCGTTCAGCATAGTCGCCGTCAGACACAGCATCATGGTCACAGGAGTCCAGAAACGTGGTTAAGTTCTCTAGTATTCACCGAAAACCACAGGAATGTTCCAGAAGAGACAAGCGTCACTGACTCTCATTATTTTGGTAGAGGTCTCCTGAACAGCAGAATATGAGGTTCTGAAAAATAAAATAGAAAGTCACAGTTTGCAAATGCAAAATTCAAGTCACGTGGTCAGAGGTCAGCTGACTTTAGTGTAAACACACACGATTGTAGTTTTGTATACAGACCTGGTTCATGGATCATATAATGGACCCATCCCAGCGACTGCTGCACGCCCAGCCTCCTCCACTCGTCCTCGGTCATCAGGTGGGATTTGGGCACTTGTTTGGCCAGTTCTCGGGGTAAGACCACATGTCTGCCATCACAAACGACAACCAACCAAACAGCATTCATTGCATTTCAATCACAAATGCTGATATGAATGTGATGCTAGAAAATGACGTCACTCCACTAAAAGCACATGGGAGAGTATCCGACTAACGTTAGAAGTTTTGAAATCACTTCAAAACATGCCTCTAACACGATCAAATATGTTAATAACTATACTAAACAATTCGTAGAGCGTACATTCAACGTTGACGTCATGTTACAACTAACGTTAAACGAATTACGTTTAAACGACCAACGCGCCGCATCGAGGCCTCAATCCTCCTCGTTTTTCATCTTACCGGTATTCATAAAGATCATCTGTGTATTTATCCGAGTAGTAGATCTGTTTGTGAGCCATTTTGGATTGTTAAATAAAGCCGGGTTTGACAATATTCAGATGTATTGATCCGCGAAAGAAGGATTCGATCAAACTCACTCTCGCGACTTTTACAAATTTAACCGATACAGTTTTGAACCCGTAGTTCAACCGGAGCCGCTGCTTCTGATTGGTTGACAGAGGTCATGTGATTAGAGGCAGCGTGAGCACGTCGGAAAGGCGGGGGCGGAGGAAAGCGCGGTTGCTCTGGAAACCGACCTGAGACTTGTGCGCTCGTGTGTCGCCTGAATGTGAAAATTATTAAGAATATTCGTCTGTAAATATACAAATAATGTATTTTGCACCAGAAACCTGCTTAAGGTAAAGTGTGAAGTGTTACTGCTGCACTGACATGCTGTTTTGATCCATGCTCGACGGTTTTGCTCATCGTTTGAAAGCTTAGTAACCGTTAAAAAGTATAACCGAAAGAAAACGATGTTTGATTTGATTGTAGCTAAGTTAGCTTTTTATTTTTTAATGAGTATAATATTTCATTTTTGTTAGATTACAGTTGATCCGTGCTTGATAAAATTTCCAAACAAAGAATGTTTCTAAAACTAAAAAATAAATAAATAATAGATAAAGTGCATTATATCCGTTTTAAAAAATAGCAGAGGGAAACACATTAATAAATATAATAAACAAAAGAAAAACAGAAAGGAATACATTTGTGTCATAACATACAGTAAAAAATATATATTTAAAAATATACAAAATATATATTTGCTAAAATACATTTTAAAATATATTTATAACATATTTTCACACATTTTGGCTTTTTGGCCCTCTTTTGTAGTTTTGAAATGTATTTCAAAATACAAATTAAAAATTATTCAAAAATATATATTTTGCTCTTCATATATATTTAAATCTAAGAAAATATATTCACATGTAACAACTGAATATCTAAAACATACATATAGCATATCAATCAAGCCAGAAACATAGATTTTATACATTTATTCTCATATTCTGCAACATATTTAAACATACTAAAACAAACACACACACATATATATATATATATATATATATATAAACATACTAATATATTTTTAAGTGTTTACATAAACATTATTATTATTATTATTATTGCACTAAATGCATTTTAAACAAAAGGATACTTTGATATACATATTCATTCTACTGTACGGTTGGAAATGTATTTTCTTCACCCTAAAATATATTTTTGAAAAGTATTTTGGTTTAAAAGAAATAAATTTTCCATTTCAAAATATGTTTTTTTGAGCATCACAAATACAACATATATTTACCATATATTTAAAAAATATTTTGGCCAGAAAAATGTTATTTTTTTACTGTATGGGATTCATTCATCTAAAACCTTTTACAGGCAGTTTTATGAACACACAGAAAAATGTTCTCTCTCAAAAAAAAATCAGCTTCAAAAAACAAAACTGTAATTTAAATTGGTGAAAATGTACACTTTCCACTTTCTTCCAAAAAAATCTTTGTATCAGTTCATGTCCTGTCAGCTACCTGAATAAACTCAAACTACTAAACTGCTATTAAATAAACTCAGAGATTTACACATTAATTGTGCATTTGTTGTGCACTGATACGTTATATTTTACCTTCATGCCCCACGCTAAATTTAAAAACACACAGCCATCATAAACAATATTGTTCATAAGTCAATTATAGTGACTCATCCTCGGGTATTTGCATCATAGATTGTTTGCACGAAAACAAATGTTGATCTTATGTAGTGGTATCCTAGTAACACCTGAATTCCATCTTCCTGCAAACGCATGTAGTGGCATGTAGTGTACACTCGAATATACACCGGAAAACACTCACTGGCAGCAGCCAATGGCATCCACCGGATGTGAGCTGCCAATCATTAAAGCCGGCCCCCTCACCTCATTCCTGTTGCTATGCTGTCTTTGAAACTATGGTTACAGTAAAGGTTCCTGTAGGCAGCGTCTCTCTCTCTTACCGCATGTGTCTGGATGCAGTCGGAACGTTTACTCTGTGTTGAAATGAAGTGTAATCTATATGTTGTGAATAATACTTCTTTAGTCTGTATTTGCATGTGTTATATACTGTGTGAAGACATTCATTCAAATCTTTTAGGGTTCCACATCACAAAAGTATCTATTGTAAATCTGCAGTTTAATTAAACAAATGCTTTTAGGACACTAAACCTCACTGTTAGTCACTATTTGTACCTCATACCTCATATTATGGCTTCACAATTAATCAAATTTCTGATTGTGATTACAATTACGAATGCCAAATTTACATAACCCTTCGAAATCCACTCATGTTATTCTGCATGCTTATGATGTGCTTTTTGTCTACAGGTTATCGTAAGGGTATTTCCATTGTAAAACATTATCATACCATGCATATTATTTTAACTTTTTTATTTAAAGAAGAAACCAATCCACTGTGTAGATCATTTTTATCAAAGTGGTGCTTTTTCAAGCAAAATACATTGAGATATCATATTCTTTTTTTAATGTTTATTTTCAATAAAAAAAATATGGTATAAACGTCGTATAAATCGTAATTAATAATCACAATTACAATTTAAAGGAAATAATCAACAACGGTTGTGATCATGTAATGTGATTTTTTTAGACTTTAAAAAGGAAAGACTTCTGTGTTATTTCTCTCTCTCTCTCTTTCTATACTTCCTGCTGTTTTAATGAGCGTGTGTGTAGGAGTGAACCCGACACACTTCAGTCACGACTATGAAAATCACACACACACATAGTCTGCCACCCACTAACTCTACTCTCTCTTTGCGTGTAAATATACACATGTAGAGCGCATAATGTATAATACATGCGTTTACAGTCAAACTGTTTGATTTCTTATTTGTCTGTAACAGATTTTCTGTGTGTTTCTTGTTTTAGGTGTGTTATGAAAGGAAGACGAACCTGCTGAACTCTTTTCCACGGTGAGTAAACTGCCTGAGCAGAGCTGTAGTGTTCCTGATCCACCACTGAAGCGTATTCATTATTGCAGGTTATTGATTTGATTTTTATGTTGAATATATTGAATTTGATATATTGAAGTCAGTGTGATCCTGTAAAATGCTATTCCAACAAATCCTAAACGAGTTACTGGACTTCCCAGGTCTATCGGCTCGAAGAAATGACAGTCGCCATAAACGGAAGGATCAGAAACAATATAGATCATAATATATCATATATGGAGATCATGCATGTAGATTGTGTTTGGACCATTTTGAATTTGATCGGGACAAAGTATAGGCTAGTCAGTGACGGAGATACAGATTCAAGTGATGATAAAACATGAACACACAAAGATAGAATAAAATGGCTTGGTTCTTTATTTTGATATATAATGTGTTCATATATGCAGAGCAGAAAATATTCTGAGGGCCGTCAAATTTAAGTGAAAATCATCAAAACCGCTGCTGGTGACTGGCGTAGAAAGAGTTAATAATGATTAAAAAAACACTCCTTACATACTTTAGCAACTGCATGTAAACATTCTGACAACCACCACCATACCTTAGCAACCAAACGGCACAAAACACCCTTGCAACCACATAACATCACAGTAAACATCACTCTACACCTTCGCAACTGCATGGCAATTAATATCCTACCAAATGCATTGCATTACAATAAAAACTTTCAGAACACCTTAGCAACTACATAGCAACCACTCGGAGCATCCTTGTGGTGACAAGAAGCTGCCTGATCAACATACTGCAAGCAAACGGCTCAGCTGTGCCGGCCGCATCATATGATTCAGTTGATTCAGTTCAGTCTATGTTCTTTGATCAGCCTTCATTCATATGAATGTGCAAAATGTGCACTCAGGAGGGGCCAGGTTATCAGACAGCGCAACGGGGCATCGCTGTTCTCTTCCCAAAAAGGCAGTGCATTTCAGCTAGACGCATTTTAAAAGATTATTGCGTGCTCCGAGGAGTTTAGAAGCGACGCAGCCAGTGGTACGCAGTGCTGTCGGGTGAGAATGGTTTCTCCCATCACCTGTGCTTTAAGTGGTTTGCCCCACTATTCAGCCAGCCTACCCTGAATGAGTCATCCTGCTCTTCCCTGATTGGGCAGTCGGGATCCATCCCGAGGGATTGCAAGCTGCCGAGGCCTGACTTCATTCACAGAAACGTCGGTATGCCCGTCTGCCTTTCCATTCACAGCCAGCCCGAATCATTTTCACCCAGCATCCTCTCTTCCTCTCCTCAGCATCTCTTTTCCGCATCTCTGTGACAACAGCAAGCGAGGAGCACTTTAAACGCTTTGTCTCAGCAGAGAATACAAACCCTTGCTCTCTCTCTCTCTCTCCCTCTCTCTCTCTCTCTCTCTCTGTCTTTTCTGCTTTTTTTTTTCAATTTGCAGGCAGGCAGGAAAGCGAGACGCTGGGAGGGACTGCAGTGCGTTAGCCGCAGCGGTACAGGAAGCTTGTGAATGACTGCCGCTTCCCTGTCACGAGCTCTTCTGGACATTTTACATGAATGGCTGTTTTTTTTGCTGCCTTGATGGCGCGGGCTTCATTCCGTCGGCTGCTTTTTAATGGGGCTGGGAGATCTGACATCACTATTTACGGTCGTATCCCCGCCGAATCCGAATGGCGTTTTAGTGAGATCGAATATTGACGTTGTGTGTTTAAAAAGGGATGTTTAATTATTCAACAAAGCTCATTGAGGCAGCTTATTTTGCCTTCTGTTGGGGGGGATATTCGAGCGCTGGCGTGCATGGGTTTATGCCGACGTTTCGTAGTACGTAAGGAAGAACGAATGTGACGAACAAAGAGATAAAGCCGAATCATTCTTGTAGTTTAAATTCAAGCACGTTTTAAACTTACGGTTGCGATGCATAAGCAAGGGAGAACCAACCATATTGATGCAGTTGTATGAGAAAGGTGAACGCTTTCAAATATTTCATGTAATTGCTGTAGATGATCTTTTCTCGAACAACTGCAGGTCATGCAAACCACCTTTCTGGTAGACTTCTGAATTCGAGTAAAACTGCTACTGCATGTGCGGAAAATTAGCGGCGACTCAAGTTTCATTCTGTGTGACGTACATGTGATCCAACAACACTCACAGTACTCTACGCATTGAATTATGTCAGTGGACTGATTTTAATTCCAGTTCATTATGACCGAGCTCACATTTCACTAGAGTGATCTGTTTATCACATCTTTTCCGTTCTGTTTAACTGGACCGAATCAAAGCAAGAGGCGTTCCTATGGACAGGGTGAATTTTGAGAATTGATTGGTTCTACCGAGCTGTAAGTGGGAGTTTTTTTGTAACGGAAAGTGCTCTGCAGTGTTGAGTGAGTCTTTTGTTGAGAAGGGTCTCTCTCTCTCTCTCTCTCTCTCTCCCTCTCCGAGTGAGTCATGCATGTTCAGGGATCTGCCAGGATGCGGGGGGAGAGAGAGACATCTCTTCACTAGAGCTCTGTCTCTCTCTCTGCCATCTCTAGCCCTCTATCTCTGTAGAGGAGCGACCTCGCACTGCTTTTCTCTCTCGTCGTCCTCTGTCTCCATGGATTCTGCGTTTTGTGGTTTATTTTTGGTCCCTGAGCTGCTGCTGCCGCTGCCGCACGCCGTCGGATTTTCCTGACGGCCGCTCGCTCCTTTTCTTTGAACGCTTGAGGACGCTTTCTCGGCTCCAGCATGCTAAAGAAGTGGATGGTCAGCTGGGAGTTGGATGTGTCCGTTTGCGTGTAGGCTGGCACACCGAGGGGAATGCTTCACCGTGCTAAATACAACCGATTCCGGAATGAGTCAGTGACGTCCGTCGATGAGCTTTTGCACGGTCTCTCCATGAACGCCAAAGTCTCGGCCGTCCCGCCCTCGCCGCCCGTGGGCGACCCTCCGTACGCCCCGCCAGCCGAGGTCTTGCCGCCCGACCCCGCCGAAGAGTCTGGAACCTTGTGCACCCTCATCAACAAAGTCTCCAACCTCAAATTCACCAACTCTTCTGGACTGCTGGGCATCAAGGGCCTGCCGTCCGCCGTCAAGGACCTGGCTGTGTCCAAGCTCCAGGGAGGAGCGACAGGAGGCGGATCCGGCAGCCCGGGCTCGTCTGCCCTCCCTGTGGCCTCTGGAGCGCCTCACGCCCTGCCGGAGCCCGGCTCGGTCAGCTCGGGGAAGAAGGGCAGGATGGAAGAGTCTCAGCCCGGCGGAGAGGGCTGGGGCCTGGGAGGGACGGGCGCCGCTGGCTGCGGCGGGCTGGTGAATAAGCCTTCTCGTGGATGGCTGCACTCCAGCGAAAAGATTTCCGGACCTGGAGTGATGTACGTCGTTAAGGTAAGATCCATATGCTTTCTGTCTTCTGCGTTTCCCTTGTTGTTGTCCACCCGGCACAGAGGGATTATGTGTACGATTTGGAATAATGCAGGTTGAAACGACACCATTACATTCACAAGTGACCATAAAAGCACAGAATGTTCTGCCACATACAGTACCGTGTTTACATGCCGTCTGTTTCCTCTGACTCTTACATGCATGTGGAGGTGGGTGGTATAAGGTGAATCAGATTTTGTATGGCAGTTAAAAAATAGGTGGAATGAATTCATGCAGTATGAACTACATAATCATGTTTGTCTGAGTAAACGGCCGAATTAAACAAGTGAAGATAATTAATCTCATTGGATTTTTTTTTTTTTTTTGGGTGATTATGTCTAACCAGTGTTTGATATTTTATAATACATAAAAAAGGGAAATTAATAGCATAAGCACCTGTGATTCAACCAGGGTTATTATAGTACTAAAACCATAACCCAACATCTTTGTTACTTAAAATAAAATGATTAACCTAAAGAAAAAAATTATCTAGTTGTCAAGGCATCACATTTTGATTTAGTTTAACTTGATGTACTACAGTATCTAAAAAAAATGAAATAAAATCCAATGTAAACTAAATGGTAACTAATATAAACTATTAAAAAAACTATATAGACACATTAAAAAAT
The DNA here is from genome assembly GCA_032361145.1 of Enteromius fasciolatus. Taxonomy (NCBI): domain Eukaryota; kingdom Metazoa; phylum Chordata; class Actinopteri; order Cypriniformes; family Cyprinidae; genus Enteromius; species Enteromius fasciolatus. The sequence goes on from JAUMHR010000031.1 coordinate 314,151, forward strand.
GGCAAAAACAAACTAAATTACTAAAATGAACTAATATTAAAAAAAAAAAAGATGTAAGAATAAAACTAATTGAATATATGAATATTATCCAAGTGTTACTAAAACAAAACGTCAGTTAACTTTAATGTGAAAAGTTGCAAGTATCTAAATGTTTTATTTTCCTCATTGTTAAAATCAAATCAGATTTATTTCGATAGCACTTTATACAGATTGTATCAAAACTGCTGTACATGAATAAACAGGAAAATAATGTTATAATGTTGTAAAATTGTAAAGCAGCTTTAAAGAGGATAACCGTATTAACATTATCATTATTCAGTTAAATAAGAGCGTCAATGTTGTATGTAAATAACATAAAACAGTCCTTTAGAACCATAGTTTTGCAGCGTAGCTCTGTTGTACATCATTGTATACAGAATAGCATGTTTTTTTTCCATACACGCAGCGTATTATAACCCACAATTTCAGTTATCCATCTTCTTTATGCACATTGTTAATACGATATATTCTCTGCTTTCCTTTAATGTCACAGACATAGTGGTTTAGTTGTCCGTGCATGCGACCGCTTATTTTTTACCTCTGCAGATTTGATCTATTCAAATTAACTGCAAGTTTATCACATCAAAAGGGAAGTGCATGCAAATCGCGTAACCACGGCGACCGGTTACCAGACCAGGGGGATGTTGTTCCGGCTACAGCTCTGTTACTGTATCGTCTCCGGGGATCATGACGTGTGCAGGACAGAGCGGTTAGTCTTGTCCACATCTATATGCAAAGACAAAACACGATAACTTCAGTCAAAAGATCAGTTTGAAGTCGTGCAAATATGTGCCATGTTTAGCATGCATGTAACACCTGCTGATTTAAATGCATAAATATATATAGATATATATATATATAGTTGTTCATTAAATATTTCCAGAAAATGCTTGAAAAGTCTAGTGCATGTACTATATCTTCTATACATGCACTGTAGTAACACCAACATCATTGTCTCCTTTTGAGGTCATTTACGGACATTTTTTAGATGTTTGTGCCTTAATAAGTGTGTTTTAGTTCTATTGTTTGAACCTATTTGTTTAACAGACAATGCATATTGAGCACTGACCTCAGATCTTGCGGTATCACGTATTTTAAGCGTATTGTTTTGTGTGTTTATGATTGTATAAGCATGTTCATGGCCCCATTGAGCTAAAGGTGACTCGGATTCGTGCAGCATGAATCATACATTATTCCCTCCTAGCTTTTTTCCTTCTGAATAGTCCGTTGCTGTAGAAGCAAAACACGAAGCGCCAACACGACTGAATTAGATCGTGCAATGGATTATCGTGCAGATTAACGTGCAGAGACAGAAAGGGACAGTATTTCTAGCTCCTTGTTTGAGTTTAATGTGTTTTGGTAAGAGTTAGTTGGTAAAAGTTAGCGGCGTCCGTACTAAACCCTTCTGGCGTCCCTTCACAGGGCTGAATGTGTGTTATTCTTTACAGTTCACTTATTGAGTGACCCTGTGCATGAACACACACACACACACACACTATGCTCCATTTCACTAAAAGGACAGCTGCTGACATTGACTGCTTTTTAAACACACACGACCAGCGTTCAGACATTAGATCCAGCCCTTGCTTTATTAGGTTTAAATGAAAATTTGTGCACTATACTATTTTTTTTATTAAAAGCAATATTGCACTAAGGTCACGCTGTATTTTTGACAGTGTAGTTGTTCTGTGTAGTTGTTGTGTGAATTTAAGTGTAAAGTGAATTGCTGAATTGTGTCTGCTGTTTAACTAACTTTAGCTTTGCTCCTCAACATTTCATAACTCCATGATCGTATATGAGCATAAAAACTGATAGATGAAGATGAAAGCCAAGCCCTCTGTTGTTTTCTCAACAATGTCAACATGTACTTATATATTTCAAAACACAACTACATGAGAATATTAGCTTGCAAAGCCTTCGCATTTTCATATTTTGGGTTTTTGGACGTCAGTCAGATAGGAAAATATATATTTTTTTAATTATTTACATTTCCTGTCATTTTACTGTGTTTGATAATCGTGATATTTTGCATTGACATTGATATTTCATGTTACAATATATATTCATTTCATTTGAATTCATTTGAAACTTAATGCATTAAATTGTGCGGAAGAATATTTGATATTGATAAAGTGTAACTATTGCAAATATATTATATGTACATTAAAATATTTTGAATTAAAGACTGATATTATGCAGAGATCATACAACCCTTATTAATAGTGATACTAAATCATATTTAAAGTGTAATATTAAGAAATGTGCATTGAGCAATTAAGAAATATTACAAATAATGTTTTATATCAGTAATAATACAATAAATACGTAAATGATTTGAAGTATACTTTCTATGAAATAAATGTGTTTTAAATAAATTGTGGCATTTTTCTTTTTACTAATTACTCGTAAAATTACCTTTCATTAGCTTAATATTTTACTATATTTAGTAGCTGTCATTTTTTGATTTGACGTTTTATTATGTTGTACACACTTCCTTGTGGTGACAAACATGAAAAGAAAATGTTGCTATGCCATTATAGATATTATTATCTATATTATTATTATTATTATTATTATTATTATTGTTACGTAATGCCTACACACAGAAACCAATTTTATTTAGTCTAATACAATCAGTCAATAAGCTCAAAGCCAAGTCATTGTTTTCAGCCAAATACTATTTGCCAAAACATTACAGTGACTCACCATCCGCTTCCGGCCTGGTTTCCTCTCTGCGCTTTGAGTCGTATACCAGGGTTAATTTGGGCAATAAAAACAAGCCAACGAGGAGATAGTTTTTCCATAAAGCACTCGAGTAAACTTAACTAATCAGCATTTGCAGTGTTCCTGGAAGAATGTGACGCGGTCCTCAGGTAGGTTATACTGCAGGTGACTCATTCATTTAGTCAAGGAAAGTTGTAGTGAGACTCTGAATGAGTGAGTCATGCAGCATTGAGAGACCAGTGAGGTGAGAGGCTAAAGAAAGCAGAGATGTGTTGATGTGTGATGTCACGGCTTATGGATGATGTCATCGCCTGGAGAGGTTGTCCTGTGTATCTCAGTTTTAATACGCAGCTGACATACCAGAGCCGAGAAGACATACAAGTATGATATTGTAGGAAAAACTCACAACACGAAATCTTGTTTTCTATGATATATATTTGCAATAACACCAGATGACTTGAAAAGCTCAGTCTGGAACTAAATAATCAGTGGTTGGTTGGATTTTTATGGGTGAGTAAATCAGCATAGAATAGAAACGAATTACAAGCATAGTTACAGTAGGCCTTAATATAATAGAACAAAGATGCAAATTGAAGAAATAAACAGTGCTTTTTAGAATTAATTGTATAATCGAATGTAAATTAACACGGCAAAGTCTTGGCTGTATAAATGAAATCTAATAATAAATCTGTGTCAATATACTGTTACACATCCATTTTATTTCTCAGTTGCTTACCTTTATCTACATGTAAGTTTTATATAAGCAACTGTTTACAAGGATGCTTGCAGAAACATGCATTTTGACGTAATTTTGGGCATAATTTGATACGGAAGTTAACAGATTGTGGTGTTACACATGCATCAGACATTACTTTTTGAATAAATGTTTTTTTTTTGTAGTTTATTAAATATTTTTATTTTCATTTTATTTCATTTATTGAAGGGTTAGGATTTTGAGCATTTTATCGATTAAATAAAATGTAATGAATATGATTTTTTTTGTAATTAATAATTTTTATTGTAAATATTTTTAACTAAGACTTTCTTAAATAGTTCATATAGGGTAAGAGTTTTGATGTTTTCTTTAAGATAAAGGAATACAAGATTACTTATTAAAATTTTATTTATTGTTAATTTTTGTTTTTTGCATAAATAACAGACTCGTTTTGCATTGAAATGATACAAATAAAAATAAAATATATTTTAAATTTGTTTAATTTTTTTTTGGTTTAAATGTCTAATTGTGTGTCTGCATGTGTGAGCTGAAGAGGTGTGTCAGTGTGTGTGTGTGTGTGTGTGCGCGTTACCAGTGTGGGACTGTAGACAAGCAGATTAAAGTATTAATGAAATAGTTCACCCAAAAAACGAAGACACTTTCATTAACGAATCACCCTCATGTGGTTCACAACCTGTGTTTATTGTTATTGCTTGTACAATGACCGTTTATTATAACCACAGCATGACAAGCTGCTTAAAAGACCAGAACCACCTGCTGGTGTGTGATGTTAGCTCAGACACAAGGCCACAATGGACACAATGTTCCTGTTTATGGATGAATGAATGAGTGGTGGATGTTGCAACACACTCACACGGCACAATATTTCACCTGAGAAAACAGACACGTGTGAAGAAATTAGGCTTAATTTTGATGTCATGTTGACTTTAAAGTAATCAGTTTTTTTATCACGCAGTCAGCAGTAACTATCTAGTTTTGAATTAAAGATGATTGTTGATCTGTTATAATTCACATTTCTGCCCTTCTTTTTCAGTATTTGGGCTGCATTGAAGTTCTCCGGTCGATGAGATCCCTGGACTTCACCACACGATCACAAATCACACGGTAATACAACTCTTTCTACAAATGAACAAATATAACACGGTCGCAAACCTTTTCATTCTGGGTAATATTAGCTGAAATAACATGCACAGATGCACACTTCGCATCAAAATGGTTCATTTGGTAATATATTTTTTTTTACAAATGATAGTTTTATGTGAATTGGGATTTAGTTACGCTTTTCATCTAATACAAAAAAGATTGCACTATTAGTGAAATAAACGATTATCTAAATTCAAAGTTATTTATTATTTTAG
>JAUMHR010000031.1:329609-346123 GCA_032361145.1 Enteromius fasciolatus
ATGTTTATGCTTTGCGCGGCGTTTTTGCTTTTTAATTCATCTGAAGTTAAATTTAAGCTGTTCTTGGACTCTTTGTTTGTCCACAGTAAGGACAGTCTCTCTTTAATCTCAGATCGGGTGAGTAGGCCATAATTTAGCAGTATAGTTAATTACGCACCAGCCCAGACTAAGTTGATGACTAGAGTAGGTAGAGCCATCATTACAACCCTTACAAACATTACTTGTTTGGATATGTTACCATAGTAATAGTATTATATGCTTTGAACAGCTTACAGTGCCATTTAAGTAGCATTGTATGGGAATACAGTAATCAAGGTATATATTAAAATAACACAGTATTACCGAATCATAAAAAATAACACTGAGTAAATACTTTAAATATACTGTGGAAGATCCATTGTACAATAATGGTGCCAGAATCTGAAGAATGTGACACTGAAGAGTAATGATGCTGAGCAATAAATTACATTTTAAAATATATTCAAATGGACCAAATATGTTTGTTTTTTTACTGTAATTTTAATCAATACATGCAGCCTTGGTGAGTTTCAGTGTCTTTGTGAATGACAAACTGTCATTCAGATGAGCATCCAATTACACTGTGAAAACCACAGCATTAGCAATCCAATGCAATGGTGTCTATATCAATATTTCACAGTATTACCATCAATGAAGCATAGTACAGCATCTACTTCCTGTTTACTATTACATGGAGGCGGCTCATTATATAGAGGAGCCATTATACTGACACACGACTAGCTGTTTAATGTTTTGTGTGTGTGTGGTTGCTATGTGCCAGACTGATGCTATTTCAGTCTTAATAGTTGACTAGTCTATCTGACGACACCGTGAACAGCAAGCAAACCTGAGTAACACACACACACACACACCGTACATCAAACAGACCTCTGAGTTTGTGTGTGTGTTCAGACGACACAATGTGTTTATTCAACTAGAGCCACAACTGCACAGGTACTTGTGTGTGTGTGTGTGCGCGTGTGAACGCATTTGTGTGCATAGGTTATGGATTTACTGCTGTGTGTGTGGCGTCTCGGTGTCGGTCGGTTGGATGACCACAGTGTCACCCCGAATGACATGGTGACAGCCAGACGCAGAGAGTGTCCCGAAATAGAGCGTGCAACATGACACACACACACACCTCATGTCTTCTACAGCCTCAAGCTTTCAGTTGACATCCTGAACTCTATTAGTCCAAACACTCTCAGCTAGAGACCAATATTGCACAGAAACACAATCTCAAGGGTCTTCATGACCAACTAAAGACTTAATAATAATAATATAGATTTTAGTCATTATCATTAATATATTAAAGCATATCAAGAGATTTTTCAGTTAGTTTGATCAATTATTGTGTTTTTATTTAATTATAATGCATTTAATTACATTTTATAAATTCAGTTGAACAGATAGGCTGTTTAACAACTAAACAATTGAAAAAGGAATCAATAAAACATTATTTAATTACATTTTTTTTAACAAAGCATGAAATGTATAAACAAACAAACAAAACAGAATTTAAGCAAATAAATAAATAAACAAAAACAGAATTTGGGAACAAATCAAACTGATTTCACAGGGTCCTTTCAAATCTCTCTCTCTTTCTCTCCCTTCCCCCAAGCAATTCATTCTTTCTCTTCTAGAGGGGACAAAACGACTCCACACACACACACACACACACACACACTCATGGTCTTTGTTTGTGGTTGAGCTGAAGTCAAATCTCCATTTAGAGCTTTACTGCCTCAGGTAACAAACCATCCTTCCTCTGTCCACACTGGCTCCCTTTGGTCTGAGCGCTCGAATACCACACACACACACACACACACAGAGTGGCGTTTTGCCGTACGTCAGACAAAGTTTTTCCATTTAAGGAGACTTTAAACAGTCACTTTGTACATCAAACAAACAAAAAACAGCAGAAAGTGTCTGGACATCTAATGGAATCACACACACAGACGCGAGTCACTCAGCAGTCTGGAGAAGTTAATGATTATTTCTGTCTGTCTCCACACACACACACACACACACTGGAGGGAAGTCAGTGTTTTATTGATCGTCTCTTGTCTGGCAGAGGTTCACGGGAGGAGACGGCCTCTTTTACGACCAGCCGGCGCTCTTATCCGCTGATGGCGAGCTGCCGTGAGGTCAGAGGTCAGAGGTCAGGGGCTCAAACCTAAACCAATGATGACGGCAGCACACAAAGACGCTCAACGTGGGTGATGCAAAGTCTTCAGATGCCAAAAACACAAGTACAGAAAAAAAGGTTGCTACTTTATGTAATATTTTACAGTAAAATTAAACATTTCAAAATTAAGCATTTAAAAAAATATATTGTTTTTATGATTCTTATTACTAAATAAAGATGTTAAACAAAATGAGAAATATTATGATTGTAACATTTTACTGTAAAATAAAACAGTTACAATTAGTACTATAACTAAATAAAAAAACAACATAAAATAAATCACAATTGTAAAACTGAATATTTAAGACTTGCTTAAAACTTTAAAATTGAAAAAATATTTATTACATTTATTATTATTACTACTAAAATTACATAAAGATTAACAACAAAAAAAACTTTCTATTGTAACATATCACTGTATAATAAAGCAAATTGTATTTAAGAAAAACAACATTAATTATTTTCTAAGAAAATGTAAAAAATTTTATTGCTATTGTGATTAATATTAATAGATAAAAGATTTTTAAAAAATAAACATTAATATTATAACATCTCACTGTAAAATACAAAAACGTGTATTAACGAAAACAAAAATAATTTTAGTTTACAGTACGACTCCAAAAGTACAATACTAATATTTAACATTTATTCTTGCAGCTCTACAGTACAGCGCCTCTTCTGGTGATGATCTGAACTACAAGCGAGGGTTAGCATAGCTAGACGTTCTTGTGCAGACAAAATGATTGCACACAACTGGCAGACATTTGGCATTCGTCATGCAAATACCAACTAAACAAACAAACCCGAAGGCAACTTCTCTGATGTGTGTGTGCCCGTTACGGCTCTATAGATATTATCTTTTTCCTTGGGCGTCTCTATCATAACAAAAATTTCACACGCGCTCCACCGAGAGACGGACCGACGGACAAACAGAAATGTTTGGCAGCTTCTTTGTTTGGAAGTCAATAAAGGAAACTGGCAATTAGACTGAGAGCCATTACATAACACACACACACACACACACACACAGAGTCAGGAAATACTTCACGTCGTCCTCCATTGTGCTCTAATACGTGGATCAGACTGGGATTTTACGACACTCCGGTTGTATACTGTACGCTCGCCGTGGGAGTGTCGGGCCAAAGGAAAACGTTTATGACATCATGTTGATTATGAGGTCAAAGGTTAGCAGTTTAACTCTCTCCACTAATAAAAAGCCACGGCGGTCTCGCCTAAACGTGGTGTCACAACCGATTTGATATGGTGATCATCGTACGACTAGCGTCAGGGTTTTGAATTCAGGATGTTAGCAATCGAAAACTTTTCACGAGGAGTCTCGTATTTTTTAGATAACACAGTATTAACTGGAAAATATCTAGATACAGATATTTAGGTACAGTATTTAATTCATTATTTTATAGATTTGTTTTATTCATAAGTTTATATATATATTTTTTATAATCAGATCAATATTTATTTAATTGTTTTGTCCCCCCCCCCTAATTTTATTATAATCAAATCTATTTATTTTTTCTGATTTATATTGATTATTCCCACCTAAGCTTTATTTATTATAATCAAAAACTCCTTCAAAAACTTTTATTATTCACTTTGTATTTATTTATCTTTACAATTTATTTATTTCATAAATGTATTTATCTTTTTACATTTATTTTAATGTCTTTTATTTTTGTTTAATTTTAAATTTATTCTATTTTATTTTTATTTATTTGAATCTGTTTACTTTTATTTATTTTAGTCTTATTAATTTATTATTTAATTATTTTTCAATTTTTACAATATTTTTCCATGATCTTTTCCCCGTCCCCACCAGCACTCCTTTCCAGACCCCGGTTTAGACAACCAGTCAAGCCTGTTGAGCAGAGACGCCCGTTGTTGTTTTTTCCCATTGATAATTATAGTGAGATGTTCAATTGTTCATTGCGATCAAGCAGCCAGTCGGAGACAGAGAAAGACTTTCTGAATGAACGGATCACGTGTGTGCGTGAGAAAACACGCCGTCTGTCTGTGTGTTTAGTTAAGCGATTAGATTGCGGTTTAAGAAAATGTTTGCGGCCGAGGTGTCTGGATCCTGAGGGCGTCTGTACTGACTTTCTTCTGCTATGTTCCTCTTCTAGCCTTGTTTTGACACGGATGAAGAGCTGCAGTCAAATTCCAAGCTTGATGGCAGAGGAAGTGGCCGGTAACGAGCAAAAGGCACAACAAAGCCTTTACAGTTCAAAACATGTCGTCAAACCAACATGGACGTTCAACTAGCCGCTTTGTGTCATTTTCTTGTAATGTTTTCTTTCCGCTCGGCGGAGGCGCCCAGGAGGCCCTACCCAAGACTCAAGGCTTTTTCCTCCGAGGCATGATGTCATTTCCTGTGCTGCCCTTTCCTCCTTGGCTAACCCAAACAACCCTGGAATGAGGCACGAGGTTGCCACGGTAACAACGTTTAGGCCCCTTAAGGGGGGATTAGGGTCGCCGAGGGCCCTACAGACAATCACGGGACGTTTAGAAAGACCTGATCGAAGATCGACGGAAACAGCTCAACCGCGTGACACTCTTCCAAAATCTGTTAAACTCAGATTAAACTAAACTCAACTTTATCTGTATGAAAAACAACTTAACTGAAAAAGGACGCCCAAAAAAGGACGGATTTAAATTATGTAGTATTATTAAAATAAAATACAACAACAATGTAGAAAAAAACCCTGAAATGTAAGACTCTAACAGAAAACGCATTCATCAGTTATCATGAATTACAATATTTATTAAATAACATTAACAAAGATTAATAAACGCTGTAATATATATACCTTTACAGCTGTTAACTAATGCATGAGACCTTATTGTAAAGAAACCCTTCGAGCACAGGAAGTCCGTCTGTCATATTAAGGTTAACTCTTAATTCAGACAAACCAGGACAAACAGTGTTCAGACTCTCATCCAATAATCCCAAACACACACACACACACACACACACTCATATACAACATTTAAGTTGAAGCATGTTACGTAGCGTCTCATGGCAGCGAGTGAATTAGGAGGTCAGAGAGACTCTTTCATTGGGAGTGTTTCCTGTGTGCCCGACTTTTCTTCCTCTGCCTCAAACTTCTCCTCCTCCCCCCTCGTCTCTCTGAGCTCCATTCACTCGTTTCGGCAGGAAAAACACACCTCTGAACGAAAACGGGACGCAAACGCACTCAGAAATGTAGATGGAGTTGGGAGGAGGCGTTTGTCCGGGACTGAAGCGATCCATCTTTCATCCCACACACACACACACACACACACACACACAAAAACAAGAAACCGAAAACAAATGCCGGTGGAGGCCAGGGAAAGGGAGCAGCACACACACAAGGCTGTACTTTAACATGTGTTTATGTAAAGCTTCCATCATTTAGCCGTTCTTATCTGAAAACCCATCTAAAGACCCTTCACACACACACACACACACACTCCGCCCAGCGCTGGATTAAACACCATCATAAAAACTCTTTAAAGTCACTGTAATGAGAACCATCTGTACGCAGGAACCCAAACCAATGGCTCTCTCTCTCTCTCTCTGAGTCTCTATAAACACAATCCCCGCTCTTTGCATGAGTTCAGGGCTCAGGACGGGACGAGTGACCAGGTTCGGTTTACTAAAGGACAACATTCACAAACACATAGGATCTACCTCTGATTACAGCAAAGTCAACATGAAACCAGTGATGCTATTGTTAACTAAATAAACTAATGTTTTCTTTCACTGAAATAAAAATTCGAAAGGTTGCCTTGGCTGCTAAATTAAATAAATTAACATGAAATTTGTTAAAAATGTTATTAGCTATTGAAATAAAGTCAAAATAAAATAAATAATAGTATATGAAAAAACTAAACAAAAATTAGAAATGTTATTTTGACTATTTACTGAAGAAAATAAGTGAAGGAATAAACTAAATAAAAAAGAAAAAATAATAATAAATAAAATAAAAGCCAAATATATATATATATATATATATATATATGTATACACACACACACTACTAAAAATGATATATATCTAAAAAAAATATATAAATAATAATAAATTAAATTAGAAATGTTGCCTTGGCTATTGTTTGAAATAAAATAACTAAGTTAATTAGTAAAATCTAAAACAAATATAATTAAAAATAAATACACAAGGAAAACACACTAACAAAAATGAACAAACATTAAGCAAATAACTGCAATAAAATATTAGGGGGAAAAAAAGGCACATAATAATAAATAAAACAATAATAAATAAAAAATAATAAAACTTAAAAGAAAATTTAAAAGAAAAACGATAAAAATAAATGCTAATCCAAATAATATTAAATAGAACAAAAGTATTGGTATATGTATTTGTAACAGAAAATAAATAATCCTACTTTCCTGTACTGTTAAAACAATGACTACAGAGCTAGTTGTCTTAGTTAACATCATCCTAAAGTCTACATGGCCTCGCAGACATCAGTGGATCAGGAAAGTATTTTTAGATGCACAGGGAGTTCCAACACTTTGATGAAAGATTACAAAGACAAATGGCTGTTCTTTGGAATAATGTGCATGATAAGATCAGGAATGCGCATTAAGGAAGTAAATATGGCCCGTTTTGATTTCATGTTGACTTTAGAGCTGCTTTTTGTGGCGTTTGCTAGTTTTAGAAGAAACTCAAATCTTTCAGAAAAATCAGCACAGAAGAGTTCAAAGCTCTTACCGGAGAACCCCATAGGGGCCGAATACGTCGTTCCTCCAGTTTCAGTGGAAGCAGGCACAGAACCTGGAGAATCTGCGGAGAAACACAAAGACAGCTGTCAATCACATGAGGGTTAAAAGATACAGATCCAAGCGGACGTTCATTTTCCTGCTCCTTCCACTTTTCTGTCATGCTAAATAAATAAAGCACTTCTGAGGTTGAAGCCAAGAAAGCTAGCAGTGCTCTTATAGCAAAGCGCTGTTTAGCAGGATATACTCCATCCAGTCCAAAACAACCAGCTAGTCAGGAAATAGCAGCAGCCTTGAAAACGGTGTACAGTAAATTTTCAAATTGGCGTGCGAGTAGACAGGAAAAACACCCTGTCGCTCCCGCTTTCATGTTAACCCTTTAATAAACAGGGCTGGAATATCGTCTCCATATGTTGGGATCTAACGTCAGTATCCTGGAGTTACTGAGATCAAACAACTGCAGGAGAAAGTGCGTCAGTCACGATAAAAGCTGAACATATCTCAACGCAGATCATTTACGGTAAAGATCTGATTCAGTCAGTTCATGCTAACAAAAAAAGAACAGGCTTATGCTAATGCTAACTTGTGATGTCAATCGCTAGTTTGACTTCTCATCGAATTAGCTTTTAATGTTTACACTAGGTTTTGCTAAAGCTGCTGAATTTGGAGAACATAATCCATTCAGTTCAACGTCTAGCGTGTCGGGAAACCACTATAAAAGCAGATCAACTATGTGCTAAATAGCTGCGTGGTGATTTATGGTAAATGTAATCATAAATCTGATTCATAGCAGTTTAGCTAACACATGGTTTATGCTAACAAAGGAGCCAATAACTTTAGGTTTCTAAAGGAACAGGCTAATGCTAACTTGAAGCACTTATACAAATCCCAAGCTTGATTAAACATGAATAATTTCTGAGTAAATAGTCCATTTTTTTCAGTGTCTTTGCATGACCAAGTTAGCATTAGCGCTAGCCTGCATTACCTGCTCATTAAATTAGCTTTGTTCAAATGTTTTTGTGAAACGTTTACTGACTTTTAGGAACATAAACTAGCAATTTTACATAAACTAGCATCATCCAAAATATCCAAATAAAAAAAAATAGATGTAAATCCAAATATAAATTTGGGCGTATAGCAATGTGTATTTGTTTTAGCTAGTACTTAATTACATTTTTTAAAACGTAATTACTAAAAAGTTTAAATATTTGATTTGTTTACTTTTATGTTATGTTACCATTCACCAATATCACAAAAATTTGTGAATTGCTTCTCGAGGGATATTTCCATTGACATCCAAGACATATTTACCATGAGTTTTTGGACATGTACCATGGTGACATCACACCACGCGCAAGGATGATGAGTTCTTAAGTTTAGCGTTAGAGAAAATTAGCCAATTTGTGTGCATAATTTGTAAAATGGTGTCACTTTCGGAAGCAACCTTGAGAGTTGGACACATTCCCTGAGCTGTGGTCAGTCTAATGAGACACACGGTCAAACCTGAACCTGACCACAAAGAAAGAGAGAGAGAGAGAGAGAGAGAGAGAGAGAGAGAGAGAGAGAGAAGATGTGGGACCAAGCAGCAGCTTTAAACAAGTTATGATTCATTTTCCAGGGAGCAAAACCAGATTCTGTCCATCTTAGACCATTCAATCCATCACAAGCACAAGCTTCACCCAATAACGACACTGAAACCTTCAGAGATCCAAACGACTCAAATCAGACGAGTCTAGCGTGTAAACGGACCCCGCACGTGTCTAAAACGACAACCACAAAAGCATTAGCAACTCCACCGATCCCTTCTAGAATTTAGCAAAGCCAGCCGCTAGTTCTTGCTAAAACTTTGCTTTCTTTGTCATTATAAGTGTGAATGTTTGCGTCTGGTAGCTTAAAGTGATTGATATGCAAATGGGCTAGCATCAACGGCCCTTTCGTCGCATCGACGTGTGAATGTGTCGCCCTAAACCACTGTCAAACTGTCTTCCTCGTTCTGAAGTTATCAACGACACACACCCACGAACAAGCAACGAATAACTTCCTCCCAGCGATCAGCGTAACTCTCTCTTTCAGTTGGAGAAAATCTCCCGTCTTCTATTGTTCTCTGTCTCGCGTCCAAGAGCCGAACGCAGCTAATGGAAGTGTGTGTGTGTCCTGCACAGGAAATGTCCTCCCCAAACTGGCTTTCCTGTCCTCCACCGCGGCGCCTTTTCTCGTTCACATTCTTGCTTTCTCTCTCAGTCGCTCCGAAACCCCAAACTGATTCATAAAAGAAGAATGACTCAAAGATCGAGAGCCAATGTCAGTCAGTGTAGAGTCGTTCCCACACACACACACACACACACACACACACACACACACGTAACTATAAACATTATCGAGACGCACAAATTTGGGCTCCAAGAAAGGATTTGGAAACAGGCCCTCGGCTGGATTTCTCAATGCGTAAGCGATACTGTTTAACTGAGCAGTTTTGGCCGGGATTGAGAAGGATCTTTACGGGGCGATCAGCAGGAAACCTCATCCGGGACGCTGCCAAACACAACACGCTTATCTGAAGCCAATATACAGGACATGCTCATACGGCATTATGGGTAGAGAAAACGCAAACGCTCAGAGGAAAGACGCAAAGCGACACTCCCAAAACCTCAGATTAATTCTGCAGATAAATCAGCTTTTCTTTTATGTGATCCACGTTTCAGAAGTCCTCGCAAACATTCAAACCACTTGCATCATTCGGACCAAACGTCTGTTACGCAACGAATGATTACCATACGTACATATACTGCACTATTCAAGCATTTACTCCAATTACTAGCACTTAGCATCAGTACGGTAATCATTCAGTACTCTAAAGTATATATGAAATCATGCCACAAAATGATTACTATCTTCATATACCACGTTATTACCATGGTACAACAGCATAGCAAACTTACTAAGATTTACAAAACAGTATCATTACATATAGCAGGGTACTGAATGATTACCATATTCATGCACCACGGTATTTATGTGGTAAAAACACCATGGTATTACCATTGTACACGGCCAAAACCTTCATTGCATTCAAACAAAACTGGTTCTGCTAAAGTAAGTGTCCAAAAACTTTCATTGCGAGTTTTTTTTTAAATTAAAACTAATGGTTTTAAGAAATGCACATTGGCTTACATTTACAAAAATCTTAAACATAGCAAGTAGTTTAAGAAAATTGGTGCAATGGTATTTAAATGTCATAGTAAATGTCCAAAATGAATTTTAAGCTTACAACATTTTAAGAAAATCTTAGGCATGGTATTTAAATGGTGCAAAAATACCATGGTATTACCATAGTAAATGTGCAAAAAACGTATTTGCAAGCAGTTTTAAGATTGTACTTAAATACTGAGAATACCATGGTATTGTCACAGTAAATGTGCGAAAAAAACACTCCACATCTGATTAAATTCAAGATGAAACTTCAACTTACCAGGTGGTTTAAGAAAATCGGTGGGATATCTTGAGTACGGGGGTGGGGGGGATTCTGGAAGAGAAGAAAGAGAGGCCGTGAGTGGAGATGTGGGCTGATGATAAGGCCTGGCATTCTCTGGGAAAAGTGTTTGTGTAGTGCTGAGGGTTACAGGCAGGACAGCTCTGATAAACACACGGCCGCCTGGCGCCAGACTCCACACACACACACACACACACACACTGATCACTGCAAACTAACTTCACTGAACACTGGGGCCTCCGGCGGGATTCACATGAACAACCACAGACGGGAGGTCCAGTCCAGCTGAAAACTCATGCATTTATCCACATGGAAACACAACACTCATCACTGTATAAGAACAATAATTATAATCAGTAGCTCATACCAAGACACTTATTTGATGAAGTTGCTTCAGCTAACTACCAAACAGACCACATATGATGAAAGAATGGTATTGATCTTTATATATATATATATATATATGAAATGTTTATTTGCAAAAACAGATGACTGTGTTTTAATTAATTTTCATCGATCATGTTTTATTGTATGTTAGTTACTCCATCTTTTAGCTGTTATTATTATATAAGCAAAACAACCCAGCTGCAGTTTGATTTATATTAACTGGAATGCAACATTTTATCAGTTATCTGTTTTTTCAAATGAACTCTTCACGTATAGAGTAACTCTTAATGACTTATACCATCTATTATTATCTCTTATATTCTATTCCATTATGATCTTCTGCATATGAAAGCCAAAATAATGTTTAGTTGAAACTTTTTCTCTGTTCTGTATTATATTACACACACACACGCTATAGTACTGCATAAGCACTATATGAAACATTTCCAACAGCCAGAATAATTTGAGCTCCAATCCCCTACTTTTCTATATAATTCTATTCCATTCTAAGCTGTAATTAAACGCCACTGTTCTGTGAGTGTTATTATAGTCCTATACGAGCACTCTATACTTCATATGTGTTTAAGCAACTAAAATAACACGTATGTGAGAGAAGGCACATGCACATTTGTGAAAACAGCTCTAGATCAGTGAGAGGAGAGCGGGTCGTACCGAGCTCGCACAGTCTGCTCATATGATGCGGGTTGCAGCACACGAGATCCGGGTTGATTTTCCCGTAAGATTCACAGCAAGAGAGTCTCTTTAATTCCGAGGAATGCCGGAGGTCCGGCCACCGGAACACCTTGTAGAGCAGCAGCGGCAGCGGGAAGGACTGCTGACCGAGCCTGGCGTCCGCTTTCCCCGGCAAGAGGAGACAGGGGCTCCGCGCTCCGCCGCGGGACTCCACCGCCTGCAGGAGCACCTCCAGTTGCTTCTCCTTGATTTTCTTCAGGATCGAGTACGTCAGCGCCTTCAGTTCGGCCTCGGTGCCGGGGTTAGGCTTACTGGCGCCCGGTTTCCCGAGGCAGCAGCCCGCGGCGCCGCCGGTGTCCGCGTCTCCGTCGCCCTCCGCGGGCGCACGGCTCCTCCAGAGTCGCCTGACGAGCCCCGATCGTTTGGTCCTGAACATGCGGGACGACAAGAGGGTTCCCCGGCTACAAAACGGCCATTTTGTCCGCAAGTCATGAAGATCCGGAGGTCCGAATCCACAGGCGCAGAGCAGACGGCGGAGAAACGGCGAGCAGGAGAAGCGGACGCGATCCGTTTCATACGCCAGACTTTAATATTTCACCTCACGGAATCCAAAAGGGAAACGCTGGGACGACTGTCTGGGTTTGCTGGGAACGATCTCGGATCTGGTGTCAGTGCGCAATCATCGGAACCGAGTTCGCTCGTAATCCACAGCGATCGTTAGGGTCGATTAATCTGCCGTTTTCTTCCGTTTGACATCAAATCTGCAGCTCGGACCGGACCGATAAAAGTCGTTAAATCCACATCAGACCCCGCAGAAGAAAACCTCTCTCGGCAATTCGCACGGTACGGTAATACAACGCTCGAAATATCCACAAATATCCGTCTCCAGAGCGCGAACGCGGGAAGTTTCCGAGTCGATGAAGAACTGAAGGACTGAGAACGAGATGAAGATCAGACGCCTGTCTCTCTCTCTCTCTCTCGGTGTGTGTGTGTGTGTCTCTGTCTCCGCGTCTCTCATTGGCGCGTCGGAGGTCATGTGATTGTCTAGACACCCTGTCGCTTTAAAAAAAAAAAAAAAACACAGAACAGGCAGGAAAAAGTGATTGTGTTGCGCAAACATAAAACAAAGTAACATGTACCACCAGACTGACACATCGGACGAGGAGTTTATAAAGTTACAGTGTAACAGATGACATTAAGACTCGTGAGTTTGCGCTGCTTGTGTTATGAAGTCTCATATAAGGAAACACACACACACACACACACACACTGGCGCCAGGCGCGCAGGTAAGTTCCCATTAAGAATGAACACACACACACACACGCACAAACTTAAATGTTTATGATGCAATCATCACATGTTTTAGATGGAAACACATATCTTGTAAGTAAATATTGAAATTGAATACAAATACACATTTGCTAATATTATTTAGATAATATGCAATTATTTACTATTATTACAGTATTTATATGATTAATCATTTATCAACAATTATTATATATTCTAATAAAACATTGTATTACTTAATATTAATATATATTAAATATATTAACATTATTAACATATAAGATTGTCATTCTTATTATAGAGAGCATTGTTATTTATAATATATGTGATATTCAGATGTTGGAATTTTAAACTTTTTAATATTTAATAATAACAAAATTATTAATATGATATTGGCAGTGTTTGTAAACGGGTGAACATGTTCCTGTCTGTGTTTAAGAAGACATGAACTGCTGCCGCCTATTGGTGAGAAATCACATTTCCAAGCGCGCGCGCACACACACACACACACACACAAGAGTCAGTAACGGTAAAGAAAATCATTTTCTGAGTATGTGCAGGGTTCTGGTGCATCATGAGTCTGTCTCAAACAGCTCGTCTGTCTGCTGCTCTCCGTTTCGCGGGGTTTTTTAGGGAATGAAGGGGTCGCGACCTCTGATCAATGGCGCGCGACGCGTGACAGACGGGCTGCGTGCGCGCTCACAATGACTGTAGTGACGCAATCAGAGCTGCGTGCCTCCTTTAGATGATGACGTCACGACGGCAACGCGAACCCGCTACAGTTCGTAATGAATTAATCCAATAAACTACTTCAGACTTTCGATCATTCCATAAAACACACACACACACACACACAGAGCGCGTCACAACAGACCACCACAGATGATGATGGGCTGCTATTGTCCATGGATTCCTCATGATCTGTAATAAATAAATACATATACGTAGTAAAAAAACATTTCTAATTAGTTTTATATTTTAAATGCGTTTTAATTAGTTCTAAAATATCTTTATATTTTGATTATATTATTTTCTCTCTTTTTTGTATTTTCTAAATGTATTATCCTAAATTAATAAGTAAAATAAATGCTTATTTTTCTTTCTTTCAATCCTTGATTTAGTGTTAATACATCTTAATAAATTAAAATAAATCTTTATTTATTCTTTAATTTATCATGAATTCTTTTATCTGTACACGCATGTTTTTTATTTTATTTTATACATTTGAAATATTTCAAACGTAGTCTAACAAAAGGCCTGTGTCAGGTAGTTTTTAGTTTTGGCAACACTGACTGACCTGTGCGGGAATGACATCCATGACTCCAGGCACAAAACAGCTGTTTATTTCTCAAACAGACTCACCTGAGAGATCAGCAAGAAAGCGCGTGACGCTCAGATGCAGAAGATGACTGTCTGAAGACCAAGCAGATCTCAGAGAAAACCGTGCTGTATGTGAGTATCAGATCGATTGACTGCTAGAAACCCAAACACCACAGGAAGCTGACCCTATTGATGAGGTCAAAGGTCACACTGCGAGCACAGAACAGAAGCATGCATCTCTCTGTGCGTCTCCTAGTGACTTTTCTTTCTTTAGAGGTAATTCTGAGCCGTTTCATTATCAGTCACAGCTGAATGATTTTCATTTGTTTTAGTGATAGGAGCGTGTTTAATGAGTTCTGACTGATTGTTATTGTTTGCAATAGTTCTGAACTATATAGATATATTTTTTGTAATAGTTCTGAGCAATTCTATTTTTTCCATCCACCCATACATCTATCTGTTTATCCATCCATCCATCCACCCATGTGTCCATCAAACTATCCATCTATTTTTCGATCCATCCATCCGCATATTTATCTCTTTCTATCTATCTTTTTATCATCCATCCATCTCTATCTATCTTTATTGATCTATCCAACTATCTGTCTATCCACCTACCCATCTATTTACCTATCCATCCATCCATTCACCCACAATCCATCTATTCATCCTCCATCTTTTCTTTACATTTTTCCACCTACCTACCTATCCATCCACCCATTCATCTGAACAGGTATTTAAATGAATATGAAAACGAATAAAACTGTCCATTCCAGATCATCTCTCAGCCTGGGCTCTCTCCATCATCACTGCAGCACTTTCATGTGTTCAGCCTCTCAGAATGTGTGTAATTACCTCATATAATTACCCTGCTGCATAGAAGAACGCAAGCTACATGAAACTACAGCTAATGGAGCCGCTGTAAGCGCCCCTACACGAGAGATTTAGAGAGCTAGCAGAGGACGCTTACTCAACGTGATGGAAGGAAAGCAGAAGAATGGCGTCTCTCAGACGAACACGCAGAAGGTGGCGTCTCAAAGCGGCTCTCTGAATGAATCACATGGGACAGGAGCCCCAGATGGAACGCCATATGCCCCTCTCTCAATGGATGCCACTGTAAAAGCTGGAGCTGCTTTATGACCATCAGATGAACTCTAGACCTTCAACACTCTGATATGACTAGAGCTGCTCTGAAAACTCTACACAGAGAGATCGCTCTGACCTGGAACAACTGACCCATTTGATTGACTTTTGCTATGCAGTGTTCCAGGCGCTTCTTACACTGTTATGCATTTGCATTTATTTGATGTTACATTTATTTCAGCAATAGTACCCTTTTTTTTTTTTTTTGAAATCAGTAGTTCTGAGAGATTTTTATTTTGTTGCAATTATACTGAATTCTTTTAGCCATAATTCAGAGAAAAGGATTTCTTGCAATCATTATAAGCAACTTTTAGTGATAATTCTTAGTGGTTTTATTTGTTAATTTTTAGATTTACATTTTTCAGCAATAAATCATAGCAAATGTTTTGCAATAGTTCAGAGCCATTTCATTTTTAAGTGTTAGTTCTTATATATATATATATTTATTTTTATTTTTTTTGAGTGATTTTTGTAGCGTTGGTCTGTGGGTTCTTCTGTCCATGATTGAAATCCTAAAGTCTGTGTTGTATCCTGCTCTTCAGACATCACTCAATCTACCTTTAGCAGTATTTCTAAAGCCAAAATGCCAACAGCATGGCAGTCGTCATGGTGATGCCCCAGTCGTGATGAGTGGGTGGGATCCGGAGAATGACCCAGACATGTGACCTGCTGTCTGCTGGGAAATACCCAGACTGACTGACATTTATACACAGATGTGAGTAATGCACTACAAAACACATTAAAAAATACAAAATTATTAACATCAAAAACTTATATTTGTGTACAAATTATTTATGAGCCAGCAGACTGGTCTTATTAATAACTTAAACTATTAAAAACATTTTGGTTAGTTGGACTTAAAAAAAAAAAAGGAAAATATATATTTTAAACAGAGACTAAATAAAAAATGGGCATGGAAACTCAGTTCAGTCAGAAAGTCAGTTCAATGACTAAAATTAGTAACTGAAATAAAATTCTGAATAAACATTTAAAATATTTTCAAAAAGGACAAACATAAAATAATACAAAAATAAAATCAGACATAAAATCATGTAATAAAATCATACATAATTACTACTAAAATAACACAGTGGACAAAAATGTGAATGAACATTATTACAGAAGCTGTGAAAATAAAACATTTCTCTGCTAACCAACGAACACATCAATAATTAAAAACGAGAAATTATTCAACAGAATTCATCCTCGTGCATATTATATTTAATTAACATAGAACGGACCTT
>JAUMHR010000031.1:353200-369143 GCA_032361145.1 Enteromius fasciolatus
CACTGGAGCGGTTTGTTTGTGGTGAGAACATGATCCGAACTCGAACAGACCCAACTGCAAAAAGTACTGCGCCTTTTCGGACTAATCCAGCTGCCGTAGTCAGCTGTGCTGTGCATTATGGGATGAGGAGACGTATTTGTTGACAGTTTCTGCTTTAGCAACATAGCCCCATGGCAGCTTGCGGACAAACTTGGAGCTTCTTTCTCGAAATACATGAAATACATAAAGTGATGTATACAAACTATATAGTATACGATGACCAGCAATATAATCAGCCAGCGCAGTCGTCCCTCCATACTAAATAGCAGCATGTTGTCTACCGGCTTGTTTTCTCCTCGCTTTGTTTACTTCCGGGAGTTCCATTGGAATTTTAAGTTTAATTCTGACCAATTAAAAAGCAGTTTACGAAATACGTTTGATGGCACATCTGGCCAACGAGTGATGTAGATGTTGTCACATGACTGCATTTGGTTAGTTTCATCTGGTTTGGACCAGAGCAATCAGTGTGGTGTGAAAAGGACCCAAAACGGCAGAAAAATGCTACAATGTATCATTTGTTTGCCCTTGGTCCGGACCAAATTAACCGAACCACAGATGTGAAAGCACCCTAATATCTTAGTTAACTGTGGTCTAATGCTTAACGTAGAAAAACCATAGTTAATTTATGGTTACCATTGTTTAAATATAATAACCATGGATTTTTGTACAATTTGCAGTAAAAAAAAAAAAAATTAACATGGCTAATTTTCATAAGGGATATTGTAATGCAGTGGTTCCCAACCACGTTCCTGGTGGACCCCCAACACTGCATGTTTTCCATGTTTCCTTAAACACACCTGATTCAGATCATCAGCTCATTAGTATTGACTCCAAGACCTAAAATGGGTGTGCCAAACAAAGGAGAGATGTAAAACGTGCAGTGCTGGGGGTCCTCCAGGAACGTGGTTAGGAACCACTGTTGTAACGTACAGACTAAACACAAGAAAGACAGCAGTGAGTTCAACAGTCTATATATTTATTAAAAGTAAGGAAGGGGAATGAGTAGAACTGAAAGACTGGGATTCTAAGAACAAAAGTGGCCACCGGTCTCCTGACAGCCAGCACAGCGATCTCCTGATCGCAATCCTTTTGCGCAATGCGTGTTGAACTCAGGTAAGTGGGTTACACACAGGCTGCGGAGGATCCGTTTCCTCTACAGGTTAGTATCAGGTGAGAACTTAACTTATGAGATGGGTACCAGATTGTTCTCCTTCCACAGGACAGGATGACGAGCCGGTAGGTGAGGATCTCAGGTAAGTAGACAGTGCACTTTAAAACAGGGCAGGGGAACAATCTTCAGATCGTTTTCCTCGTATTCAGCGACTGTGACTCAGGTAAGTAATACAGGTGAGAATATTAAGTCATGTCCACACCTCATACTTGGTTCTCTCAACAGGTAGGTAACTCAAGCTGTGGGTCTCAGGATCAACAGTGCTAGGTGCAGTTGAGTGTAGCCAGGGCTTTGTGGTGTTGGCAGAGAAAGGTACTTTGTGAGTCTAAAAGAGAACTGACCACAAGGTAGAGCAAGAGGTTTGTGTTGTTACTTTGAGCTCAGCCAACAAGCTTCTGAACCGCATGGCTTTTATCCAGGGTAGGTGATTGCATGCAGGTGATTCCAATCACTAATTAGGTGCTTATGATCAGGTGACAGTGGCTGCACTGAGATCAGTGACTGTGCTGACATCAGCACACAGAGACAGAGATGGCGTGACAGATACTTTAATGTTATATCTTTTAATTTTACTGCATATTAGGCTACTTATTTCACATAGAATAATGCTGCATGTTTCAAGGCACTTTAACAACTTTAAAGTTACTTGTGTTTTTGCACTGTTAAACGTTTTTTTTTTTTTTTTTTTTTTAAATAAAAGTAAAAAAAGTTCAAACCCCCTAAGACCCCCTTCATTCATCTTTAAAACAATGAAATCTGAGAGCCTTCTGACCCTGAAAACAACACAGAAAAATAGCAAGGACATTGTTAAAATACATCAGCAGGACTGCATGCATTTGTTGTACTCTCATGACAATGCATTGAGTGAAGAAGAGAAGAAGTAGTAAAATGAAGTCATTATTTTTGTTTTCTTTGCACAAAATGTATTCTTGTAGCTTCAAAAAATCAAGTGTACTATTTTAATGAGTCTTACTTGAACATGGTAGTTATGTTGCTGAAGAGTCAGAAAGCTTTAGATAAAACAAATATCTTAATTTGTGTTCTGAAGAATTTTCATTTTTGGATGAACTATTCTTTTAAATGTTAAAAAATATGACTTTCAGTTCTACCTATCATGTTGAATGACTATAATTACTGGCTAAAATTGAGGGGCGTTTAATACAGCAATCAGCATTGTTAGAATCAGTGATATTGGTCTTCATTAATAATAGGTTAAAGATGCCATTAATCATATTAAAATTACACCTTTATGTCGCTTTTACATTGATTTGGAGGTTGAATGTGAAATTATTACAAAATAAATATATTAGATTAATATGCAAACAATAGTGAATAATTACAGAAAATCTGCAGTTAATCATGATTAATTACAGAAAATGTGCAGTTAATTAGTTATTTCCTTTTAATCATTTGACAACACAATAATTTAGTATATATTATTAAATATAATTTGATTTTACTCCTGAATATTCATTCCAATTTAATTTCCGCTGGAAAGAAATTGGAACAGACCCCTCAAATGATCAATTAAAATCAACTGAAGCTAAATGAATATAGCCTTGGTTTTTAGACCTGCAGACCTTCAGACTCCTTTAAGTTGTTTATATCAGTAAAAAGAAAGAAATCATTTTTTTTTTGTCAGTGCATTCCACAACAAGCTTATGTTCTATTGACTCGTTAGTAGTTTTATAAAGAGATAGACTCTGTCCCCTTTTACTCACCCTCATGCCATTACAGTTTAGGTGAATTATTCGTTTATATGCTAGTGTGAATAACAATTAAGATAATAACTGGACGCTTTAAATTAAACACACAGTGTATATAGTTCGAGTCAGGTGTTTATTATTAAATAGCTTTTCTCAACATATTTAGTGGGCAGTAGGCTATTGAACCTTTAGTCAATAATTGTGTAGTCAACAGTCAAAAAAATTTTACTGCAGTAAGTTCGGCTTGCGAGTTAGGTTATGATGGTCTATTACCACATGAATGCAGATGTTTCTGGACAGCCTGCAGTAGGCGTTGACTGTACTCTGTGGGCGTGTGTTGGGCGGCGTTAGGACCGCGCGGTGTGCCGGTAGGAAGGCATCGCAGTTAGAGCAGCAGCTGAAGCGGCAGACAAAGACACGGAGCTCAGCGCGATCCTGCAGCATCCACGCCCACCCACACACACTCACACAGCAGCATTACAAGCTCACTGTACCACTGGTAAGTCAAACATCGGCATACTTTTACTTTAAAAGAAAACGTGTTGTAGAAATTGAAACATATGCCATGTTTTTTATGCTGTCGTTTAGTGAGTAATTTAATGTTAGAAGTGTAGAGGCAGATTTTTGAGAATGTTAGTGGGTGAACAGTCAGGTGGTTTCAGGTTCGAGGCAGCCTTAATCTATCTATTTATCTATCTATCTATCTAAAATGTATACTAATACATTGTAATACAACACTATAATGATTTTTAAACATTACAAAATAGGTTTAAATAGGATAAAAGCAAAAATAAACAAATACATAAAATAGTAGGCTATATTTTATTCTAGAGTTTTAGAAGGATCCATTTGCCCTTGTCAGGAATGTGTACAGGATCTGAAACCCATACTAATGGTATCAAATAAGAGTTCTCAGGAGTCAGTTAAGATGTGGGTAAACTTAAATGAAAATTACCTTTAATTAAGATTTTTGTTATTATTAATATTAATTTAATGTATATTACCTGTTGTTTCATTTTTATTATAGTGAATGGAATTTTTATTGAACAGTTAAAGGAAGTCACAAAGGAAGCTATAGGGGTTTAAAATCCTGAAAGATTTTTTTTCTTTCGTTTAATATTAATTTCTAATAGAATCCTTATCTTATCTTATACAGGTGTAAAGGATCTGATTTGAAATGTTATTATATAATCTTACAGGAAAATTCTTTTTAGATTCCGTTTTGGGATGGTTCCAAATTGTGAATTTCAGAATGATCCAAATGAGTATTGGTAGCAAATGTAAGCAAAACTCTCTCTGGAAGCCTTCATTTTTAGGGTACTTTTTTTGTAATACTCAAGAGGTTGCACTGTGTGTGAGTGTGAGATATGAGACCCTTACAGAATATTCTGTAGTGCAGCAAAGAAACACAATGAAACAGGCTAGCAGAGCACTCCGAGTGGGTGAATGGGGGGAGTGGGGCATACGGACTTGCCCCTGGAGACCATTTGCTTTCACTATGACCAATTTTATCAGTGGGTGTGATTCAGTGAGTTATGTGTCACTGGAACCTATACTGCAGCACACTGTGACAACAGCTAAAGGTCTTTCTCTAACAAAATACCACTCAAGATCTTTCTCTTACAAAATTATTTTGTTAATATTTTTCTCTTATTTCATTCCTTATTCTCTTCATTTTCCTTATACTCTTATTTTCATTTCTCGAAACAAGGAGTTAAGCAGAAACAAGCAGCTCTTTTTAAGAAAAATAAAACTGAATAGAGACTGCTCTGCTGAATAGAGCTTCAAATAGGAAAAAACGCACCATTATAGTCCAAATGACTTTCCAAACCTCATGAAGAACATTTATACCATTTGTTGAAAATCACAGATTCAAATTGTATTGTTATTGTAGTTTGTCTTTGTTTACTTAGTAAAGCATTAGCAACCCATCACTCAAATAATGTATACTTGTGGCAATGCGGAAACTTCATATGATTTGTACGAAGGCTGCCTATCAACCATGGTGTCTGATGATGACTGCTACACTCTCCTGCATCCTTCATGTCTGCAAACTCAGTCAGTAGCCTTAAGTTACCTGTCACCGCCAGCCATTACACACTCATTCATACATTCGCCCCTACACGCTCATTCACTTGCATTGCATTCACATCGGCCTATTCTGTGTTTTTTTTTTGTTATGATGATGCAAATATTATCTTTGCTCTTCAAGAATGCTCTTCGATATTTATATTGTTTCTTAATATTAAGAAATATCTTAATATTTTCATTTTTCTCTCTCTTTCTATGGTAAAATGTCTAAATGAATGTGGACTGGAAAATGTAGGATGTCGTGTTTCATCACGAATTGCACTTTCACCTTGAGTGAAGTTTTTATCTTCCCAAATAGTTTTTTTGGACAATGTTAAAAAATCCTTATAAACTGAAACTCTTCTTAGACTTTTTTTAAAATGTGTAACAGGTGATTCTGCTTTCCTGTGATAATTTAATTTGACAGCATTAATGCTTTCTGGCACCCAAAAATTATTTTTGAAAGTTGATTATTTGTGTTAGGGCAGCCACCACCATCACATACTAAAAGACATCATTATTATCTATTGTAAAGTTACAGTAGTAATTTAGCAGACAAATAATCATATTGTTTTATAATAGGTTTAGAGAGAACGAGGACAGAAAACAGCACAACCCAAAATAAACAATGGTTTTATTATAAATCCGAAGATACTATGAACTCTTTTCAAATTTCCAGG
This sequence comes from Enteromius fasciolatus, assembly GCA_032361145.1. Classification (NCBI taxonomy): domain Eukaryota; kingdom Metazoa; phylum Chordata; class Actinopteri; order Cypriniformes; family Cyprinidae; genus Enteromius; species Enteromius fasciolatus. The sequence continues at coordinate 358,867 of JAUMHR010000031.1, forward strand.
TTTCTCAGCTGCACTCCCATTTGCTCAAATAGCAAAAAAACAACTCAATGATAGCCTTTTCATGACTTGAATGGGGGGGGGGTTGGAATGATAGAAGCTGATAAGGGAAGTCAGAAGAAAGAACAATGTCAAATTTACTGTCCCTCCCATAGATGCTGCATTAGAAACACTCTCACATTAGTGTTACCTATTTATTTTGTAATTTTATGCACAGGTGATATATTACAAAATATAGTATTATAAATGTTCATACATTGAAAAAAATAATAAATAAATAAACAAATAAATATATATTATATATTATTATATTATTTATATATTATTGTGACTGATGACTGTTAAATGTGCCATCACAGTCTTGTGAAAAGAGTCCATTGTTAAACAATGGTAACCACAAATGAATCATTAATCAAGGCTATTAGTGTACTAATTTTGACAATTTAGACAAGTTAGTATTGTTAAATCTTAAGTATTAAAGTCATGTGAGTGACAGTGAGATATCAGGCCAAAATAAAGAGACTAAAAATGAAAAAGGAAATGAAGGTGCAGTCCAAAAGAACACTTTAAATGATTTTGCATTTGCCCAGAAGGATTTAAACATTTGTTATGTGATGGCTATACAGAAAACAGGGCTGTCTGTTTCAGAATTTGTTTTGAGTGCGTTATTAAATGTCATTTCCATACTATATAGTAAGTACCCACTTTCATGCTCAGTGGGTGTTGCATATATCCTAAACTCAGTAGAGGTGTTTTCTCCAATGCTGTCATCAACTGGCATATCTGAATGACACTAAGTATCTTGCTGAGTCAGTGGATCACAGTTGCTTGGTTGTGGTGTTTAAGAGTGCATTTTAAGTGTAGGAGCCCTTGTGTCAGCTGTGAGCCAGGCCCAATTCCCATCTGCACCACTAATGGTCATAAAAAGCACTCAAGGTTTGTAATGTGTTTGTGACCACAATAAGGACGTAATCTCTGTTTCTGGTACAGAGGGACACGAAGCACATGATCAAACAACATACCCATAAATCAGCACATATCTGTGGCCACCTCAGGCATGGGTGTCACTTTAACATTTTACAGACTTTTGCACTTATACCTTGGATTGTCTTGTACTGTATGTCACATCTGAATATACAGTATGTGTAATTTCATATTCTTTCAGCTTCATATGTCATGGTATCTGGCGTGTCTTTGTTTACAGATTTCTTAGCATTATTGTGTCTATTTCAAGGTGAGGCAATGAGGGATAGTAGCCAGGCTTTAATTGCAAAAGCTGCTGTAATCCCTTCTGGCAGTCACACTGGACACAAGCCCAGGTCTAAATGCCACAGACCGCCTTATTGACAGCTAAACTTAAAAAAAAAAACCTGTTTCATTATTATTATTATTTATTTTAATCACTTCTCAGAAATTGAGGGGGAAAAAATCATACACTTACAATGATGGAGGCACCCAAACAATATAGAGAGATTAGAAAATCATATGGACATGGGGAGTAGCTTATACTGTAAAACTCCTTAGTAACCACACAGCAACACTCAAAACAACCTAGCAACAATCTGGCAGCCACCCTGAACACCATAACAATTACCTAAACTGCCTTAAAGAATTGGTTACTGAAAACCCCATATCATACATTGATTTAGATATTGGAGGAAATACAACAACCAAAATGTTGAAATAGAAGTTTGCACCATAATAACCTTAAATAGTTGGAATGTAAGTCCATGTGATAGAGTCAGAAATCTTTTCTTTGCTCTCTGCGTAGTGCAGTGTGTGTTGATTTTGGATTGGTTTCAGAGGTCAAACAAGCTGACTTGTAATGTAACTGTCAGAAATCCCATCATTACAGACTAAAGATAGTGGTGCTGATTAAGGAGCTAATTGAGGTGTCGTCAAGATAGGTAGCACTGACAAGCATTTATAGGATTTCTGTTAATCTGTAATCTATTTCATGCATTATGTACACAAAAACTTTTCTTTTGTATCCAATTAATCGCGATTAATCATTGCACAGCCCTACAAAATCTAAATGTTATTTAATTCTGCTGTTAATGTAATAACATTTACAGAAAATAACACATCTATGTCTGCCTCTATTCTGGAAACATACTATATATAATCCATTACATTCTCGATGAACAAAATCATTAAACATTATTTATTTATTTAAAAATTTGCTTACTCGCTAAATTTAGTTTAATGGGTTGTAATGTGCAGCTTTACATTCGTCATGTCTACAGCTTACTGTGATTTGTGACTTAAGCTTTTTATTTATCTATTTATTTACAGTTGTGTGCTCTGAAACTGTTATCCCCACATCTTTGCTTTCTATGATGTTTTTACAGAAAAAAATGCATTGTTTATTATGTAAATATACTGTAATACATCAAAATGCTGTAAATATGACTATAATGTATTTATTTATGCTGTGTATAAATTTGTATGAAAAACTAGTTTTAGGAAGAATTAATACTAAAGGGACAGATAGGAATAAAATTTGGATAGTGTTAAATTCTCAGTATAGACATATTGCTTTATCAGAGGGGTTGTATTGTTAATTAAGTGTCTCTCCCTCTCCAGGCAAAATGTTAAACAAAACCGTCAATCAACCGTACCAGGACACAGCGTGATATTTGCCAAATAGGGAAATAGGGAGCAGGGTTACTGACATCAGGCATCAGCAAAAAAAGCATATATACATATATATGTTGATAAGCAGATATTGATTTAGCTTTGAATAGAAGTGTGTGTTTGTGTGTAATGAGGCAGAGTGAAATGAGCAGTGCAGCTTTATTGATCCAGTATTGCTTATTGGGTTATGGGGGAGTATTTTAAGGGAATGTGTGCTTAGATGGAAGAGTGAGGTAACAGAATGAGAATATTGACAAATGGCTGGGACAGCAGAAGGTGGGTGGGAGGAGGAAGTGTAAGTTGTAAAAGCCTTTTTGAGGGCAGGAGACCTTGGTGATAAAGAGATGACCATTGTTTATTGAAATGTGGGGCATATGTTACACACACACACACTGATTTAAATTTTTTTTCTGGGGACTCTAGGCATAGGCATAATGGTTTTTATACTATAAAAACTGTATTTTCTATTGCCCTACACCTAAGGTTAGTTATAGTTTTTACTATTTTAGATTTTAAATATACTCCATTCTGTGTGCTTTATAAGGTTGTTTCCTCATAGGCACCAACAAATTTACTGGTATTACTATACTTTATATACTATACACACACACACAGCTATGAATACTGCAACTTAACAACTTAAACAGTCCCACTTTATATTAAGTGACCTTAGCTACTATACACTTACATTTAAATTATATTTTTTACAATGCACTTATTATGTACAGTACATACATGTTTTTATGTAATTATATAAATACGTACCTACATGTAATTAATTTCTGTAATTACACTTATAACTATACTGTTGACCCATCCATTACACCTTAACCCACCCTTAAACCTAAGCAAACCACCAAACTTGTCCCTAACTTTACATATATCCAACCTCTAAAGATACAATATGGCATTGTATTTTTTGATGTGAGTAGTTAAGGCCTCTTATAAAGTAGGGCCGAACAAACTAGCAAAAAAGAATAGCAGCTTTATTTGATACCTTTCTGTCTTTCCTAGCATTTATCCCACACTGGTGCAGGGTCCCCTGTTTGGCACATCAGTTTCCATTTCTTCCGATCTAGGGTGTCGTCGGGGGCAACATTGATTTGTCTTGCTTGGTCTATTTATCTCTTCCTTGGTCAGCCTTATGGATTTTGTCCATCGGGGCTCAGGTACAATGTTCGTGATTCTTCTTCGCTGTGGACAATATGGCCGTACCAACAGAGACATACATCCCTTATCTTCTCACTGATTGGGGCCACTCCTAGTATTTTCCACACGTCCAGGCAAGTCAGCCCAAGCACTCATCGGAGCGCATGCATCTCCATACTGTGGAGGACTTGCTAGTGTTTGTTAATGCAGACCAACATTCCACTCCACAGTGTGTGACTGGTTGCACAACAGTCTTATAGGTCTTCGCCTTGAGACGTCTTCTCCAAGTCCAGAAATGCCATGAGGACTGTTTGGTTTTTCTCTCAGTATTTCTCCACAAGTAGACAGGTTGCATGGATAGCATTGATTGATTCACATCCCTTGAAGAAACCACACTGATTTGGGGTGTTAGTTGGTACATTCATTCACATCACCCTTTCTCTTCTAAATTAGCACTGGTGACCCTGGTTGTCCAAGCTATAGGTGGATTGTTTATGTTGTTTTGCCTTGGTTTTTGTTACTGGTAGCTTTGTTACTGCCAACTAAACAAAGACTCTGTATTGTTTCAAATCGCTTGGCATGCATGTTTGAAACCAGGGCTTATAGACCATGTTCTTAGCCTTTATTGCTGGTTGGACTTCCTCTGTCCACCACCAAGTAATTTTGCCAATAAATCACCTTGCCTGCTTAGTCTTTTCAAGCACAGTGATTGCATCCCAGAAAATCTCCACTGGTTGAGCAGAATTTCCACCACTAATTTGCTCATGCTCTGCCATCTGCGCATGAATGAATGACGCATTTATATAGTGCTTTACCACGTATTGCCATACACCCAATGCGCACTACAATCATGTGGGGGTGGGGGATGTCTCTTCTCAACCACCACCAGTGTGCAGCATCCACCTGGATGATGTGACGGCAACCACAGGACAACGGTGCCAGTGCGCTCACCACACTTCAGCTACAGGTGGAGAGGAGAGAGAGATTCAGCCAATCCATGGATGGGGATTATTGGGAGGCCATGATAGACAAGGGCCAGTGGGAATTTGGCCATCTTTACGATGAGTGTCATGGGATTTTTAATGACCACAAAGAGTCAGGACCTCGGTTTAACATCTCATCCGAAAGACGGTACTGTATTGACAGTATAGTGTCCCCACATTAGGACCCACACAGACCACTAGGTGATCACCCCCTGCTGGCCTCTCTAACACCTCTACCAACCTAGTTTTCCCAGGAGGTCTCCCATCTAGGTACTGACCAGGCTCAACCCTGCTTAGCTTCAGTGGGCAACCAGGCTTGGGCTGCAGGGTGATATGGCTGTGGCTCATGTATTCATTGCTGCAAGCAGAACCAGACATCAAGTATGAGCAGCCAATGTGGTGGGGCATCAAGAACTAGCCTCAAATCTTGTGACATAGCATCCAGTAGTTGATCTGTATGGAGCACCCTCCACTAGAATAGGTTGTGAGGTGAGAGGGTCGCTTCTTAAAAATTTTGGCAAAGAGTTGGCAATGACAAATCATGTGCCTTGATGCAGTCTAAGATGCAGCATCCATCGTTATTTTGGCTTCAGAAACCCTGCCCTCCATGGCATTGCTCCTATCTATCCCTTGTTGAGCCTACATGCCCATTTAAATCCCTGCTGATCAGAAATTGCTCATCTGATCCAAGTGTTCAGAGGTGGGCATGAGGATTTCTCAGAATTTTTCCTTCACCTCCTCTGGACTGACATTTTGGGTGGCATATAATGATATAATATAAATGATGGTTGAACCCAGGATTATTTTAACTGAGATAAGGCGATCAGAGAGATTATTAACCTCAATTACATTGTCCCGGAATAGTGGACAGCTAAACTATTCTGGGTTGTCTTGGTACCATAATATATGACTTTATATCCCTCACCAACGTCCCAGGATTTGGCTCTCTACCATTTTGTACCCTGAATACATGCAATGTCCAATTGCCAGTTCCATAGGATGTCTGCTAGTTTGTGGTTGCGTAAGCATACAATGTTAAGTGTGGCTAGTCGGATCTTCTTATTATTGGCAGGTAGCCCATGTCAATTTCTCATGCCATCTCAGTGAGGATGACCCATGTTGCCTATAGGGGATGCCCTAGCATAATTGGAGGTTTGTTGTGTTGACGTTCCCAGACATGCCATTTTCCAGGGACATGTCCAAAATTGTCTTAAATAACCAGGTTTTGATTGTTTGCACTGCACACATTGATTGTTGTATGACATTTAAGTCCCTAATTATAAATGCATATAGGTGACCCTGGAAAACAAAACCAAGCTCAAGTTGCTTGGATATTATAACAATCTGCTGGACTCAGGCAAGCGTTGAAGATCCAAGTGCTAGCTTTATATAATACATTGTGGTCAAACAGGCAAACTCCAAACAACAGAAAACAGGTATGTCCAAGGGCAAGACAAAATCTTAATCCAATAGAAGGCAGTGATCAGGGTGGGAAGCGAAACATTCACACAAACACCGGTACAGTCTGAGGTCTAAATCCAAAAGGGAAATCCAAAGTAACAAATGAAAACAAGACAAATTAAAACTAGATAATGGAAACAAGGCAAGAACAAGAAAATAGCTGCTTGGTAGAGTCTGCTATGCAAAACAATATTTCGCTAAACAGGAAAGTTACTATAGAGGAAGCAGAGGGAGCTGAGACAGTCAGTGCAGTTGAAGTTCTTTGGCCAAAGCCGACACTTCTGGAGGTTCTGCAGTAGGCACCATCACTTCAGGAAGCACAGGAGCCGGCTCATGGACAGATAAGCTCTCTGAGAAACAATGTGCGGCCCATACACTCCAAATAGCAACTGCCACTATAGGAAGGGAAGCAGAGTGTGGCAGGCCCTCCATGATGTCAGGGCTAGAAGGCGTCAACGTCTCCAGGATACCTGAAGCTCTCACTGACATCAGAGGTGGGTCCCAAACACTAGCAGACAGTCTTGACAGTCTTGGCCTAAGCTCTGCAGCCGCAAGAGCTTGTTTAATACAGCCCCCCCACAAAAAAAAATCTTTAGGGGAAACTTGTATGACAGCCATGATGTCCATCTTGGCCTCAGTGTCAGGCATGGTGACCATCTTGGTCGGAGGGTCAGGCGTGGCAGCCATCTTGTGCAATGGCTCTGGTTTGGTGGCCATTGGGCAGTGGTTGCGGCTTGGTGGCGGCCATCTTGTGAACTGGCTGTGGCATGGTGGCAGCCATCTTATAAGCTGGCTCAGGCATGCCAGACACAATCCCAGAATTAGCAGTTCTTGCATTGGAACATGACTTGGCGGTCGTTGTAGGGTTTCGGGGTCCCTCATCCGCAACACCCACAGTAAAATGAGAGCCACTGAGTAGAAGTGGCATATCAATGTATTGCTCAAGCGTCCAGTGTGATATATTACCTGGCATTAAATGAGAAATGACTATGAAAAGACTATGCTCTAGGAAATACACATTAAACAAGAGATGACTCTGATTTATAGCATTCTTCCTATTCTATCAGGATTACATTGTTGTGCTGAGTTTAATATACTTCCAGACTGAGAACTGTTTAATGTATTATTGAAAAAATGTGCATCTGGTCATAAATGTTTTAATTTTAAAGTAATTTATCATGGTATGGTGATTAGATGCAAGAAAACTAAGGTAATATGCTCAAATTTAAAGGAGATCAAAGACTATTTAAAAAAAGGAGTTTGCCGGAGATGGAGAATAGCAACCATCCAGTGATATGTTGAGAACATTATCTCACAAGTCAGTGGTCTGAGCAGCCATATAAGTTACAAACAAGTAAAATTATATATCTTGATATATTATATAACAGAAAGATGGAAAACAGACAAAGCAGAAAAGATAAGAAACAAAGTGCGTACTGATATAAAAGGCACAGACCTGTAGTGGACCCTGCACTGACATAATATCCGATTTTTGTGAAAAAGGCTAATTATTCACAATTAATCGCATACAAAAAAAGGGTTTTGTTTGCATAACATGGCAGTGTTTTGTGTATATTTATTATGTGTATATAGATACGCACACATAAAATATTTACATGTATTTACATTTCTATATTTATATTCATTTTATATTATAAATAAATGTTTAATGTAAACATGTAAACCACGAAATATATGCATAAACCACGAAACAGCATAAATAGCATATTCAGTATTGCACATTTCAGTGGAATTATTCGATTTTACCACTACAAAAAGACACACACAAACACACACAGATTCATTATCTCCATTAGCAATTTGTTCTGTTAAAATGTTTATGTGAGTGTATTTTTCAATTCTTGCACTTGCTTAATCACTTTTTCCTCCAGAAAAGAGTGATGCGAAAAGATACAGTTGGAACTGTTGCAGAGACAACTGTCCTTTTCTAACACACTCTGTCTTTCACTTTCTTTTATTTCTTATTTCTTTTGTGGAGAGGTAGAAAGAGTTTTGTTTAAAAGAGCAGCTGCGTTTTAGAAGTTCTGGCCCTGGTCCACTAGAGAACTGTGGCCAGGATCTGCCTCCCTCTAAGTCTGGACTTTAATCAGACAGAAGCATACACTCTGCTCAAAGACCTTGTGAGCTGCCTACCTAAACCATATTTTAGGCACATTTCACAACACACTTATGTGAATCACATTTGATAAATAAATTTTCTTTTGGGGGGTGTTTTGCTTTTTCCTTGATAAAACAGTGCAGATATAACAGGAAGAAAGTGGGAAAGATAGAGAGGGAATGGAATCAGGAAAGGTCCACAAGGTGGGATTCCTCGGATCACTCAAGGCACAACTGTGACATATGTCAGTGTGCTGACCAGAAGGCTATCAGTGCTGACAATAAATTAACTTACAGCGTGTTTGTAAAAACGTCAAGCCAGCGTTTAATTATATTAGAACAGCAAGCATTTTAAAACAACATAAAGTCTACTACTTAACACTTCATAGGCTACTACATCTTACTAGACATCAGGCCAGAAAATGATCAATAAAAAAGTGTTTTCAATAAGCATTAAAGCTGTATTTACAACACTGTTCCAGAACAGTTCAACTCAAAAATTTAAAATGTGTTCAGAACATTTACATTATGGTAGGGGACATAGTATTTCTGGCACATGCTTGCCGTATTTGGCCAACCACAACGCACTGGATAGATGTCATTTTAGAATGATGAGCTTTGAACAAATCATCATGTTTCAGGAGGCGGGGCTTAGAGGAGAAACAAAAATGTACAGTATGTGGTTAAAAAATAACACGTACAGAAAAATGATGTCTTTTTGCACCTAAAACTGCATATACATCGCATTACACCAAATACACAAAATGTTCTTTTTAACAACATCATATGACTCCTTTAAAATCAATCATGGATTTAGAATAGGCCTTTAAATCCACAACTACATATGGTTTATGTATTTCTTTTCTGTGTTGGCGTGCTGTCCTGGGGGCAAGTTGGGAGCCCGGCGGACTCCGAGCACTGGCAGTAAGAACCCAAGCAAGGGTAGAGAACACGGCCCCTCTCACCGTAAAGTGGGGTCGGCATCCATAACAAGCGGATTAGGAATCGCTTGGATGGATGACAATTTCCCTTAGCTGTAACACCGGACCTGACTGAGCACCACACAGCCCCTCTCACTGTGACGTGGTGTCGGCATCCATCACAAGCGGATCAGAGACCGCAAAAATGGATGACAGCTTCCCTAGCTGTAATACCGGCACTGAATGGGTTAACCATGGCCCCTATCGCCGTGAAACAGGGTAAAAACCCCTTAGTTGTGGATCCCGAAACGCCGAAATGAATGACCGCTCACCTGGCTGAGCAACCGGAGCCGACTTGGCTTTAAACAGCTCATCAGGCTTTAAATACTTCTCCAAGCTGTAAACTATGAACTGGATTTGGGATCGGCTCTATTGGCTGTGACTCGGGGGATTCTGATACGGCTGCCATCTTGATCGCAAGCTCAAATATAGAGATGATTTCGTTCTCTGGTTCAGGCTGAATGATTGCTGGCCGGTGATTCTGTCGCCCGTGGATGACCTCATTAACTTCCTCATCCACGTCACCCACAGTGAAAGTCGATCTGCAGATCAAGAGCTCCATTAAAAACTGCATTTGATTTTATCCTCATCCGCCTGGATGAAGTGGCTGTATGTAACAAACTTCGCAACGTAATCCTCTATGCAACGTCCTCGCTGAAAAATCTAACAGAGCCGTGACAGCGAGGCACGGCTGTGAACGGAATGCTCGTGGGAGTATTCGCTGGATTCTAGAAGGCTGATCATTCTGTCACAATAAGGACGTGAAGCTTGCGAATTCATATGCAAAATACTTTATTTACAAGCAATATTACACTAATAAATTACTTTTTGCTGTAACACTCAGCACGAGCTCAAGTGCAACAGTGTTTAATAGGATCAGAGTCAGGGTTACAGGGGTAAATCGCCGGCAGACAACGTTAACAGAGACAAAAACAGAGGCGGAGTCGAAAAC
>JAUMHR010000031.1:400929-421308 GCA_032361145.1 Enteromius fasciolatus
TTCATGTGATGTTGAAGAGATCAGTTTGAATGTTAATATTAACATTAGTGTTATTTTAGTATCATTTGAATTGGATTCAAGTTTATTGTCATTACACATGTACAAGTATAAGGCAACGTTATTTATATTTATTTATATATATTTATTTATTTAGTATTTATATACTAAAATGAATATAGTATTTATTAATATTTAGAATTAGTGTTTTATTTTTATATTTTCAGTTCATTTTATTTTTAGATGTTAGTTTTAGCACTTTTGTTAAGTGCTTTTGTCACCATTTTCATATTTGAAAATCTATTTTTACTTATTTTATTTCTTATCTATTTCTACTATTATTATTATAATTATTCCAATTTAGCCATTTTAATACTTTAGCTTTTTTGCATTTCAGTTAGTTGAAATCTAGTAGATCTCTGCTGTAGCTAAAACTATACAGTTTGTACATTTTGTATTTTTTTGTATTTGTTTAAAAAAATATTTCTATTTTACTTTTTTATTCCAAAGTTTCTAATTAATATTTTAATTTTATTGATTTCAACATCATTTAAAACACCCCCAAATATTTTAGTTTACATTTTAGCCATTTAATGCTTTTGTAAGATATTTTAAAATGTTTTATATTTCAAATTAATCTAATTTCTTTTTTTTTTTTCAATTTTCATTTTATTTCATTGCAATTAGTTGAAAGGCACCAATTATTTTTCACCTAATATTTCTATTTAATTTTTTTTTATATTTTAGTTTTTGTTTTAATTAACTATAATTACACTGATTAAAACAAATTTGCTAGTGAACAAAAATTAACATTTTTATATTAATGTGCATATGAATTATTTTCCCAAATGTTTACTTTCTAAGAAAAAGGGCAGAGAAGAAATATTCATGACATTTAGATTTTGAATGATTTAACGTGGCAAAGTCATTAGGAAATGAATGAATACAGTATGAAGAGCAGAGGATGCATTCGAAGCCTCCGGTAAGAGCTGCACTCAAGCAGGGCGGATGTTTTCAGAGATATAAATTACAGGTGTGAGTGTGTGTTGGCAGGTGGAAATGCATCAAGAGCAATGAACACAGGTGTGCTGCTGTAGATTGGGCCCAGTAAAGCAGAAATGAGCGTTTGTGTAAGACCAAATGGCCCTGATCCTAAATGAGACTCTTCCACCTGAGCAGCACAGTGTGTGTGTGTGTGTGTGTGTGTGTGTTACTATCGAGCTTCAATCCAGTTTGTTCCGCTGGAGTGAACATGGATCCATCAGCATCAAATATTCACAACATCGTCCTGTACCTTGAGCCAACCCTCATCTATCTCTCACACACTCTTTTTTTTTTTTCCCCTCGCTTTTTCTTTTCCACAGCCTGTGAACATTTTTCAGCCTCTTTCTCCTTCCCTCCATCTCTTTTAACCTCGTTCTCTGACACCATCGCTCTTCCAAGATGTGGTTTAGTGTGTGCTAAAGTGGTCTAGGTTGAGCTGTCTGGCAGTCTGTAGTGTGATGTGGTCTATGATTTATCATTTATTCCTTGTGTGTCAATGTGCAATATAAAAAAATCAGATTTACAGTCTAACGCGATACATTAGAGCCTTTACAACGAACAGTTTTATTCTCTAGTTGCTTAGTATGATGTACAGAAGTTCTCTCAATTCAGATTTTATATCGTTATTATTTCTGATGGCAAAATTCTGAACAAAAAATATCCGCCAGAGAATTTTTTCTTCAAATTTGGTCTTATTCTGGTTAGTTCTCAGAATTGAAAGAGCTAAAACTGAGAGGAAAAGTTACTTTTATTATTTAGAATGAATAAACTGATTTTTTCTGTGGTATGTTTATATGAAATGTAAAAAGGAGTAGGTCATATGGTTGTGATCTCCTGACCATAATGATTTCTGAGTCATTTTCGCAGTTTAGTTTGAACAAATCTCAATATTAAGAGTCGGACACTTATTTCAAAAGAGCCGGAACAATCCAGTTGTCCATGACATGCCCTTGTTAGGTCATTCTGAAGTACCCCTCTGTGGTGTCTGCGGTGTGTGTGTCTCTCCGAGGGCCAGCTCCCCTGGGCAGAGGTGTTGTGTAGTGCCCTGTGAGCAGCTGGGACAGCAGAATTCCTCCCAGCATCTGCTGCCCGCTCCTCTCATGTATGTCTACAAATGCTGTGCTCACATTCTCTGATTAGTTTCATACCAGCTCAGAATATAAAACACACTCCAGTACTCTCTTATCACTGTATTTGACCAACACGACACAACATTTTTAGCAAAAAGCCTTAGTGTAATTGTCCAAGCGTCTACCTTTTTGATTTCATGTGTAAAGTTTCAATAAACTAGGCTTTATGCGGTTGACGTCGGACCCTATTTTATAGCTCAAGCATTGATTTAGGCTACTGATGTATCCTATCTACAGCCACTAGTTAATGAAGTCATTTAATACAGGTTACTTCAATAACGGCAAATATAAATAGATGTGTTTCCGTTGGGATACAGTATGTACAGATGCTCTGGAGGATGAACTTGACTTTCAGTTTTACATCCTGCTCACCTTCCTGCTTTCAGCCTTTCATTACTTTTCCATGTTTTTTGTGATTACTGGATAAGGATTTGTTAAAAATGTCACTGAATATTTTATAACAGAGTGTGACTGGAAAATTTCAAATTCACTACAGAAATTCCCACGCCTTTTGAATATTTCATTATTTCTCATGATTGTTTCCAGGTCTGGAAATCACGATGTTAAAAGAGTTTTCCATGACCACGGAATCCTGGCCTGATTCCCAGAACACTTCCATTCAGACCTGACTGTATTCTGGTAGGTAATGTTAACGTATCACAATGTGGCACGAAGCTCATGTCTAATTAAGATTTAGTAAAATGGGTTGTCGTCCTTTAAAAAAGAAAGATTTTTAGTTCATAGGTTACTCATTGTATTATTGTTTTTAAATGAGGATTTTTGGCTCCTTGAGCTGCTTATTGGATTATAAATTCATGATGGGTTTCCTAAAGAGCTGGAGAATCAAAAGTTCTTTGTAGAATTGAAAAGGTTCTGCGATGACATCACAGTAAATGTGAGTCTAATTGTGCTTGTGATTGTCTTTCTCTCGGTCTCTCTGTGAGTTATGGATTATGCGAGCGGTTTCACGGTGAGCAAATCAAACAAACAAAACAAACATGAATCCACAGTGAGACTCGGCAGACGCCAGGAACGCTCTCGTTCTCTGCTTTCTGTCTCTTCTTTTTCTCTTCTGTTCATTAGATGACAGAGAGCCGTTTCTATCTCGCACACATTTCCAGCAACTTTGAGCCATTAATTCCCTCCGAGAGCAGAGAGAGATGGAGGTACAGGAAGAGCAGTTAGAGAAATAGAACGAAGTAAACTGACCCTGTTGTTGTGCTCTGTTTTGACTGAAATGAGATCCAGCTAATGAAAAACCATTCTACAGTACATTTTTGCAACAAGCTACTGTAAATCATTTAGACTCGGTTGACCCTTTGCTATCGGTTTAAAAGAGATGTTTTGGATTAAAATAAAGATTTTAAAGGGTTTGAGTTCAGGTTTGACCACACTGTACAGTACATATCAATCTAATTAGCTTTATTTTAAAACAATATTTTGTGATATGCCCCTTTTATCCCCAGTCAGCATGTGTGTTGGAGTTTAATTAGTTCACTGTATAAGTATTTGTCTGGAGGATGACATCTGCGTGTTTTTCCTCTGATTTATGTCATAAATAATCTTTTTTTTTCTTAAATTATTAATTTATTTTGAATTATACTGTAATACTCATTTAATATTTTTAATTAGCTTTAATTTAAATGTTAGTTTAAGCTTTATTGGTTTTAGTTTTTGATTTAATAATATATGAATAATCTTTAAATGTTTATTTCTGTAAAAACAATTGGTAGCTTCGAGTAACAGACTGATCATTCATCTTAATCACACTATTTTGTTTTGACTTCATTTATATATATTTATTGTAAGCTACTGTATATAGAATATAGCTTTTAATTTCTGTTTTAAGAATTATATATGGCTGGGCGATAATGTTTCATAATGTGCGGTATCAATAATTATGACTTTTTTTTTTAGAGATAAAAATGTTGAAATGCAACCCATCATCAAACACACTGGTGGTGGCTGGCAATGTTTTTCTAAAACGCTGGCAAGGAAAGAGTTAAATGTTTCCCCTAATATTTGTATTTTATATCCTCTTTATTTCAATAACTGAAAACATTATTTTATAGTTTCACCTAACAGATTTTTATCTTATCATCACAATCACAGTGTCTTGATTCAACCGGTATTTTTTGTTTCATTCGACTTCTGAAAAAACGAAATCAATACAGCATTGTGAGCGTTGCTGCTGCTTTTCACACCCTCAACCCTCTCTCTTCCTCTCTTCAGTCACGCTTCAGTGAGAGTGGTATTCCCTCCGCGATTCCTTCAAACTCCAGCCACACTCATTCCCATCTCTTCTATCCACACATTTTACTCACTAGCTTAACTGCGTTTCTCAGCGATGTCTGCTGTGGTGTTTGTGTGACGGTGCTCATAACAGGTGATAACGCTTCCTGTTATTCAGCTTCTGAGTTTGTGTTGTTCTTCAGGTGACCGTAATTAATTGTGGATTCTGTTGCTCTAGTGTCAGTGGTTGAAGTGAAAGGGAAACTGAATGCTGAAGACAGTTTATGTAAATGCTCATGCAGTGCTTTCGTTGTGTATCATGTGTAGCATCTGCATTCAGATACACGCACAGTGTTTCAGGAATATCAAAATACTGCATGATACTGTAAATACACAACTGTTCAAAAGTGATTTAATGTCAATAAACCTTTTCTGCTAACCAAAGCTGCATTTATTAAATGTAAAAAATACAGTAAAAATATTATTACAAATTCATAATATTGTCAAATATTTTTAAAATGTAATTTATTGTTGTGATTATTAGCATCATGTCTTCAGTGTTGCATGATCCATAAGGAAATCGCTCTAATATACTATTTTGCTGCTTAACAAACATTTATTATTATTATCAATGGCAAAAACAGTTGTGCTGTTTCATGTTTTTGTGCAAATAGAAATATTTTGTGACACAACAAATGTCTTTTCTGTCACTTTTTTATGAATGTAATGTATTCTAGATAAAAAAATAAAAATTATATATATATACTGTAAAAAAAAAACAGTATATATATATATATTTTTTTTTTTTTTTTTTTTTTTACAGTATATATATATATAAAGCAGTTATATATTTAAAAACTAAAGTGCATTACTGGAAAGTTTAAACTTTCATTAAAAATGTGTTTTCTTACTCTCAATTTTTCATCCTTCACCACATTTTTTCTACTACATTTTGGGGGGAAAAAAATCCTCTCCTTAATATTAATGTCAAAATAAAAAAAGTACATTTATAAAAAGTAGGCTGTACACTGCGTCTTCAGGTTAACATTAAATATCTCCAATCAAACAATACTTTATGTGTAGCTTTTTGTGTATCTATTTTTTAAAGACTACTTTGTCAGTAAGTAGTAAGTATGAGTAGACTGTAGCTTAGCAGACTAGTTTTTGAGAGTTTCCATGTGACTACATTGTGTGTGTGTGTGAACAAACTCACTGCCACCCAAGACCCAGTCAATACCCATAATGCAGTTCGGTAAAAGCTTAAGGTCACAAGGTCACTGGTCATTCTCAGCCCCCAGAGGAGTTCAGACACAGCTTTTAGAGATGACCTTCATCCCAGCACAACTGTGTGTGTGTTAAAGGTTAAAATGGTTCAGTTTTTGTTTTTACGTGTAACAGGTAATTCTATATTTGCTGCATGTGTGTGTTTTAGTGAATACTAAAGCAGGCAGTGTTTTCTGTGTGTGTTCTGCATGTCGCAGCGTGTGGTTTCAGTGGGGCGTCTCACTGCACAGCAGAAAGTGAATAATTTACATAGACTGCAGCAGAAAACGTGAACTCGTGTGAGTTTGTGTACGCTAGAGATCCAAGCTGGATTCAGTGCAGAAATGTGCGTGCAGGAGAAAATAGAATACAAACCGAGAAAGCGCGGCCTTGTACAAAGAATGTCTCCTTAAAGCTTCTTCAACACGCAAAGACTGAGAGCAAGAAGGAGGGAGGAAGCGGAGAAATGCAGCAAGTTTAGATGATAAGGTCTTCCTCTGCCATCTGGGGCTTTAGAAGTGTTCGTTTCAATGATCATATTAGTCACTAATATTTTTTTCTTTGTTCAATGTAACAATATTTGATTGAATGCTTATGTTTTTCATAGTCACTGTAAATGTCACCTATACAACTTGCGCACAAAACACAATGTTGTTTTTTTGTCCTTTATGAAGATCACCATCCACTTTCATTGAATGGAAATAAGCAGCTTGGACATTCTGCCTACAAAGACGTGACGGTGAGTAAATGATGACGATGTCTTTGAACATGCACCTGCTTTCTGTGGAACAAGAACATCACATCTAGTGAGAGAACCAGTCAAATATTTAATGACTGCATCTATTTTGTGGTAAAAATAGCTAAAAAACAATTGACTGAAATAGTGTGTTTACACTAGATAGATAGATGGATAGATAGATAGATAGATAGACAGATGGACAGACAGACAGACGGATAGATGGACAGGCAGATAGACAGATAGATAGACAGAGACGGACAGATGGACAGACAGATAGATAGATGGACAGGCAGATGGACAGACAGATAGAGAAGATTGTAGCACAGTTTAACAGCTGTCTCATTTTCTTTCACACACAAACACTGTTTACTGCTTTTTTTTATAGTACATACACATGCAATAAAAGATTATTAAATTCTGGACTCTTCCTCACTACGTCTCTTTCCTGGTCGTTGCATTAAAAAATAAGTCATACATTTAGGAAGGAGGAAACCAACACACACTTAAACATTACTGCATGAGGCCTGATGATTCAGTCTTTAGCACCTACATCTGACATTCATATTCTCTTCATCATCTAACAGTTTGTCCTCCTGCATTCGCTTTAGTGCTAGATAGAGAATAATGCATATAATATGCTGTTCTGTATATCTACAGTGTATAGTAATTCAGTGCCGGATATAAGCAAGGTTCTTTATATAGCAGGTCAGGTATTCTGTTGTGCACTGCTCAAAACTGAACTGAGAATTGAATTCTGATGTGGAATTGCAATAAAAAACTTTAATGTAAAGTAGAATTAAAAATATATTGAATTTCAGTGGAATTCATGAAACTTACTGCTTATTAAGAGATGTTGAATATTGGCTTGATAAAGCCTTGTTTGAAACTCCTGAAAACGGCTCCATGGTTGGGTACTATAAAATAATGGAATAAAATGTAATAATTTTGTTTTGTTACACAGAAGGATGGATTAAATAATGGATAAAAGTATGCAAAGACATTAAGGATGAATGGATGGATGAATGAATGAAAGAAATAATGGATAAAAGGATACATAAAACAATGGATAGATAAAAGCATGCATAAAATGGATAGATTAAAAGGATCTTGTATGCGTTTATATTTAGTTTGTTTATCGTTATATTTAATGCTGTGGTGAGCATGTGTGGGGTTGCCAGTTCAGTTCACATTCACACTTGTATCTGAACGTGAGCCAAGTGTAGTATTGTGAATTTTGCACATTTGTGATATATAGAGTGAGTGTTTATAGTAACAGTGTGTGTGTGGTGCGGCAGAAATATTCAGAAATATGCTGCTGAGGAGTGTGAAAGCTCTGAGTATGCGTCTGTGAAAACACTCTTTCCAAGGACATCCTCACACCTCTCTCTCTCTCTCTCTGTAAGTGGTCCTCTTGAGAAATAAAGAGAGTAAATACGGGGATTGCTAAAGAGAAGGAGGCATACAGAGATGTTGAGATGGAAAATGAGAGACATGGGACTCCAAACTTGTTTGTTTGTTTTACTTTGTTTGTTCATTAAAAAATTGAAGGAGTTCTCCTCAGGAAAGTAACTGCATTAAAAAAGACACAGGGAGGAGAAGTGCTGGATGAGGGAAAGATTTGAGAAAAGTGCTGACAGTGAGTTGGGAGGCGGCGGAGGCAGAATACACTGATTATTAAATCAGCCGTGGATGTGGGAGCATAAATCACTCCGTCTGCACTGACGCTCACTCACACTTTACTTCTCCTTTGATGCACCTCTCTCTGAATTATTACTGATTTAAACATACTACAAGCTCTCTGAAGGTTGAAGACATTAACTAGTGTAGAAAAATAGCACAGGACTGCATCAGTCTTACTTTAGTTTTAGATTTGAGTAATAGTTTGAATTAGTTTTTTGTCATTTTTGATTTTATCTGTATTGTTTTATTTTACATTTTTTATTTCAGTTTCAGTTCTAGTTCTGTTTTTGTTAATAGTTTTTCATTTCAGCTATTTTTTATATTTGATTTTTATGTTTTACAATTTTTATAAATATTTTGATAAAGACCTAGTAATTTAGTTATTTTTGTAACTTTATTTATTTAATTTTTTGTATAACTTTTTCTTCTTTTTCTTTTACTTTTTTTTTCAGTTTAGTTTTATCTATTTTTATTAATTATTCTGTTTTAGCTAATTTTATTAATAGTATGAATTAGTTACGTTTTTATTTCTGGATTTTCCATTTTGGATTTTTCTCAGTATTTTTGTTTTAGCTTTTGTAACTTTATTTTATTTTTTGTTTGTATAAATTTACATTTTTAAGTTTTTTTTAAATTAATTGTTTAGTTTCAGTCATTTGTTGTTATTTTTTGCTTCGTCTCAATTTTTTATTTTCATTTTTGCTGTTGTACTACATTATATTTTTACGTTTTAGTGCCACCAAAAACAAATAAAAAGTGTAAAACTACAAGATTAAAGTCAAAACAACAAAACAATAAAGTTGTAATATAACGAGAATAAAAGTCGAAATGTACTACTTTTTTACTCTTTTTTTTTTTTTGTTTGTTTTTTTAAATGTCTATTCATGTTTTATACATTATTTTATTAGATTTAGCTATAGTTATTTTTGTACTTAGTAAATAATAATAATAACTTATTAATTTTGTAATTATTATTTGATATAGTTTACATTAATATAATAATATATAATACTATAATTTTTTATCTTTTATATTATTTTTTAAAAATGTTGTTATATAAAAATAATAATTATGATATATATATTATTATATTGTTAATGCGATTAATTGCATCCAAAATACGTTTTTGTTCTCATTTACTATGTACATATACACAAACATGAATATACTTTGAGAATAAAGTCGTAATATTCTTAGATCTCATCCCAGTAACATCAAGCAGCCGCTCGGACGCAACAATGGTGGCCTTCTCTCAATCCGGGTCATTTACAAGTGCACTATACTAAATATTATATTTCGACTCCAATCTCATAGATTTGACTGTATTCTCAGAGTATTTCGACTTTTATTCTTGTAATATTACGACCTTATTCTCGTTGTTTTAGGGTTGTTTAGTGGCACTAAATCTCCATCGTACATTTTTATTCTAGTTTTAAATGTATGTTTTTTCTTCATAGTTTTTAGTTTTTTCAGTTTTAGTTTTTGCTATTTTAATGCACTGCATCAAATGAAATGAAAATGTTTCCTTGCGAACTAGCTGCAATTAAATATTATGTTTTATTTCAGCGTGTTTTTTTTTTTTTTAATTCAAGTAACTTTGTTAATAACGCTAACATGCATGACGTATGCACATATATTTTTACTGACTTGACCTGTTTATGACTGACTTACAGTAAGAGCAGATCAGTTCTGAGGGAAATGTTTAGTTTTCATTAACATGAAAACAATGTTATTAGAAATATGCTTAATGTTTCATTGTGATTGGGGCATGCAGTAATGCGTCTCTGACAGTTTGTTTGCTGCAGTTTTTGTAAAGTTCTGACTTCCTTCACAGCTCTATCAATCCCTGTCTGCTGGAATGTGCTGCGATCTCGCTCTTTTAGCCGCTGCACTTCCTGTGAGAATTCTTTAATGCAGTCTCTCCAGGGGTCGACCGCACACAGTTAACACAATCTCCACACGCTCTCTCTTCTTACGCCCTTTGGGGGGAGGACGGCACCCAGCTATAGTTATAACTCACAGAGACAGACATCCTGGCTTTTCACAAAGTCACACCGTGTTACGCCTGTAGCTGCGGCGGTGTGTGTGTGTGTGTGTGTGTGATCTCTCATGTACTGACACCAGTCAGCCCTCCAGAGTTCTGAGAATGCAGATTATTCATTGGCGACCTGTAGCTGTCACAGCTGCTCTTACACACACACACACACACACATATACTGTATATGTTACTCTACATAAGGTGTTGGCTCTTGAAATATTAGTTAACATAAAAAAAACTACAGCAACTTTAGTTTTATTAGATTCCTTTTACAAAGTGTACATTATTTTTAGTTATGTACCTAAAAGCTATAAAATCGAATTTTCAAATTTGACTTTATTATTTTATTTTTATTTTTTTACACAAAAGACATCAATGAAACGGCTTGTAAACAGTGTCATGTAACATTATCTATTACATCTAATTACTATGATATTGTTAGTTAGCTGAAAACACATTTTTTCTAGATGCATGCACATTATACATTTTTAAACCGCGTTATTGATTACATGTTGCCATTCATTGACTATAATATTGTTAGTTAGCTAAGAAAATGTTTTTTTGCTATATATATGTCCACTAAATGACACACTTTTACTTAACCAATGAACCTGTCACGAAAACAAGAATTTAAATAACAATTTAAAAAAATAAAAGAATGCATATAATCAAAACTTACAACACTGACATAAAAATCTGAGGTACATGCATTTACACTTTATTTCAGTGTTGTTTTTTAATGTATTTATTATATAATTTATGACTGAATAAATCAAGATTGTATTATATTTACTGTTTAAATGTTTATATTTCAACAACAAAATAATATATAATTGAAAACATTGTTTGTGCAATTATTATGTTGATTATTAAACTAACCTGATTAATGAATATTTAACAGTTTATTTATTCAGTTTTGGTTTCAGTAAAAAAAAAAAAAATTAAGAGCACTATTATTATGACATTCCTGATCCTTTTCTTTTAAAGGAAAGGTTTGATAGACTAGGTGAAAACAACTCTATATCTATACTATAATCTATCTCTACCGTTCTAAAATGTTCATAATTATATCAATATGACTGTCTATCATTGCAAAATGTCTGGCGATTTTTACATATTATTATCAGACGTTTACATCCTGTATTTCTCGTCCTGCCATGTAAACTACACCTGTACACAGAAGATCTTAAAGGTACAGTAGCCTATTTATTTCTACGGGTCAGGATAAACGTAATTATGTTTCTGGTGGGAGGAACTTTGAGTGATATACAGGAAGGGGACAAAGATTCTGTGTAAGACAATATTTCAGGAGAAAGTGTAGATTATGTCTCAATGTTTGCTGTCTTTTATTCTGTCTGAATCACCTCAGAAACTCTTGAAGGTCACTGCAGCTTCATCTAAATCCTCTGGTGGTCTCTGTATTACAGATATTACACATTTGACAGATTTTCACCGTACAAGCATGTTCAAAGCGTCTCAGTGTGAAATACAGCTGTGCACCACTAAGATTTTTGGTTGGTCAGTCGCAGCATTCTGAATATTTCTGACTGTATCATTGAACTGACTTCCTGCATACAGCAGCTGTGGTAGTCTCAGTAGTCGTGCCTCTTGCTTTTTGGTCTTGCATAAAATAATAATTACAACTCCAATCAATATTTCATCTGCATTTATCTATTTGTTTGGTAAGCAGCCGTGTAACAAGCAGAATAAAGTACAGTCAGCTGCTCATTAGTGAAATCCCTTCAGGGTGAGACAAGATACCTGATCTCGTTAAATTTGTGATAATAACCAGCTGACTGTACATTTAGCTTGTGCAGGTATAGTGAGGTAGCCTGGCTTCTGCCACTATTAAGCTCATAGAAGCTTAGTCTGGCCAAGCTCGTTTCTCATTGGTACCCACTTTTTTGGGAACGGAAATGCTCTAAAACGGCAGCTTTGCCAGACTAACTTTGCTTGCGATATAGAATGTAGCGTCACAGGAAGTATGGGCGGGCCCAGGCTAATAGTGAGGTACAGAAATTCAGTGTATTTTTTGTATCACTGGTACTGTTATAGTATTTGTTGGTATTTTTAATTTTTTTAATTCACTTTAGTATTATAATTTTTACTACTTTTTTTTTTTATGTCTATTCATGTTTTATGCATTATTTTATTAGATTTAGCTATAGTTATTTTTGTACTTGTATTTTGTACTTTTACTGAAATAAGTAAATAATAATAATAACTATTATTAATTTTGTAATTATTATTTGATATCGTTTACATTAATATAATAATATATAATACTATAATTTTTTATCTTTTATATTATTTTTTTTTAAATGTTGTTATATAAAAATAATAATTATGATATATATTATTATATTGTTAATGCGATTAATTGCATCCAAAATACGTTTTTGTTCTCATTTACTATGTACATATACACAAACATGAATATATTTAAATATATTATTTATAATATCGATTATATGAATGTAAATATAGATATGTAAATATTTTCAAAATATATACTGTATATGTGTGTTTTTATATATGCATTTATATATGCACACACATATATTATGTGAAAAAAAACCTTTGTGTTATTTGAATGCGATCTTTCGACAGGGCTATATATTATATAACCAAATAATAATAACTACAACACCATATCCATCTATCCACCAAATCATTTGGGAAACAGGGTTAATAATAATAATAATTATATTTTTTAATATTATAAAAAATATTATAATTATTATAATATTCTAAGTATTTTTTAAACATTCGCTTTTTATATTAGACATGAAGGTGAGTAAATGAGTATTATCATTTTTGTTGAAATTATTCCTTTAATCAGCATGAGACTAAACTGGAAAACCAGCAAAACCTTCTGTTCTGGCTCCTATAACATGCACTCACTCACTGACTCACACACACTACAGTCTGCTTAAGAAAACACAACACACACACACTTGTGATCGATTAAGAGCCGTCAGCCGTATCTTACCCAGTCTCAGCCTAAGAATAACTTATTGATCATCAGATTGTGTTACCAAGGGTGTGTGTGTACGTGCATCGGTGTGTTGAAACGGCTCTTTTTATGACTAAATACTACAGGAAACATCCTACCAATGACACACACACGTCATCAGTCACTGTCCAGTAGAAGTGCACGTCAGGATTAGACTTCATACTTTGTGTAAAGTAAATGTGTGTGTGTGTGTGTGTGTGTGTGTGTCTTTAAATGCAACTGAATGTATGTTAGATTCATCACAGCGGTTTGCAACCTCAGCAGCTGTCCATAAAGAAACAGGTACTGTACTTCACAGCAAAAGATGAGCGAGCTTGTGTGTGTGTGTGTGTGTGTGCCAGTCACACTTGATAGTATGAGTGAAAGTCAAGCGCAGTGAAGTGTATCTTAATACAGATGTCTAAATCCTCTCTGAGAGCGGAAATGACAATCCATAAATCTTACAATAAACTCAGTCTCAGTATTCATGTGCTCATCATATATACAGACTGTAATATAGATCTGATCTAACACCACTTTCATGTTCACTTAATATGAATACATATAGATGGTGTATACAGTAACACTGTAATTGACAGATTTCATGAGCAGAATACAAGTTTTAGCCTAAATTTAGTATTATTTTAATATTATAATTTTTTCAATTTGTTCAGAAATTAAATATTTTCTTTAAAAAGAAACATTACTGCCAGGGAATTCTTAACTTCATTCATTTTATTTAAACAACTTGATAAAAGGCTTAACGATAATGCTAATAATAACATACAATCATTATTTTATATTAGTTATTTTAATATTTTATAATGCTATTATTTTTCATCATTAATCTGTAATATTTATTTTCAATTCAACAACTTGTGTTTTCTGTTTGCAGTTATTGGTGAACATTCATTTAGTATATTATTATTTATTTATACAATCAATTAAATGTGTATTTTTATGACTATGGCATACCTATTTGTCATTCTACATTCAATTTATGTTAACTGGTAGCTTATCAAACGTAGTGCATTACTATGTGATTTGACGTGAGATTTGTGCCCCTAATGCTTTAAAAGTACAACAGGAAGAGGCAGTACTCTCAGTTTTGATTTCCACGTTTTAGCATAATTAAATCCACTCCTCATATTTTAGCTGAACATCAGTGCAGGAAACCGGAGAAGATTTGAGATTTGATCGGGGCGGCCCATAGGCACTGCTCTGTGTGTGCTGTGATCCGACTCATGTTCTCACACACTTTCTACATTCATTAATGCTCACTATTGTCTGTCTGTGATCTGCTTTCTTATCTCAAACGTCTGATGTAAAGGATGCATTTCTACCGTTTTGTAGGATTTTCCCCCTGAAAATCTTCTTTTAGTCTAGTTGATAATATTTTCAGTAACACTTTACAATAAGGTTCATTAGTTAACATTAACAACATAAACACGAACTAAGAAATTTATTCATCTTAGTTCATGTTAATTTCAGCATTTACTAATGCATTATTAAAATCACTAGTTGTGTTTGTTAACATTAGTTAATGCACTGTGAACTAATATGAACAAACAACGAATGATTGTGTTGTTATTAACTAATGTTAAAAAAGATGAATAAATACTGTAGTAAATGTATTGTTCATTGTTTGTTCATGTTATTTAATACATTAACTAATGTTAATAAATTACACCTTACTGTAAAATACCTATTTTTTTCTTTAATAATATTTCATAATATTTTGTTTTTAGATTTTCGGTTTTCATTCATTTTAGTTAAAGTTTTTGTTAAGTTTTGTCATTTTTATTATATTATACTATATTTCAAGTTAAATAAACTAAAATTATAAATGCTGAAAAAGTGTAAGGGTTGTTGTTTTACAATTTATTTCCAGTAAAAAACTATATATATTTTTATTATTTAATGAAGTATATGTTTATGTTTTTATTTTTAATTACTACATTAAAGATCTTCAGTCACAAGATAAGATAAGATACATATAATTTTTTTTTTTTACATTTTTAATTTACATATTTAGAGAATAGCATTTTATTATTTATTTATTTGTCTGTTTGTTTTTTATTTGCATGGATAAAAGCTGTCTGTAAATATTAAGACAGAATTTAATTATAAATGTATAAAGTATTCGGTAGCCATCATATCATGGTTTGATATGTAAGACAGGGTGATTGTTAACAGATTGTCAGTCACTGCAATTACAGCCCAGACCTGTGATGGACCCCGGTGTCTCCTTTAAATCATTTCAGCAGTCAATATCTGTACCAGTAATGACTCGAGCGTTATTGCGCATCATTTGTTCGCCTCCTGATAGTTTTGATAGTTATTGGTTATGATAGCATGCCCTATGATAACAAGCATTCGTTTGCCTCAATAATAATACACAACACAATCTGATTAGATGAGTTGCTCCAAATGCTTTATGGATAATAATTGGCCTGACTCAGTAGAGTCGCTTAACTCACAATGATAGCATGGGGTAGATTAGTCATCATCTAATACAGAGTAAGTAAACAAACAGTAATCTTTTCTGTGTGGACGTGACAGGAATAGTGCACTGCATTAAAAAACAATTCCATAAATAGTTAACAATTTAAAATAACTGTTATTATTTGAAAATATTAATAATTGTGTGTGTATAAAGTCAAAAAAAGTCAAATTATTTGCACACCAGAATTAATTTGAAGTTAAATCGGCGTATGACATTCTTTGAAATGTCTCGTTTTCGACTTTTAACTCATCGTCATTTAGTATTGCTCTATCCTCATTCAGCTACAGCTATGGCTAACGTCATGCATCAGAGGTCAGCAAAGAAACCGAAACTCGAATGCATATGCACGTTGCCAGAAATTGCTGATTTGAGTTTATAATTTTAAAAATATAAATATTTTTTGTTACAAAAACCAATCGACCCACTTCATAAGACTTGTATGTCTCCCCTTAGATGTGTATAGGTTAGTTTTACGACAGATATATGCGCTTTTTGAAGCTTCAAAATTACAGGCACTATCCACCATTATTACCAAGCTTGGAAGAGCCTTGATCAATTTTGAAACAAATCTGAATGTGTATGTAAGTCATAAGTCATATGCACCTACGATGGCGTAGGGGTGACTAAATTCATTTCTGAGTAAGCCATTGCTTAGTTCTGAGTGAACTATCCATTTAACACGGGTAGATGTTGCTGTAATCTGTGTGTTTTCTCACCTGGCCAGCACCTCCACGTTAGAAATGGCATAGAAGTATTTCAGCAGGTTGTCTCTCTGGACGTACGTTCCTCCGAGAGCAGGTCTGAGGAGGCGGAGCCTGAGATTGGTGAACGTGAAGAAATCTCTTAAACCCTTCATGCTCTCCATCCGCGTGTACAGGCCTTCCATGTTCAGCAGCCTCTGGCCGGCAAAGATAGCGAAGCGGGACCGCACCTCGAAGCGCACTACCTTCTCGTTCTTGGACCCGACCCAGCGTGAGTACTGCTCCGTGCAGATGAGGCGCGTGACGTTGGCCGCGGTCAGATCGCGCGCTCGCCTCGGCGCTATGTTGAACGCATCCATGCAGTCATCAGCGTAGTACTGGAAGGGCTGCCACGTGCGGCCGAAATTGAGCGACTTCTCCAGAACCATGACGGTGGGCCGGCCGTATTCGAAGGTGATCTGAATGTCGTCTGCGAGTTCCAGGGTTTTGTTCCAGGACAGGGTGATGTTGGCCTGAAGAGGCTCGGGATACCGCCGCCACGTGACCGTCTGCCAGTAGGTGAGGAGGCCGCTGCGCTCACGGTCCTGCATCAGCTGTGGCGGGTGAGCCAGGTCAGGGTTAGACGCGTCACATTCATCACTGCAGAGGTATGGATTCTCCTGCAGACAGAGAGACAGAGACACCCTTGTGAAAAAGAAACACACTTCAGCATACATTTAAAAAGAGTGCTTATTATACAAATAAATCTTGTTTTCCAGCACTTAATTGCATGCTAACAATGAAGGAGAATGAATTATAGTTTAAATAACATTTATTGCAGTTAGGTGAACTTACAAGTGCTTTTTTGACTCAATTAAGCAGTGTGTCTTTATAAGTGATGTCATTAGTCTTTGAAATATGTTATAAGTTGAATATACTGACGAGCATTTATGGGATACTAAAATGTACTATTATTACTATGCTATTGTAATTGCAACATTTTTTCTTTCAATTCTGATTTAGTATTTTATAATCCTGTTTAGTTTTTTTTTCTTGCAATATAAAATGTCACAGTTCTGTGTTTATATCTCACTATATAGAGTATATATACCAAATGAGAATATAATGAATTTAATATATTTGTGATTGCACATTTTAAGTTGCAATTTTGTACATTTCGAATATCTTAACCTGAAATTGAATTACACGCCACAGTTGAAATTAACTTTAAGTGAAAACGTTTAATTTATTATTATTACAAAAGGCACTTAATAGTATACTTAATTGTTAAAGGGGTCATCCGGTGCTACATGCACTTTTTCAAGCAGTTTGGACTGAAATGTGTGTTGGGAGTGTGTGTACACAACCACCCTACAATGATAAAGATCCACCAGTAGTTTTGTTTTAATTAAATAAAAATAAGTTGCCCCTTCTGAAATCAAGCCATTCTCAAATGCATGTCTGTGTGGCGTCACACAGACAGAGGCCACGCCCACAATATATGATTGACACACAGACTGAACTGGTGTCTTACCTCAGACCCGCCCTGAGTGAGCCGTCATGAGCGAGACGCAGAGACAAGCAAGACTCCTAAGAGTTTGAGGTGTTTTGTTGTTGAATGTATTAATGAACAGAGCAGTAGTGATTAACCCCCGACATCTGAGTGACTGAAGACGCAGAGGATTAACGTTACGTTTGGTTCTGAAGGGACCTTGATCAACCGAAATGCATTTACGCGAATCATTCATGATCCAGCCTCACCTACAGAAGCAGTGAGTATAATGTCTTTTAATGAATCTTTGCAAATCACCTTTCCTAATAATGTGCTAATTAGCAAGTTTCACTATGAATACTGCTAAAAAAAGATCCTTTGATAGCGTCTCGGAAGAGAGGGGCGGAGTCAGCGGAGCTCGTGAAGATTTAAAGGGGAAGTACACAGAACAGAGTGATTTCTAAACAGCTGATTTTTACAGGGTACACTGAGCTTTGAGAAATTTTAAAACAAACTGTCCATTAAGACCCTAAAGAATCATATTAGCTTGTGGACAATTGCCTTTGTGTGACTCCTTTAAAAAAATTCAAAAATGTATTCTCTCTTTAAATACACTTAATTGGCTTTTAAGGGATAGTTTACCCAATCTTTACATTTCAAAACCAAAAGACCTTCGTTCATCTTTGGGAAAACTAATTAATATATTTTGATGAAAATTGGAGAGCTCTCCGACCCTGCATAGATAGCAATGTATCTGAAGTGTTTCCAGGCCCAGGAAGATGTTATTTAAGTAGTCCATGTAACATCATTGGTTCAAGTATAATTTTGAAGAGAAAAAATTTGTTGCGCCTTGTTTACAAGAAGAATGCACATGTCTTGGTACTTTAAAGTGCACCAAAAGCTGACACGAAAGAGAAGAATAGTTGAATAAAGTTGTTTTCTTTCTGCACATAAAGTATTCTTGTACTGTTGCTTCGTAACAGTAAGGTTTAATCACTGATGCTTGTTCTATTTTAACCATGTCTTTACTACCTTTCTGAAGCATGTCAGTTGAGATTCATTAAAATGTCTTAATTGGTGTTGCGAAGATGAACTTAGATGAGGTTTAGAACGACAGGACGGTGAGTAATTAATGGCAGAATTAGTATTTTTTGGTGAAAAACCCTTTTTTTTATGTACTTTTTTGAAGTTCAGCAAATCTACGCATTCAACAAAATTAAGCACATTTCTTTTTCACAAAAGCAGGCAGCGTTCTGTCAGGAGATAGAGATAGAAGTTTATTGAAAAAACAGAAGCAGGTAGAAAGTGTGTGTGATGCACAGATGTAAACCAAACACAAGAAGAAAGAGATTGTGAGCGAAGACAGATTTTGAACACACACACACACACTTGTCATGGTAAAACTACAGTCAAGAACTTGTGGGCTTTTATTAAAAGCAAAGACTGCAGGGAGTGTTGATCTGTGAGCGCAAACTCCTGGTGCACACACACACATCATTAAAAATCTGGGTCAATTCTATCAGCTCGCTTTCTAAAATCACGCAGACGATGATCGTCTAACTATAGTTCACGCTGAGACGGTTGCGTTCGGATATGACGGCTTTGAATCTGTCTATTCAGCATGTATTCAGGATCTGTGTCGATATATCAGATTCACACCTCGACAGAGAAATAAACACTGGTTTCCTTTTGTTCTCCGTCTCACAGGAGCCGCGATATACACAAATGCTGCTTAATAAAGATGTACACACACTCACTTGTACAGCGCGGTGCATCTTGGGAAATACATCATCTGATTTATGAAACCAGGCACGCGGAGAATAAAAAATAAATTAAAGGGGAGAAACAAAGTGCGTGTATGTAAGAGAACGACAGAGAGAGAATAAAAAGGGGTGCTAAAATGGTAAAGCGGCTTCGGCTCCTGAAACTCTGAATCTAGTTTAGCTCAAACTCACACTTCCTGTCTGTATAACCCAGAACTACAGATGGACCGATAATCAGCTCATGTTTTTGTCATTACTCACACATTTATTATCAGCTAGAAATCTGTTCTCACCTCTTTAATATTTAGTTAACAGATAATTGGTATCATTGAAAGAATAGCACACAGTGGCAGTACTCGAAGTGAGTTCAGATAGTTGCTTTTAACATTCATCCTCAAGTTAGAAACTTGTAACTTAATTAGATGTAGTTTTTAATGTCTAGATTACTAAAAGGCCACTGCACAAATAAAACTTAAATATAGTCATTTAAAATAACAGTTTATTAGTGCCATCAAACGATTATGCGCATACAAAAATTATTTAGTTTTTCATTCATAATATATGTGTGTTCTGTGTATGTTTATTGTGTAAGGGATAATGTACAGGCAGCTGGTAGCTATCTCAGAAATAAGCCCCGACAGTGTGATCAGGTCTTGTATCATGCTGAAGGGTCGTATTTCGCAATAACTACAGGCTGCTTGTACATTATCCCGCTTATTACACGGCTACTTGCCACATGAGCAAAAAAAACTGGACATGAATATGAATTTGAAACATTTTATTGGCATATTTGTTTTAAATTAACATTTTCATCCTTCCG
>JAUMHR010000031.1:452136-465840 GCA_032361145.1 Enteromius fasciolatus
ACTGAACTGTGAAATGTAAATGTTTCATCACTGTTACTGACATGGCACTAAATCATAAATAAATAAATATATAAACACACACACACACATATATATATATAGTAAAAACATTTTACAATTTCAAACTTTTTTTATGTGCATATATTATAAAATGTAACTTATTTCTATTATGCAAAGCTGAATTTTCAGCATCAAATTAAAAAATAATAATGAAATAGAAATCTTTTGTAACATTATAAATGTCTTCACTCTCACTTCGGATCAAATGAATGTGTCTTTGCTGAATAAAAATGTGAGTAATAGAATACTGACCCCAGTCTTTAGAGCAGCAGTGTGTGTGATCGATTGACCTCTCGGTGTTGTCTGTGTCAGTCTGGTGGAGTTGACCGAGGACATCCTGCGGCAGTTGATGGATCTGGTCTTCCGTCTGGTCTGTAACGGTGAACTAAGTCTGGCGCGGGTCCTGCGAAAGAACATCCTCGATAAAGTGGAGCAGAAGAGGCTCCTCCGACACATGCACATGCTGAAACCTCTCGCCGCACGGGGCGTCTCTGCCAGGTAAAGGTCACAGTTCAGGGGTCATTAGGATGGTTCCCATCACAGTGTTTAATCGGCTCTCTCTCCACAGGCCCGGCACGCTGCATGATTTCCGCAGTCATGAGATTGCCGATCAGTTGACTCTGCTGGACGCAGAACTGTTTTACAAAATAGAGGTAACACACACACACACAGAGAGAAAGAGAGACACTGTGTAACTTTAATAATGGATTTTGAGATTGTAAAAAGTAATACCTGTTGTTCTCGCTATCATCTCTCTTCAGATTCCTGAGGTGCTGCTTTGGGCGAAGGAACAGAATGAAGAGAAAAGTCCAAATCTGACCCAGTTTACAGAGCACTTTAACAACATGAGCTACTGGTACATTTTCCCCACACCTGCCTTGCCAAAATATGATACGTTTTCTAAATTTCTATCTATTTATATAAAAAAATCTCTTAAACATTATGATATAAAAATAGGGAGTTGAGAAATCCTTTGTATAGTATTTTTTTCCTGCTTTAATTTTCTGAATTCCATATCCGGTCAAATACTGTTAATAAAAAAAGCATTTTTGAAATCATGAGACTTATGCAAAATGTAAAACAAATTTATTAAAGGTTTAACAAAAAATATATATTTTTAAGTCCTTTAGTTTTCCTAAATTATGTCTGTTCTGTTTAAAAAAAAATTTAATTAATTTTTAATGGGTTAATGGTTTAATTAAATGTTAATAATAAAAAACAAACATGTCTAATCAATTGAATACATAAAACAATTTAATAAGTTATATATGTAAAAGAAAACAATTATTTCATTTTAATTTTTATTCCATTTTTCATTTAGAGTTTTATTATTTTTCCCATGGAAATTCTGTGTTGGCTGTTTTAATGATTTAAAATGTAATGCATATGTATTATTAAAATGGTGGTATTAAAATTAATGTGTCAATCATTAAATTCATATTTTTTGTATGTTATTAAATAAAAAATAGTAAAAATGGTTTCTTTTTTATTTTAATTAACATTAATATTTATTTTAATTTGAAATTAATTAAAATTAACTAAACTTAATTGTAATATTCCTTAAAATATTAAATAATAATATTACAATGAAAAGTATGTTCTACCGTACAATAGCAATATATTTGTCATAATTTCTTTGTTAAACTTAACTTTTATTTGGACAGGTTGCCATCAAGAATGTGTGTATAATATGATACGATTTATTTATGATATACTACATGTTCCCCATACTCACTCCATATGTGTACTAAAAAAGTGATTCCTCCTGTCCACTAGGGTGCGCTCTATCATCATCCAACAAGAGAAGGCTCAGGACAGAGAAAAACTGCTTCTCAAATTCATCAAAATCATGAAGGTAACCAGAGTAACACCCACATATGAACACCCAAATCCAACCGATCATCAAGAATCACATACTTTAAACTGCTTTAGGCTCTATTTGTGGCTGTGGGATTCTGAATGCATCACTCTCTGTATTTTCTGAGTAATTTCATGGTCTTATCTCGCTCGTAGCACTTGCGGAAGCTGAATAACTTCAACTCTTATTTGGCGATTCTCTCGGCGCTGGACTCTGCACCAATCAGACGACTGGAATGGCAGAAACAGACGTCTGAGGTCCGTCGCACCAGCCTGAAGAAAAACTTCCAATAGTAGTATCATATGAAATACGAAAAGTCTTTCTCACTTTCTTAACCTCTGTGTGTATTGTTTCCAGGGTTTGGAGGAGTACTGCACCTTGATTGACAGTTCGTCGTCCTTCAGAGCATACAGAGCAGCGCTAGCAGAAGTGGAGCCTCCGTGCATACCATACCTGTGAGTATAAACCAAACTCTACCAAAATAAAAACACGAGTCAGAAAATGAACTGAAGTTAAATAATGAATATGCAAATAAAGCTTTTTGTGCTTCTTAAAGAGCCTCAGACGTCTTACCAAAGATTGCCTTTGACAAAATTCATGACATTTTTAATTTTGACATGCATAAAAATATTTCCACCATTGTAATTTTAGCATTATTCATGTGTGTTAATATAGAATTTATTATTCTTTTCATTTTTGTATTTTAATTTTAATTTTTAGCTTTACATTTTTGTATTTTATTGTGCTTTTTAAATTTTAATTTAAGGTTTTATTTATATTTTTATTTAGCTTTATTTTTTTAATATTTTATAAGTTTTTAAGCACAGCCGTTGTTTGTTTTTTAATAGTATTTTAAATTCTTTTAATTTGAATACTTTAACATTTGTAATTTTTATTACATTTTGCGCTTTTGTCATTTTTATTGTTTTTTTATATTTATTTAAAAAATTTAGCTTTATCTTTATTTAATTCGTTTTTTTGTTATTTTTAATGCTGTCAAACAATTAATCGTGATTATTCGCATTCAAAATAAGTTTTCATTTACATAATATATTTGTGTGTATTGTGTATATTTATTATTTATGTATATATAAATACACACACATACAGTATGTCTTTTAATTATTTACATGTTGTATACATTAATATATTTTTATAATTAGATATTTTTATTTGTATATATTTAATGTTTTGTGTTTTATATATGCATGTGTTTGTATTTTTCATTGAAGGTTTTTTTTTCTTGTTTTTTCGTTTAATTTCATTTCAGCTTTTTATTTTGTTTACTAAAAATGTAATTGTTTTGTTAGCAATAAACACTGACAAGTATGTCTGATGTTTTCTATAGATCTGCTGAATTTGAACAAAATATGACTTCATTAAATAAAACTAAACAGTCTGTATCAGAAAAATTAAACAAAAAACTGCGTTCATCTGTTGTGAATTTTATATATACTTTTTTTTTTCCCTGACAGGGGTTTGATTCTACAGGACTTGACATTCGTTCACCTCGGAAACCCAGATTTTATTGAGGGTAAAGTGAATTTCTCCAAGCGCTGGCAGCAGTTCAACATTCTGGACAGCATGAGACGCTTCCAGCAAGTGTGAGTAGTCTGCTGGCCGGAAACCCAGCGTTTGACCAACATGAGATTAGATTACATGTGATTACGTAGTCCAATTCTCTAGACTTTGCTCTAATAGACTTGTAGAATGAAGCAATAGAGACATGAAGGAATGAAGTCAAGTCAAATCAACAACATCACTTTTTTCCCCCAATATTTGTTAATCATAGTTATTGCATAAAAGTCATGATACACATAAAAAGTTATACTGTCAGTTATGAGATACTTATCATTAAAAACAATTATTACATGTCAAAATTGAGATACCGAGTCATTATGAGATTAAATTATGAAATAAATAAATAAAGCATAATTATGACCAAGTTAGAAATTATGACAGAAAGCATGATTATGACATTATGAGAAAAAAAAATAGAGATACTGAGTCGCTACGAAATAAAGAATCAGAATTATGAACAATTATAGCCCCAAACAATTGTGATTTGAAATAAGCTAAAATGTATAACTATGATTTCCCCAATATATTTTAGAGCTGGAAACTGCATTTTTTAATGTGTACGATTTTTATTTATGCATATTAATGTGGTTTCATTCAACTGGAAAAAACTGTAATATTTAATGTTTTCATTTATTTTATTAATATTTAATAGATTTCACCATAAGTTATTTAATTAACTTATCTTAATCCTCTTTG
Source organism: Enteromius fasciolatus (assembly GCA_032361145.1). Taxonomy (NCBI): domain Eukaryota; kingdom Metazoa; phylum Chordata; class Actinopteri; order Cypriniformes; family Cyprinidae; genus Enteromius; species Enteromius fasciolatus. The sequence continues at coordinate 456,332 of JAUMHR010000031.1, forward strand.
TAGACACTACGATCTGAAACGGAACGAAGACATCGTCTCGTTCTTCAACGACTTCAGCGATCACCTGGCAGAGGAGGCATTATGGGAGCTCTCGCTCAAGATCAAACCACGAAACATCTCGCGGCGCAGGACGGAGCGTGAGGAGAAGACCTAGAACCCGAAATCTAGAACCTCAGAAACAATTTACGGTGAGACCTGAACCTCCTGCAGAACCTTGGGAGCCCGCGCTAGGCCGCTTGACCAACGCTAGAGTTCTTAATCCGGTTCTGGAGCTGAAATGGGCCGAACCGACACACTCAAGCTCCTATTTGCACCAATAAACTGAGACATTGGCAGTATTTTTCCCTGACGGTTAAAAACTGGCGAATCGGGGAATCCTGATTCAGTATAGATATACAGAGGGCTGGAGAGGACCCCAACGCTGTGATATAAAGCTAAATCCTCACAACTTTCTATGTTTGCGTGTGTTGATATGTGGCTGTACAGAGAGAGACACACTCTAAGAGGGCTTGGTTCATTTGATATTAATACACTGTGCCTGGATGGAGTGAGTTTGTGTTTGTTTGTCCTGCTCGGACGTACCGTTTGACCTTCCAAAGGTCAGATTCAACCTACGCTTCGTCCGTTTGGAACTGGGTTGATTGGGAAACGGGAGGACATGTGTGCAATCTTATAAGCGTTTTATAAGGTATATTCGCTGATCTGTTGAAATATGTTTTGACAGACACGGTAAGTAATGGACTAAATGGGATATATTAATTTGAAATTTAAAGATTGAACTGGACGTTTGGACTCATTTTTCACATCATCTTACCATATAGTTTTTTGTGTGATCATAGTAACTGTCTCCCCCGTCACGGCGCTGAAAGCCCCTCAAATTCCAGATAAATTGATAAGAACTTAAAATAAAAAGAAAAATTAACATTGTGACATTATTTTCATGACCATTTATTTTCATGCATATTTCTTTTCCCAGTTCCTCACTAGCTTGCAAAATGCAAAAAAATAAAAAATAAATATATATATATATATGTGAATATTAAAAAGTAGAAAATTTGATTAGTGAAATCAATCCTCATTAAAAAAAGTAAAATGCATTTGTAAGATACAATTTTCACCAATTTTAAGGGGAAAAATGGGTTACGTTAATAAGACAAAAACTAAAACTAAAAAAATGTAAATCGTTCATAAATTCATCAATTTATTTGCATAAACAGAAAATCATTAAACTGTTAATTGCATTAAAAACATTTATTTATATATATATATATAGAGAGAGAGAGAGAGAGAGAGATTAATTGTCATGAATAAAGTGTCATAATGCAAAAAGCAAAAAAAAAGGTATGGCTATTTTTCTTCATCCAAATCTAATTTATATATGTATTTGTTATGTTTTGATAATTGCAAAAAATGACCTTGAAGTTTACAGAAGCAAACTATGATGTCACCGAGAGGGGCGGGACTCAGTTTGACAGCGTGCTGTGCGTGGATGGGTTTTTTTGGGGATGTGTATGATATGTTCTGTATAAATGTACATGTACAGTTGTGATGTATAATCTCCCATCATGTAGAGAGGGCAAAGGAAATATATTTTCAAACCAAACGTGTCATGCACTAAAATAACTGACAGTATAAGGCAAAAAAAGAAACGGGACTGATTATGCTGTGATCTCTGGGCATCAGAGAGAGAGAGAGAGAGAGAGTGTGTGTGTGTGTGTGTGTGTGTGTGTGTGAGAGAGAGAATGTGGTTTTTCTACAGAATGCCGTTATTCATATATGAGAAGGGAAGCTAAAGCTGCTTTCTTCTGTCTGTGTGTGTGTGGCGTCTGGGAATTTATTTCCTGCTATACCTATAACATCCTGTATATTCAAACACCAATAAAACTGCTCTCTTTGTATTGTATGTGTATTTTTCCAACTCTACGTTTATACCCAAGTGCCATTTTAGTCCCATTACTAAGCAATTATTGCTTTCATTCAACGATGCATTACATTGCTCCAGATGACAGTAAAGTCACTTATAATATTTCGAAAGAATTCCTAAATGCTGTTGTTTTGAACTTTCTATTCATCAAAATAGCACAAGTTTCCACTAAAATATTGGGCAGCACAGCTGTTTTCAATTTTGATAATAATCAGAAATGCCTCTAGAGCAGCAAATCAACCAATTAGAATGATTTCTGAATATTACCACTACCATACCTTGATTGAATGGCATGTTTCTTCAACATACACGGTGGTATTTGTTTTTAAATAATGTACATCGCCTTCATTTGTATAGGGTATTTCTCTCATCGAACACAATGTAAAGGAGAAGTAGTCACAAGCATGTTCTCTTTAACGTTTCAAAAAAGGTTTGTACAAGAAAAATGCAAAATCTGATTACAAATTAAAAAGTATTTTAAAATATTCACATTTAGGAACAAATTACAGAGCAAGGTGAACAACATAAATTATACAGAACATTCAAAATAAAGAGACGAATCGGCGATAGCGAGATTGTTTTAAACACTAAACTATCACTGTAATTCACAAGAAGTATTTTACTTCATTTCATGTTTTTTCCTGATCAAACAAGAGTTTATGATCTAGACAAGGCAGCAACACCCTTATGAAGCACTGTCTGAAACTTTATTTCAAGTGTTAAAAAGCAACTATACATATAACCTTTATAATCTACAGGTGTAATTGCAATCTCATGTTTCATAGTGGTGAGAAAACCTTTATGAGACTGAGCTGATGTATACGGAGTTTACCCTGTTACGAGTGCTGACTGTTATTATAAATATCACGAGTAGAGATTAATGTAAATAGCATGTGAATCATGACATGTAGGACATTCACTATTTCATATATACTGAACAGTTCCGCTTTGAGAAAGATGTGACTACAGGTTAAAGGGATAAACATCTGAAGGCATTCTTAAAGCAACAGTTCACACAAAAATGAACATTTTCTGAGAATGCTCGTCCTCGGGTCATCCAAGATGTAGATGAGCTTGTTTTTTCATCAGATTTGGAGAAAAGTAGCATTGCATGACTTGCTTATCAATGGATGCTCTGCAGTGAATGGGTGCCGTCAGAATGAGAGTCCAAACAGCGGATAAAAACATCACAATAATCCTCAACCACTCCAGTCCAGCTGGAGCTGAACTCAACCATCTGTAAGAGGTTCTTAAACTTCAAACCATCGCTTCTGGCGAAAATACGAGTCCATAATCCATTTGTTTAGAATTCGTTTTCATCTGTAAACAGTGCTTGATCAGTGCACATTTCTCTACACGTTCAGAGGAGACAACTTTTACAGGAGAAAACAATACTATGGACAGAAGACTTGTAAAACATCTTAATTATGGATTTTTTTGTTGTTGTTACAAACATGCTGGGCTGGAGTGGAGTGCATTATTGTGATGTTTTTATCAGCTTTTTAGACTCTCATTCTGACGGCACCCATTCACTGCAGGGCATCCATTGCTGACTAAGCGATGCAATGCTATATTTCTCCAAATCTTTTCCCATGGAGAAACATATCTACATCTTAAATGGCCGGAGGGTGTGATCATTTTCATCAAATTATTGGGAAAAACTTGTCCATAAATTGTATAAAAACAGAGAGCCGGACAGAGATTGTGTGATGGAAGCATGCAGAAAAATTCAAGCTTTTAGGTTTTTTTGATCGTATGACTGTGTAAGCCTGATTCCGCCACTGAATAAAAAATATATATATATTATTGCGACTTTTATCTTGCAATTCAGACTTCTTTTCCCAGAATTGTGAGATATTAAATTGTAACTGCAAGTCAGAATTGTAAGATAACCTTTTTTTTTTTTCAGTGGCGGAAACGGGCTTCTGTATATAACTCTCTTCAGTGTGTGTGTGTGTTAATGTGGTCTTGTGCTGGGTTCCAGTAGGGGGCGTTTCACCGGCATGTTCCCGCTTCCGCCAGATATCTCAATGTGTTCGGCCACGCCCCTCTTTAGACTCCGCCCGTGGGCGTGTCCGTTAACAGAACCCCTCTGCCATTTGCAGATGTCCCCGTTGAGGATGTCCTGAATATGCTGCACAATCAGGTTTATCGCCACTAAAGAAGATTCAAAAGACAAAACAGAAGCAAGAGTTTAGAAAAGCAAAGTTTATTTTTTAATATTTACTCACACTGACATATTTACCCATGTTATCAACTCCTCGAGGTATTATGACATCTGCATATTTCTTGGTCTGAGAGGTTGGAGAGAGATTTCAGATGTTATGAATGCATCATATAACTATACCACAATCATCCAACGTCACTTCAGCTCGTGTTATGTGTGTTTTCTCACCGGGAGGCAGAACTCCTCAAAGGCCGGTTTGACAAACGTGGTGTACTGCGTGAGAATCTGTTCCAGATCCCGACCTCTTCTCATGTCACGCAGAACTAAACACACAAAACACATGCAACATATAGCTAGGGTAGAAGGATAGGGTAGGGTTGAAATGTGTATATAAAATAAATATAAAACTGTTAAGAGCAAAACCTGAACCCATCAAAAATGTCATTTTAATTTAAATTAAAAAATAATAAATACAAACACTAGATGAAACTGTATATTTAATATTATATAAAATATATAAATGTACAAAAAAACAACTTGTTGACAGAAATGACTTATGTTTCTGTGATTTGTTTAATTTAATGATCATTTGTGCATTACCTCTGCGAGACAGGCGTACGTCTGAGTCTGTGTCCACAAACAGCTTCATGTGGAACATGTCTCTGACTTCCTGTGTGTAGAACACCAGAATCCCTTCAAACAGCACCACATCAGCGGGATACACGCATATCTTCTCTGGCAGCCTACACACACACACATAATTAACTGTCTGTTATCAGACACACACACGCGCTATCAAAGTACAGAGAATCATGTTATCACGTTATGTCATCATGTGGAAAAAGCTTGTCTTATTACCTGGAATGGGTGACGAAGTCATACGTGGGAACCTCCACCACCTTTCCTTCAATGATGTCCTTCAGCGTCTGACACATTAACTCTGTATCAAACGCATCTGAAAGCGAGAAAACATAATAGTGCATTAAAAATGGCATTTAATGACCCTCATTTCGTTCCACATCTGATTTCCTGAACATTTCTTGCAATGGTTTTGTGTTTTAAGGTGGTGAATAATCCCTTATTGTTTTTTACCTGGATGGTCAAAGTTGTACTGGCCTTTCAAAGCTTTGGCCTTCTGTTCTGGAGTGAGAACCCGGTAGAAACTGTCCTGGCTGACGATAGTGACCTTCCTATGGTGATGATCCACCTTATTCTGACCCAAAAGCTCCATGATTTTTGCACACACTGTGGACTGACAGGAGAAAAACAGCAGTTATTGACAATCTAGTGTCTATTTCCAATTGCATAATGCTGAATATCATTACAGATACTGTTACAAGTGGACACTAGATGTTAATATAAGGGCCTGTTGCTATTGCTATAAGCTATGTGTGTAATTTAACAACAAAAAAAAATCAAATTTCCGTATCTGTCATAACACTTTGCATGCATTTCAGTTGAACTCAAACATGCATTATATATATATATATATATACACACACACAAGGCACAAAAGAGGTACATATTGACAGCGACTAATTGAAAATAGTATGTTTGCATGCATTCAAACGCTTATTACAGCAATATGCATCAGTTTCCATCATGCATGTAGTGTTTCGTACCTTTCCGCTGGCCGTGCCTCCGCTCACCCCGATCAGGAAAGGACGGTGCCGCGGCCGCTCGGTTTCACACAGCAGTCCGGCTGAATTCATGCTTGCACACGAACAAAAACTGCGTTTTTACCCAAGTATGGAGTCCGGGTGAAGGCAAAAACTCGTTCGTCAGATGATCGGTCATCAGAAAGAGGCTGTCTACGCGGGCTATGATCGACTTCTGCTTGGTTTCACTATCATCCACGGCTGATAAGTATGTCACTGACTGTACTAGTTCGTAGTAAATGTTTATGGGATATTTGTGCTCCTTCAGGGGGCGCTAGCTGACTCAGAAGGGCGAGTCTCCATTGAGTCTAATTCAAATGTCATGACGTTTTTTGTCTTACTGGAGTTATTTGTGGAATACAACGTATCATTTTTTTAAATCTGCAAATGCCCGTCGTTGATCTCTGAAAACCGCTTCGTAAGAACGCTGTTTTAAAGCAACCGTGTGTTTAATTGGTAACTATTTTGATTGGTCCGTTTAGCGCAGCGCTGAGAAAAGTAACAGGTGTCATGTAAGCTTATCTACGCATTGTTTCCTAGACAATCATTTTAAATTGAGAAATGATACTGAGAAACTGTAATTTATGTTGAACTGAGAATAGATTGCATAGATTTGAAGTAGTAAAAAATTATTTTTTATCCTGACCAATAAGAGCAGGCCGCTAAGCCCCGCCCATTGTCAATACCTGTTTCTGTTGATTGCCATTCTACCCGTTTTTTCTATTTATATGCTGTCGCTTCTGAATATGACTGCGTATACATTACGCAGTATATACAGTTACATACAATTATATACAGTTATTTTATATGAATAAACAATATTTCCCTTCAACTGATAAGGGAAAATGAACTTTTTAAAAATAATACAATATTTCATATATATATATATATATATATTGTTACATATACATTTGTAACTCGCAAATAAAAGCGAAAAGGTGTTGCAATAACAGTACTGATGTAGTTGTATTCATGTTTACCTGTCAAAGGTCGCTGATAAAGTGTGATGAATTTGAAAATATCACGTGTTGCAGTTACCACAAGGGGGGGCCAAACACTTAAAAACAACTTCTCCAAAGTGATTAGACGGTTGTTTTAATTCTTTATTAAGAATATTATTAAATTATAACAATGATAAATGTCCAGAGATGCAAGTAATGTCAATCATGTTTTGTCTGAACCATTGGTTAGATGTGGTGGTTTTGGATCATCTGGATTATTGCTTGATGCCTTCTTTATTGATTCCTCTGCAACAATTTCCAGGGCCTCGTCCCCTTGAACTCTTCGGACTGATTCTCCTTTAGCAGCCAAGATTTCCTCTATGTTTCTGTGGCAAGACAGGACATACACCAACAACGACACAGTAAAGTTTTTGTTATAATACTTTGGGATTTGTAATAACTTACAATTGAGAGATGATACTGAGAAACTTTAATTTATGTTGAACTGAGAGTAGACTGTATAGATTTTCAGGGGATTCATTTTAAAATAAACAATAGAAATTAGATGTATGATAAATCTAATCAGTGCGGTACTATAGTTAGTAGAAATAATACTGTAATGTAATAGAAACCAATTAAAAATTAAAACAATATTTTACACAGATATAATTAATTTTAAATAATAACAATTTTAATCGTTTTCAAACTGGAGTTCACCAGGGGGATGCTAGGGGGTCAGTGGAAAAGCTGAAAGAAAAACAATTTAAACAATATAAAAATAAATAACTAAATATATAAATACAAAAAGAGTATTTGATTAATTGTAAATAATTAAATATATATATTAAAATAATTTTAAAAAGTAATAAAAAAGAAATAATAAAAAGAAAAAATATGTGCACACAATTATTTATTTTTCACTGAATAAATTATGGGGGTCCTTGACATCATACTTCCTAAATTTATATCTAAAAATTTAGAAACCCCTGCTTTAGAGAAAATAACCAAATGCAGCCCAGAACAACTGTCACAGTTAATTGTTTTCAGTTTTTAAAAATTAAAATAACATGCACAAATGAATCGTCCATGCTCAAGCCTAAAAACATTCACACCTTTTCCCCTCCAGGTCAGAGAACCACTTCAGATTATCAGCGATCACGTGGTGGTTTTTGCATCCAGGACAAGTTACAATAACAACACCCTTGTGATATGCTATCTTGGATATTTTCTTCATAGAGCGAGTGGAGCACACCTAGAGACAAAATATACAGTTAAATGACTGAGCAATACCTAAGTAGACAAAAGTTCCCCTAGACAGAACGATAATCTTACTTTGCAGGTGTAAACCAGGTGATAGTGTGTGGACTGCAGCTGTCCGATGGCCTCAGTCCTGCTTACAGAAGTCGTGAAGCTCCTGCAGAAACCGCTGTGTGGCACAGAAGACCCCAGTAACGAATGAGAGAAACATAAAGAGGTGTTTGGAGCTCTTTTCTGTGCGTCCTCGTGCTTTCCTCTAGCAGTACTACACTGATGTTTTGATGTTTTGGGTACCGCAGCAGGTGATCTGAGTATTCTCCGTCTGAATAAAAAGAAACATAATCGAGAAGTCATTATCGAAACGCTACCGAGCTAACTGTTCTCTTTAAACACATCCAATCTCTCTACTAACGCTAAAATGTCTTATTTGTCATGCGAGCTGAATCCCTCGTCGCTCACCGATGACGACACCAGAGACGCACTGAAGCCCCGCCCATCGTGTTTATGCGCCATCAGTTTGAGATCAAACACGCAAAACTACGGTTTTCCTGTGATTTTGAATGTTTTGAAGTTATTCAGATTAAGAAAAATAATATTCTTAAACGATGAGAGGCAGGTCGTGGATTATTTTTTAGTTATTGATCTTATACATTTAATACTTAGCTTGAACCATGGTGTCCAGATGTTATTTTTTTAAATAAATAAGTTAAATGAGGGGAAAAAAACGAAAATATGAAAATCATCCCAGAGAACAAAAAGAAAGGATTACACATAATCTTAATAATCTAATTATCACAGGTTTATATCCTACATGTAGGCCTAATAACGTATGACAATGTGATTATTTAATGATTAGGTTGTTTTGGGTGTGAGTGCTGCTGCTTTCCTAAACAGATGTTATTATTTATTATTATATTATTTATTTATTTTAATGCTGATATAGATATATGGTTCAGATATATACACACACAATCCTCATAATAGTTAATACACGGAAACGCATGATGTCATAGTAACTTTCAGTTATTCAACATTTGTGACTCTTCTTGACTTCCCCCGCGTCTTGCGACAGTCCCCCCGGTTTCAGTAAACGACCTTCACCGCAAAAGGATAGTCTGCAGCGTCCGCGCCGCGCCGCGTCAGTCCCGCCCGCTCGTGCTGTATCAGCGCAGCTCCTCTCGACGCGCCGCAGTACAAATCCTACTACGGCGAAGATCTGGCTCATGAATATTAAGTGACTCACGCTGACGTTGCTTAGTAACGGTGCCGCAGCGTCAGTGACGTAAACCTAATGAAATCTTCACGATCATAGCCTACAAAAAGGAATTATAAATGAATTATAAAAACATGAATTATTCTATGTTGCCACAGTTTTGGAAGTGCTTTTTTTTCTATTCTAAAGAAGGTTTAGGTTTAATCTACAGAAGGGGGAAAAAATCTTAAAAAGAGAGATGAATAACATTTTAAACATATTATTAAAGAAGAAGTACGGAAGCGTATTGCATTCACTTGAGAAAAAAATATCTGCTCTGTTTTTCTGAATTAACGACTTAATTATCTCA
>JAUMHR010000031.1:482190-496278 GCA_032361145.1 Enteromius fasciolatus
GTTATTTAGAAATGTTCAGAATAATATTAAGTATATTAGTTTTTAATAAATTAACTGACATGCTGAAAGATAGTTAAGAAGTAAAACCAAGAAAATCTATGTGTGTTGTTTTGTTTCTGCATAACTGCACTATCTGCCATAAAAATATATATTTTTTTTTTAAAATAATGTTTCATGCCTTCCAGCATTTAGACATCATACGCACATCTGCCTAAAAAGTACCACTTGCCCCTCTCTCATAATAAAAAAACAAACAAACAAAAGCAAACATTTAGATTTTTTTGTACTTACATTCTCGTAATCTTTCATGGTCAGAGCTTTGGCTGGAGACATCCTCTGTCCTGGAAACAGAGGCGCTGCAGACGACAAGACAACAGATCAACAAATGAACAAACACACTTCTGTTCACTCCAGAAATGATCATTGTGTCATTTATTTTTATTTGACCCTTTGAGGCTTTGATGAAAATCTTATTAAGACCATGTGGTTTGATACACAAGGACAGACATCAGAGAGAAATACAACAAGTGTGTCAGACTGTGTTTCTTTATTAGTGTTAAAGGTAAAAAGCTGGAGGGAAGAACAAAATAATGGTCTTTTTATCTTGTTCTTTACATAATCTATTTAATCTCGACAATTCAGAGGCTACGCTACACAGATTTGCCTCCTTAAAAGAATCTAAATTCCTCATTTGTGTCTTCTGTTTACTAGGGATGTAACTGTATTGTAAATACTGTCATACTGCAATATATATTTTAATAAATACCGTGGTCACATGACTCGATATAACGATAGGTTTTCTGAGAAAAGTTTGCTCAGGCGAATGGCGTGAATGGGAGGTAGCGGGAACTACAATTCCCATCAGCCCAAGTGGCCCATCATTCTTTGCGGTCTGTTGTTGTCGCTACAGATCAGTGTTGCCAACTTAGCGACTTTGTCTCTATATTTAGCGACTATTCAGACCCCCTTGGCGACATTTTTCCCTAAAAGCGATTAGCGACAAATCTAGAGACTTGGACAAACCTATAAATATAAATATATATATAGTTATATAAATATAACTATAAAATTATAAATGATTATAAATAAAGAATTGTAATCTAGATTAACATCTTGTAAGGTAGAGCTAGTTCAGTAGGTCTTATAATGGCGTGCATTTCAGTCACTATTTCATATTCATTCTGTTTTTCTGACAACAGAAACCATTAAATATATCAGTGAAAACAGCAATATTGAGAATTAGGGTGCACTGAATAACATTATGTGACCACAGAGAAGCAAGATAATATGACACGCTGACGTAATGAATATGCAAATTGATATATGACGTCATCTAGCAATCTAAAGCGGGTTTTTAAATCGGATGTGTGGAAGGTTTAATAATTTTTTGTTATTAAAGTTCCTGTTTCAAAGTTTACAGATATATGGCTAATCTGTGTGCCATTGATATGTTCAGTGTTCATGTGAACTGTTTAATAAACACTTCTGGCACTTTTTTTGAGTCTCTTAATTAGTTTTGTTTTTTATGTAAATGATTCAAGTGACCGAGTTATTACCGTACCGTGAAATTTTGATACCGTTACATCCCTATTGTTTACAGATTACATTACGAGAATAAGGGGGTTTGTACCTGTCATGTCGTCCATGCTGAAGTTGCCGCTGTTCAGAGACTCCGGCAGTCTGGAAATACTGTGATATAAACACATGCACAACACAAAAAGCCAAACAGAAGTTTAAACATTAAAAAAGCAAAACATCAAGCCAAATACATTGCAACCACAACAAAGCATCAAAACTGTCATCATTCATCCATAAAGCAGGTGCAAATATCCAGCGGTTACACTCAACACCACATCCAGCGTCTATTCTGTTTCACTATCCAGCTCATGGAAACACACACACAAACACTGACAGGATGGACAATGCATACGTCTGTGGACGCTTTTCATGAACCAACCTCAAGGCAGGAGCAGAAATAAAGTGTGTGTGCTTTCATAACCGCTTTAAAGTGCAGCACTGGCTACAAGCAAGAGCATGATGTAAGCAGGCCGTCAGAAACTAATGTGAATGTACAGATTACAGCATGTTTATGTTGTGTTTGTGTGAATTTGCTGTAACAAGTTCAATCCACTTTGGTCCTCTGACAGTCACCCAGACCTACGGCAAGCCCGTTGGGACACTCAGCACACTGGACTTACGTAAGACTGAGCAGCTGTCAAACAGAAGAGCCTCGCAGGTCTAAGCATCTAATGCATCTTATTTTCATACAGTATCTCAAACAGACCAATTTATAGGCTGATATTTGAAATTAGTGGCATTTGCTGATTTATGTTATTTTATTTAAAAGTATTTCAAATACGTACACTTGAAAGTGTATAATTTTCTAATATTAACTTGTAAATTAAAAATACATATGATTTTATATTTTCTTTTTTTCATCATAAAAACTAAACTAATAAAACTAAAAGTATGTCTAAAGAGTTTATTAAATGTATTTTAATTTTAGTTTTTGTTTTTAGGCTATATTAAACTTTAAATGTTGTGCTGGCAACTAGCTGAAATGTTTAATCATGTTTAAAAAATAATCTGAGTTTAAGTGTCATTTAAAAAAATATTTATATTATATTTAAATATAGTTTTTTTATTTTAGATTTTCCAATTTTATTAAGTTTAATTGAGTTTTAGTTAAACTAATGAAAATTAAGAAATTATGCCTTGGCAACTAGTTGAAATAAATTATGTTTTTATATTGGATTTTATTTCATACTATTATTATTACTCACTTTTTTTAAAATAACATTTAAGTTTTGTTTTTTTTGTAACAATATTAGTTTGTGTTAACTGTAAAGATCCTGACCCATATAAACAAACTAATTATGAATAATTTATTTTTCATTTCTGCATTATATTAACAATAATATTGTATTTTTTATTAGACTAAAACAATAAATACATATAAAAATCATAATAATAATAATAATAGCTTAAGCTTTTTACTTTCAGACCAGTAACTAGATTACTGATTGATCTCTAATTATTTCCTCTCAAATCAGCCATATTTCCACATCAGCATCAGTCACTGAAGAAGCCCAACACAAATCCCAAATGACCACTACATCCTAAGTGTGTTGACAAAAATGCAGCTTAAAAATAAAGCAGCTAATATAATATGCATATAGATAATATAATATTCATGAGAGATAATAGCAGGTGCAACAGTAACAATGTAAACAGTATTGTGAACAGAATGGATGAAGCCAAACGTATACAACGCCTTCAACACATCACAAGCAAACAACTTCCTCTTCTCACATTTTCCTGCACCGTTAGCAATGTGCTAGCCACAGGAAGACACCAACAAACTATTATATAACTGTCTTATGGACTCACAAGCGAGTTAGTCTCAGAATTGTATTTAAATTGGTTAAAAGCTCCTCTCAGGTGTCAGAGAATCAAGCAGCTGACTGCTATCAGCTTTCGTCTTGTGTTTCCCCACAGGCTCACCACCTGCTTTATAAAGGTGACACTGCAATGACACGACCATCAGGACAGCACAGACCTGTCTAACTAACTTGACAATCAAACACAAGAGGCCTTCAACTCCTGCTGAACTTGACTTGAACTCCGAAATAAAGCAGTGATCTACTACAAACACACAGTACAGCAGCAGGTCTACAGCTCTACACAGAAGCAGCACAGGTGTAACACAGTTACAACCTACCTAAATCAGTCCTTCGTGTTCACATGGCCACAGAAAAGTAAAACATAGAGGAGATCAATGCGTCAGATAATAAACAGGAGCGCTATTCCGCTATGTGCCGTTTACAGGAAGGAAGTAATGTGTTTTCTACTATGACAGCGCATGATCAACACATAACAGCAGTTAGAGACTCTCTCTCTCTCTGTCTGTTAGCATTACTCAACACAACAACTAAAGCCACTTTAGAAACTGAAAGCAATATGTTCATGCTTTCTAATTGCACTAATAAACCAACTCTTCAAATCTGCTTGAAATTGTTTTGCACTTCTGTCTTGTCTATTTCAATATCTGACACAGTTTAATGGAGACGGCTATATATAACGCGCTCCATTTGATGCATACAAAACGAATGAGCTATTTCTTAACACATTACAATATAATTATCCCTAACGTTATCTGATCACGGTTTGTGAATGTATTGACTCTCCAAAATATTTTCCTCAAACACTGATCTGCCTTCTGAACGTGGTAAACAATGTCAAAAACAGCCTCGTGTGCCCAGATGCTTTTGAGATCGAGTCCCTGCTATATTTAACTAAGAGGATCATGTGTGTTTTGTTTTTAACACGAAGGCTGTGAGATTCAAACTTAAACGCCACACACATGATCAACAACGTTATAATAACAACCACAAAAGCTGGATTTAAACATCATCAGATCCCCTATAAACAGAAAATGTCAATGTAAAATATTTAAATATTCATAAATATACACACATTAGATGCATACTGATATAATAGTTGGATCTGACACAATTCAACCAACAGACTTTTAGAAAATCGTCTTTGCAGCTGTCAAGAACACATAACGTTAGCTGTCAGACGGATGAAAAAGTTAATAAATATAGCATATTGTGCATAGTTTCTGAGATAACAGAATAAAAGCAACACATCCGCAAATCAGGATACGTTACAGGTTAAATGAAGTTACACAATTAACGTTAGTTAAATTAACGACATCGGATATCAGCTCAATGTGCTGTATTTATAACGTTAGCTCATCTTATGTTTTATCGGTCGAGTGCATCGCCATTAAACATTTTGAAATTGTAACGTTGAATAACATATTGAAAATATTTGGTAGGAACTATTCTCGTGCTTATTTTAAATGTTTTCTCCCCTCGTGCTAACATGCTAACGCTAACGTTACCTGACAGACACTGACAGAAATTAAAAATTAAAGCGCTTCACCTCAGATTGATGTCAAACGGCAGCGTTTGATCCTCTCCGACCACAGAATCCATTCTGGATCGAATTATGAGTGTTTTCTTTTATCTGTGAACAATATTTCTCTCAAAACATGACGCCCGTTGCATTATTTTGAACTGTGAGCGGTAGATTACGAATGTAATTTCAAAGCAGACGTTGGAACCGCCATTTTAAAATCCGTGACATCACCATGCGAGCACGCGCAAAGTCTCTGGAGTTGGGCGGTACCCGAAATTCCACTGCGTAGAACGCTTAGCTTATGAATATTTATTAGGAAATGTTTAATCCTACGGGAAACTTATAAATAACAATTAATTATGCTGGCATCCTTCCAATGGTGAAGGTTTATTTTATGAATATTAAAAAGATTTCGTGGCTATGGGTGCGCTGCCTTGCTAAGGCGTGCAAGATGATTGGACAGAAGAGGTCGATTAGCCTGCCTCTGCTTCACTCCTATTGGCTGTCAAGTCAATTGTGAGCGTCAGGCTGTAAGAAATTGCAAAAAATGCATTTTTTAATACGCTGAACAGTAACTAAGAAATTAAATGTGAAATACGGTCGAATTATATATAGATTAAATAACATTTAAATCATTCATTAAGTCATTGTTTGTTGAATTTGATTTTAAGAACCCAAAGGCATTTCATATTTGAAATTGATGTGAATATCACACATTTCTAATTCTAATTCAAGAGAAAAAACACTCATACAAACAGTTATGATTCTATTTCATCTATTAAATTTTTTTTTTAATGACGTAACTTTCATGTTAGAAACTGTAAACTTAAATGTCTTGCTGATAGACTATCTACTGTCATCTACTGGCAGAAGACACTAAATACAGGATCAGATTAGGTTTAATAACAAGGACTTTCCTTGCATGTTTAAAGAAGAAATGTTTAGGTTAAAGGAAAACGACAGAAAAAAATTCAATAAAATAAAAAGTTAAGCTTCAATGGCCATAAATTTCAGGCCTAGCTATAGAGATGGGTAGCAGGCTCTGAGAAGTTTTTGTCTTTGAGTAGTTCAAAACCTGTATGAAAGGAAGATATTTTAAAGAAAGCTTGTAACCAGGCTGTTTTGGGTGAGTTCCATAGTATATTTTCCCTGCTATGGAAGCCAATGGTGACCAAAACAGCCTGGTTACAAACTCATTTTTTTTAAAGGCGATTAAAGGGGCACATTTCATATATATGTATAAGCATCACATTAACTTCTCTCAAATTCATACTAAAATATTCTGCAGTTCGATATTACAATAAACCTATATATGTATTTTTAATTTGTAATTTAATGCATAAGTAAAAGTGAACAGAAATAGAAATTAAATATTTTCAGGTGTGTTTCAGGCACTAAAACAATCCAGTACTTTATAGACAAACTTATTATGTATTTTAGAATTACGAAGATTTCTGTGCCACCTCAGGCTGGTTGCTGGCACCTCCCTGACCACTGATGGGTAGCTTTAACACTTTTGAAAACCAAACGAGTGAGGGTTTCATTTAAAGTCCAACGTTGAAAAAAATCTGTGGTCAATGGAAAGTCCCAACCACTGAAAAACAAAAACCTACATGGAAAATGTTCAGTATATGTGTGGTCTGCGTGTGCATGTTTTTGTGAATTGTGTTTCAGGGGTTTGGTGGGTTTCTCAAAAAATCACTCTTGCTTTCTTGTAGCCTACATTTCTCTTAAAAAGTGTGCATGCCAAATGTCTTGAATGCACATGTGAGCAGTTAATTATATTATATATTATATTAATAATATATGATGTTCCTCATTTCAGACTTTTAATAATAAGATACACTCAATCTCAAACGAGGAACACAAGAAGCGATTAACCTTAAGGAAGCACTAACAAGAGAAAAGCTTCTGGAAGATGTTTGAAACAGATGTTTGATTGTTGACCTTGTAATTATGCGATATAAAAAAAAAGGCAATTTTTGCAGTGATGCCAACCAATCTACGTTCTTTCAAGAATATGGTACATTCTCAGAAGGACGATAAAGAATATTTTTGTGGACTTAAATTATTTCCTATTGATATTAGTTGATCAGGGAGCCATCTGTCTCCATAGACAGCAATACAAATAATATAATCCCAGATCCAGAAACATGACGATAAGAGAATACTTTTTTTGCACAAAAAAACCCATCATATACTCAATCATTCTTCTCCTACGACTTACGCCTTCTATCATTTTACAGAACATTAATGCGTAAGCATACGCTTTCTTCTTGGTGCAAACAGCCGCAGATTACACACATGCGCATACTTTCACCCACATTTAAACAAGGCTGATTATGTCAAATATGTTAAGCTTGTGTAGGCTATACATTGCATTGATCAAGGCGGAAGACGTATGTCACGGGAGAAGAGTAAATGATGTTATTTTTGTTTTATTTGCGCAAAAAAGTATTCTCTGAGCATCACTAAAGTAAAGTTGATCCACTGATGTCACATGGCGTTCACTTCAGTTGTATTGCTGTCTATGGAGGGTCAGATGGCTCTCTGACATCATCAAAAATATCTTAATTTGTGTTCTGAAGATGAACGAAGGTCTCATGGGTTTTGTATTTTTGGGTGAACTAAGCCAGGGGCTTCACAGGCGCACTAAATTACCAGGGCCCCAAGTGGGGGAAGGGTCACTGAGAAGTGTAATTTTATTCTCCTAACATGGGTACACTTATTTAAATAATTACATTTTCCCCAATACATCTATTTTCTGTATATATATATATGTATATTATTTGAATTAAATTAACTACTAGCATATTCTGTCTCTACTGTGTTATTCCTTTGTACATTTTTCACTATCATGTATGTCTTCTCTTTGTCTGTATTGAAAGCTCATGTCGAGAAACATTTAATCGAAAAATGCACTTGAATTTCGTTATAGCATCTAATATGTTTACAGCACTTGAGTTTGTATGAACTTTACGGGTTTTTCAGAATATATATATATATATATGGTCAGTCTATTCGTAAATGAAGACCTTGTTTGAGGTTCTTACATGATTTAATCAGTTTATTTCAGACAGTTCCATCTTTCTTTATAATGCACAGTAATTTATTAAAATGCTGATGTTGAGAATTGTTGCTGTAGAATGAAGAGCGTCTGTGTTCAGTGCAGCAGGATGAAGGAGAGCAGAGAACCGAAGAGGAACAGGAAGCTCTGAGAGACGCTCTCAGCACCGTTACACAGATAACCTGAACAACACGAGATGTTCCCATACAATGCTAAAATCTGTCCAAGCTCCCGATCACAGGCAGATTTGGATGCACATCCTTTGACAGCCTTTAACGTCTCTATTAACAAGAAAACAGAAGTCAAGTGTGGGTCAAAATTGCTAATAGGGAAATAATAGAGAAGAAAACTCCTACATTTATACCATTGACTTTTGTAGTAAAGCAGCGGTTTTCATCCCCCCAACAACTCATTACTTTTGAGCAGCCCTCATCATCGCAAGTGAAACATTTCTTTCCATTGGGGTCATAAGAGGTTGAAAAAGATGCAAGATCTGTAAATAAAGTATTACACTGCAATCAAACAACATTAACATATAAGTGCACTTAAAAAAGGTGCAACTATATCACACAAAACTGATCATTTCGCATTCCAAAAATGTTTCTTTTCTAAGCAAATAGTTTTTATCTCCTTTAGTTTTCAGTTAAAAGCCTAATATTTTCAAATGTTGTCTAATTTTGTATTTGGCTCTTGGTTTTCATAGTTAAAAGAAGAATGATACTTGTTTTTTGATTGCATGATTTGGTGGAACAGCACTGGGCATTAAACATCTTTCTCCAGCAGCCTGTGCTAAAAGACCAGCTTTTACATTCATGTGGCATGGCACAGCTCCAAGAAAAGGAAGTCCGGGTTGCTACCGTAGATTAAAAAAAAGAGAGAGGAATGAATGAGAAGAATACTTACACTGGAGTAAATATTTGGGGTTTTATGTAACAGGTAGATACCAGAATACTAGCACTATACCTCTCATGGTCCTACATGTAGCTTGTTTGTACTTTAGACGAGTCGCGTTTCCGAACCTTACCCGCTCCTCTGTCAGGTTTCTATACCGTCCTGTCACAACAAACCAAAAAAACAACAACAAAAAGGAAGCATTGCCTGTTAAAAGGCTATGTGAAATACGTTGGGTTGACAAGGTGTTTCACATGACAGGTCTTTTTAATGACATTTTACAATAATACATGAAATACTTCAATTTATTACAAACAAGAAATGACAATCTTTTACAGGACGCAAGATAAACAATTTCCTTCATGCTTTCAAATACAATTTTTGCCCTAAACTTTCGATTTTAAAAGAGTAAAATAAACATTGGCATTAGTAAGCTGTAACAGTGAAAGTGCACTTCATCATACTCAACTTACCGAAGTAGTCTACTGTTTTTGCACTTACACACTTGGTATGTTTAGCATTACAGGTTTTCTCTTTTGTACAAGTACCTCCTGATGGATCCTTGCAATTATAGCAGACCAGAGAGAATCCTTAAATGACAAACAGACAGAGAGAGACATTCAGTGTCATGTATTTACATCACAAAATATATTAAATATACTGTATGCTTTCTGTACCTCCAGTGAGAAGAATGAAAAGAAGAACGATGGAGACTCGCAGATGCATCTTGTGACGGAACAAGAATGAACAAACAATGTTTCATTTGCCTTTTATGTCTGCTTAAAAATGGGAGGGGTTTGCACGTAAGTATACTCCATCAAAAACAAGCCTGATGATTGATTTGCTTCTACAAGCCATTACTCTAGTGACCGTGTAGACAAAAACAATCTGCAAAAAACCCACTTTTCCTGTTGCAGAAACCACAGTTGTTGTTTTTTTGCAGATGTGCAAAAGTGGTCAAAACCATTAAACCTAATACACACGATAGAGCAGAATGTGCTGATCTTTACCATCAAAATAATGTAAATTAACTTTGAGGTCCATATTTTAAAAGTAGCCCATATGTACGTTTGCCTTTCCCTCAGATTTCAAGTTTTCTGAACTCGTATGATGGTTTAGAAACAGACAGGAAATCATTTCTTAATTAGGCTTGGATTATGATCTGTTCTACACATTAATCTACTTTATTACTTCATAAACTTGGACTGTACTGTACTGTGAAGCTGCTGTTGAAAGGCTGAAGGGCATTTTCCTCGGATGAGAATGACACCTCAATGGGTGCCGGTTAACTAAATTACAAAGTGAGGATAGGTTTTAATTTGACATATGGTCAAAAAATTCTTCTTTTCTCTCATGTCTTTGCAAGATTTGCTAATTTCTCTAACAAAAAAGCATCGGTTTGTGTTAAAAGCTACTTATATATACATTTATATATACTTAAATTATATACACATAAAAGACCAGAAAAGTCTAACAATTAAATGAAAAGATACAATCGACCGTTGCTCCCTGTTAGATACACAGGACATCTAATTTCTCATGGTTTGAAGAAAAACAAGGACTGTGTCTTATGCATCCTTAATTCATCCTAAATATGATATTAGTAATTTTCAATACTATTTCTTGCAAATAGCATGGATATTATGCACACAAGAAAGTACTTAAATGAAATGTTACAGGAATAAAATAGGATATTTTTATTACTATTTTTGGCCAGAAATAATTAGCAAGAAGATAAATGGGGAGATTCAAAGATGAGATGAGAGTCTGTCAAGGTTGTATTAAAAAATGTGGAGAAGGCCTGACAAACTAACCAATACAATTATGCATTTAAACACACATTTAGATATTTTATGCAATCCCAGTGATAAAAGCTAAATATAATAAATGTTTGCTATAATAATTTTGCTCAAACAATCACACTTTATTGCACAAGCAGCAGCTGATTTATAGTCATGCAAGTGTCTCTCTGAAGTGCCTTCTATATGTTTTTAAAATTTGCAAAGATGTGGAGGATCTTTGCTGCTGGATTCAGTGTAGCAGGATGAAGGAGAGCAGAGAACAGTAGAGGAACAGGAAGCTCTGAGTTATGCTCTCAGCACCGTTACCACTCTGAGCGACCCTCTCAGCACTGTTACCCTGAATGACGCTCTCAGGATGGTTACCCTGAGCAACGCTCTCAGCACCGTTACCACTCTGAGTGACGCTCTTAGCACTGTTACCCTGAGCAACGCTCTCAGCACCGTTACCACTCTGAGTGACGCTCTTAGCACTGTTACTCTGAGCAACGCTCTCAGCACCGTTACCACTCTGAGTGACCCTCTCAGCACTGTTACCCTGAGCAACGCTCTCAGCACCGTTACCACTCTGAGTGACCCTCTCAGCACCGTTACCCTGAGTGACGCTCTCAGCACCGTTACCCCTCTGGGTGACTCTCTCAGCACCGTTACCACTCTGAATAACGCTCTCAGCACCGTTACCACTCTGAGCGACCCTCTCAGCACCGTTACCAATCTGAATGATGCTCTCAGCACTGTTACCACTCTGAGCGACCCTCTCAGCACCGTTACCACTCTGAGCGACCCTCTCAGCACCGTTACTCTGAGTGATGCTCTCAGCACCTTTACTCTGACTGATGCTCTCAGCACCATTACCCTGAATGACGCTCTCAGCACCGTTACCCCTCTGAGCGACCCTCTCAGCACCGTTACCCCTCTGAATGACGCTCTCAGCACGGTTACCCCTCTGATTGACGCTCTCAGCACTGTTAGCACCCTGAGTGACGCTTCTTGCACCGCTACCACTCTGAGTGATGCTCTCAACACCGTTACCCTGAGTGACGCTCTCAGCACTGTAACCACTGTAAGTGATGCTTTCCATTCCGTAACCACTGTACGTGACATTCTCAGCACCGTAATCACTGTGAGTGACACTTTTTACACCGTTGCCACTGTTAGTGACGCTCTCAGCACCGTTACATAGGTTCCCAGAACAACATGAGATGTTTTCACCAAGCTCTAACCATTCTGTTGCATTATAACAGATAGAAGTAGAGGCACATCCTTTTACCGTCTGTGGTTGGTATTGATGCTGATATTGAGGGTGATTTTGATATTCTAGAAAAAAAGAAAGGAATCACAAATCACAAATAAATAAAAACAAGGCGAGGTGACATGGCAAAAACTGTCTGAACTGGCTTTATCATAAGTGAAATACAGAGAAGTGTCAACTGGACAAAACAGTGCATTGGTAAATTCTTACTGTATGCTGTGAAGCAGTAGTCTTCATTCCACCGACAACTCACTGTGTGTGAACAGTCCTCCTCCTTATCACAAGTGAAACATCTCCTCCCATTCTCATAATAATGATAAACTGAGAAAGAAACTCATAGGTTTTCAACTTGTAATCAAAGTTCAGCGGCAACTAGGATTTGCATTTGTACATTTTAGTTTAGTTTAGTTAATTAAAGTTTGCATAGTTAGTTACAGTTTAGATAAGTGTTATATTACTCTGAGAGTTATCCAATGTTACGTCTTAAGAATAGTCTGTTAGCTGGTACAAAGTCTATTCATTAATATAGACTATATACATTACAATATGATAACTAAATCATTGTATACCAGTCTAGTGGTACCCAGCCACAAGCACACATTCCAGCCTATTTAGATGTGATTAGTTCATGGTCAAACAGAGGATAATACCTGAGTAGTATCGATCGTTGCACAAATCCGTGTCACAGCCCTCGACAAAAACTGATTTGCTCCAGAAGTGTGTGCTAAAGGACCAAGATTCACATTCATCTGGCTTCGCACAACTTGTCTCAGTGGTCCTTTCATTTGTTATGCCTTAATAATACAAAAATATGAATCAGGCTCTGGTTTATAACACATAAAACATAATACATAGAGGTCAGTTAAAGACACAATTTAAATCTATTTTGATAGCATCCTACTTTTTTAAAGATTTTTTTTTTACAAACAGTTTTGGTTTTGGCACAATAAACTTTAAAGATGCAAAATAAAAGTCAAGATTTCATCAATATCAGGGCTCCTTAAAACAAAAATAGTTAATATTATTAAACAGATTTCATATTTATTTATTAGATATTATTGAAAATGTAAAGAGGCATAAATTATATTCACCCTGATATCATGTCATGAATAAATGGACTAGAAATATACTAGTATACATTTGAAAAAAGGAGCACATTTGCTAATGAAGGTCTTCCGTATCTCTTATATAAGTCAAAGCTGTGAGAAAGCTAGTTTGGGTCAGGTCATCATGCTATTCCTTCAACAATGTCCAGTGATATGCATGTACTATCAATCTTCTAACTAGTTTTTTAGGAAACTGGTCTAAATTCTGCCAAGAAATAAATCAACAGTATTACTTTGCAAAAAGGAAATAAGAAAACGGTAAGACGCTTCGTGTCACATGAAAAGTTTCACTCTAGTAAACAAACCCATTAAATCTGCACTTACAAGATCCAGTGCTATTAATTTCTAGTATGTTTCTACTTGCACACTTGCTGTGTTCTTCGTCACATGCCATCTGCTTTTCACAAGGACATTGTCGACCATTCTTGCAATTATAGCAAACCAGAGAGAATCCTTAAATGACAGAGACACAGAGAGGCATTCAGTAAAGTCTGTATTTACTTTAAAAAATATATCCAATATACTGTAATTTTCTGTACCTCCAGTGAGAAGAATGGAAAGAAGAATGATGGAGAGATGCATCTTGTGACGGAGCAAGAATGAACAGACAATGATTCTTTTGCCTGTCTGCTTAGAAATGGGAGAGTTTTGCATACCAGGTACTGATGCTCAACCCCCTTCTACCACCAGTTACACTTGGGATCATTTAGACTGAGTGCTGGGCCGTGCCAAGGAGGACGTCTGGATTGACTAGAACAGTAAACAGGAAGTAAAGGAGCTGAACAGTATTACCTCTGTGTGGCAGCTGATTAGTTATTCTGGGCAAATAAACCAACACCCCTGAGTAAACAACAATCATAAATGATTCAAAATGGCAAAATGAGGTTTCACTCTCTGTTCATTTATCTCTCAAACAGATGTACTCTATGAATTTCCAAACCGTTCAAGTTTCTCTTTTTCTCAGACTTTATAATTAACAGTTATGTTTTCTTTCCTATCCATATAATAGAATATGTAACTCCGTAATTCTTTGATTGGACATCCAAG
>JAUMHR010000031.1:499917-515222 GCA_032361145.1 Enteromius fasciolatus
ATTCCTATCTTTGTGGGGACAATTGGTCCCCACGGGGATATAAAAACCAGTACACACACACACACACACACACACACGCGTGTTTTCTGTATGCATGATTTTTATAATGTACATACTGCATATTCTATCTCCTAACCCTAAAACAACCCCTAAACAACTCTTACAGAAAAGTTTTTATATATTTATCATGATTTCTAAGTTACTTTCCTCATGGAGACCAAAAGAGTACCTGGCACATTATGTCCTCATTATTAGTACCACACGCACTTAAAATAACACCGAGCAAGATTTGCTACTTCCTAACACAATCCTGCTTTGGTGACACCAATTTTATTGTTAAACAGATTCTTAAAAATATTTTATTGCATAATATTGCATTTTAGCTGTAAAATTGCAATGATATGCATAGTAAACGAGATGGAATATAAATCATATATACACGAGTCTCCAAAAAGTTAAGGTCTGTAAGACTTTGCTTCTCCAGGGAGTACATTTCGTACCAAACACAGCAAAAACATTAATAATGTGAAATAATATTACTGCTTAAAATATTACTTCTACGTATATATTATCATTTATTCCTGTGATCAAAGCTGCATTTTCAGCATCACATGATCCTTCAGAAATCATCTCTAATAAGACGCTGATTTGCTGCTCAAGAAACATCTCTTATGAAGAAGCCGTTTTCCAGCATTGGTAATATTTACTGTTGATTAACAGAAAAGAACAGCACTTATTTGAAATAGAAATCCTTTATAAGATTATGAACGTCTTTACGGTCACTTCAGACCAAATCAATGAATCCTTCAGAGAAACATATTTTCAGTAAATATATACACAGCTGGACTAGTGCTTTCTTCTCACATAACAAATTGTTCTAGAGCAGTATTTCCAATGCATTTATCTACATGTTCGACAAGTCGCAAAAGAAACGTTTAAGGTGGATTTTGATATAATGACTATACAGCTAAAATGTTCATCGCTATTAAAGCTGTGAACACTGAAGTGTTGTAGCCCAGCTTAATGTGCATAAAATTCAGTTTATGTAGAGAAGTGCATTACAGCCACAATAATGTAAAGTATAAGCAATGTCTATTCAGATGTGTGTTTGCAGAACTAAGAAAAAAATCTGACCTGAATGGTTCTTCTACAGAACACACAGCTAAAAGATGAGTCCATACAACACTGGACACCTTTGATTTTCTACAAGAACTGATCGAACTTCCATCCCAACTACATTCTTGATTTCTCTGCAGTATTTGGCATGAAACGGTTTCTTTTGAATTGCATATTTTTCCCCGAGCTGAATATGAGGGCAAAATTGTGTTCTAAAAGGTCACGAGAAACATTTGAAAATGCCCCGAAGTCTTCGGCCTCGGGGGGAAAAGGAAACACATTTGCACTTTGGAGGACGAGATGGAATTTTCCGAGTGCAAAAGTGCAGAAACTGTTGATGTGGAATCGTTATTGTCTCATTTCACAGCGCCTTTGGAGAACAGAACGGAGGAGAAACCGGCGATTTTCTCAGCGGGAAATATTCCCCAGGGCTCCAGAAATTCAAGCGAAACTCTTAGATCAGCAGAAACGTATGGAGCGTGCAGTTCACGCGCTCTGAATTCTAATGATCCCGTTCCTCTGCTTCCCTCACAAACCCGGGCAAAAATATTGATCAGTGAATATGCACTCGCCGGCCAGTATAGAGCACATAGTGAGGCTCTTCTGTCTGAGATTATGACATTTATGGACTTGAAACCGTCTGACCTCCATCATTAGAAATAAAGGTCATCACCTGAAGGTCAAGCAGCAGAGCTTAATGAATGAGTTCAGTTAAGATTAAGCCTCATTCAGATGCGTTTTATCCTGCTCTTATGGCCTGACCCTTAACCTTTAACCTCCAAGACTTTCTATCCCATGATTCTTTTAACTAATTACTAATCTGCTTTTATTCAAACCCGTTTTCCAGTAAATATAAGCTTTTGGCATAATTACTACACGTTGAGAGGGTCTCTATACAAGTTTATGACTTTTATACCATCAAAAAATAAAGTGCGTCTATGAACAAACCTCATTAGACTGAGCCAATCATATTAAACCTGAGGTACCTTGCACTCAACATGAAACCCAGTTGATGATTTTAATATCATAATCTGATGTACTTCACCGTTCAAAAGCTTTAGGTTTGTACGTTTTTAAAAGAAGTCCCTTCTGCTCACCAAGGCCATGTTTAGTTTGGACAAAAAAAAAAAAATAGTGAAAAATTATTATAATTTCAAATACTTGTTTCTTATTTTAATATATTTCCAAATTAAATTTATTCCTGTGATGCAAAGCTGAATTTTCAGCATAATTGCAATCACATGTTCCTTCAGAAATCCTTCTAATGTACCCATTTGCTGCTCAGGAAACGTTTATTATTATTATAAATGTTATAAACCATTATTTGATAAAGAAATTTTAAAAGAAGAGCATTTGTTTGAAATCTGTTTAAAAAAAAAAAAAAAAAAGTCAATTCTAAACATGCTGAATAAAAGTATTAATTTCTTTAAAATATTATCTTACCCATAACTTTTGAAATGCAACAAGACACTTAATACAGAAAAAAGGTGACTGGAAAGAAGGTTAAGCACGTAAATGTAATAATTTATGACTTTATGTATCGATTTTTACTCTAAACCCTTTTCGCCAAAAGAAACAACGAGAACGAAGGAGAGATCCGCTAATGCAGGAGGTCAAATAGTGAGATGCAGATGGGATGTGTGAGACTTGAAGTGACTACGTTTCCTTCATATTTGTGAGTGCACATTCCCATGATTCACTCTGGCAAGTGGGAGGAGCAGAGATGACTCGAGGGAGGGGCCAAAGAGGCCTTAGAGTGGAGTGGGAGGGGTCTGAGGGAACGACACATGGAAATCAGCAGAGAGCACACTGAGGGTTAGGGGAAAATCTACAGTCTTTATTGGAAAATATTAGTATGAGTGGAATTGTGTGATCATAATAATAATAGTAATAATAATAATAATAATTCCATGCAAATAAAGAGCGAAGGCAAGGCCCAACCATGCTCCATAAAGTTAACATAACAGAAGCAGCATCCAATGGGTAGATGTGTATGCTAGAACACGTCAGTACAGCAGGACATGTCTACACAAAGATACATTGGAGTGTGCTGTCAATGTTTTAAAACAAAGAAACAATCAAAATCAAGAGGAAAATAATAAACATGGTCATGCATTACAGCCTAGTACAGGAACAGAAGGCAGAGAACCACAACCAAAGAAATAGAGACATTTCGATACTAGGAGGACTTCTACAGTGCAGTTCTAGTGATCCCTGTAAAGTGGATGACATTCGCACTCGCACAGCGCTAGGAGCGCCGCCCGGTAGCGCTAGGCTAATGCTGGCTTTGCAGCATGGGTAAATCAAATGAATGAGGGTCGGTTTGAGTGGCGGTCGGGTGCAGTGTGCCAGTCAAGAGCCACGAACCACCGCTTTTATACTCGTTTCGGTTTCTACAGTCATTTTACTGCTTCCAAGCCGAACACGGCTGCTTTTCTTAAACGCACACCATTTAGGTCTTCTTTAAAGGAATGGATCGCCCAGAAAAGAAAATTCGCTGACAAGTTACCCTCAGGCCATCCAGCGTAATGTAATGAGTTCATCAGATTTGGAGAAATGTAGAGTTCTGTGACTTGCTCAGCAATGGATCCTCTGCAGTGAATGGGTGCCGTCAGAATGAGAGTAAAAACAATCATTTACCAAACTTGTATCCATAAATTATCATCTGGTGAAGCCAAAAATGCCATATATTTGTAAGAAAACAATGCTTTTAGCCATAATATGCAAGTCCATCCCTTGTTATCTCCTCATATGTTTCTCTCCTGTTTCAGACAAGACAAATTCTTCACTGGAGGAAGTAATGTTATGCATAAAAGACAAATGCTTTAAAGCAAAAATGCTTTAACAAACGCTTTGTTTCTTACAGACATGCAGATTTTCGCTTCACAAGATGTTAACTGGTTGTGATGTTTTTAATCAGTTGTTTAGACTCATTCTGACGGCACCCATTCACTGCAGAGCATCCATTGCTGATCAAGTTTCTCCAAACTCATCTATGGGAAGTCCTGAGGGTGAGCACATTTCAACAAATTCTCGTTTTGGGTAAATTATTCCTTTGATGTTGTCAAACCAGTAAGCTCTTCCAAAATGTGTTTTGCGCCAACGATAAGAGTCTCAAAATAGTCTCAAAATTTCTATGGTTTCCATGTGTTACTCTTTCAAGATTAATAAAGCTCAATATATACTTTGAAAATAATATTTTATACTTTACATACTTAACTCTATATATAGTCACTCACTCATGTCTTGCTACACCCATGTCCCATATGCGGTCCAAAAAAGCCTTTTCATATCTTTGCTATGTTTGTTTTCCTCAAACAGCCATCTTAAGGTGACCAAAAACCACTTGCATTTTTGGCCTTTCAAACGCACTGCAAATGAGATTTCAGTTTCTGCGGAGAAGGTAACTTTAAGTTATTCTTCACATCAGAAGACTTGAAATATAGTGTTTGAATCATTTAAACCAGGATTATTAACATCTACTAAAAATATTAAAAACATTTTTGTTAGTTTAGAAAGCTAAATCATACAGAATAATATTTAATAATATTATTATTAATAATAATAATAATAATAAATATATATATGTTTATTTATTTATTTATATACATTTATAATTTTATTTTTCGAATTCAAAATATTACAAAAAAAAAAGTTATGAAAGTAGTTTAATTATACTAAAATAACGGTAGTTAAAACTGGTGTATGTTATGTCCTGTTAAGATCCTCCAAACATATTAATTATATTAAAAAAAAATAATAATAAAATAAGTAACAGCATATGGGTGTTGATTGACACTGACAGCTTTTCCCCCCCTTCTTTCTGCAAGCTATTATTTTAAGGAAGACTGTATGGATTTAATTTGATTAAATCATTAATGGCTCACCCTAGGGAGGCAAAACCCACAGAGCAATGGGTCACCGCCTGATATATCATCGATCCCGACTGTACATACATAATTAGAAAAGAAAAATGGACGTCAAGCTACTCTAGCAAGATTCTGAGTCCACATCTGTGGCAAATCCCACCGGCACAGTGCACCCTCCCGGAAGACAGGACAGAGACAGTGTTTTAGAGTCGATCAAGCCCGGCTATGATCGAGTGAGAGGCCAATGCATCCACTTGACAGAAATTTACAGCAAAAATGTTGGTCTATCCACACTGAGAATGGGACAAATCACAATGACAGTCGTAAAAAAGCTAAATGCTACAATGAGTTGTTATTTTCGTCAAAGCAACAATGACCATTTAAAAATAAGAAGACAAGAGGATTCTTCTAGAGAAGAGTGTGTTATTCTGCAGTCGGTTACACAGGAGGATATACTGGATGAGTGAGAGTTTGTTTGTAATGTCGTCTTCAGATGGAAAGAGAGGGAATGAGAAGAGGGAGTCACAACACAGCTAGATGCAGGGCAGGCAGAGGCTATAGCACAGCAGCGGCGGGTGATCGTTAGATACACAATGGAAGGGAACAGAGCTCTGAAAAAATGCGGTATGTAGAATCAGCCCCCAGACTATGGAACAAGGAAAAAAATAGAAACAAATACAAGCACAATCAATGAAACCATCGGTGCTAGAGCATGGCTACTCAAATTATTACTATTATTATTATTATTGCACACATACAATCAATGCATTTGGTTTTCTGCTGGTGACAGTAAAAATCGTACACTAATATATTATTCGATTTTAATACAGATGCTAGTGCAGTGTGGCTACAAAACGCATATTAAATGATTATCGTTGCGCAAATATACCGATAAACTTGCACACGTTATACTTTTATTTTGTATCAATGCATTTTTTTAATCAGCGGGGTCCTAATGTGAGACAGAAAAATGCACAAAATTAATTGCATGCATTTTATATACATATTTCACATGTTTTTCTGCTGGTGATGATGGGTGACAGTAAAAATGTTTAATTATTTAACTGCACACTTTAAAATCTCATGCTGGAGCTACTGTAATATTGCTATTATTGCACATATGCACACAGATGGTGACAGTAAAATGCATATACCATAACACATTTTATACAGAACCAACATGATTACAAAATGCACCTAACGAATCCAATATTATTTTAAATGTATTAACGCATCAAAATGCATAACATACCATCTATTTAACTGCACGAATGTCTATAAAATGCATAACATGGTACGATTATGATTTAACTGCTTATCAAATATGCAGAACGGTGCATTTGTGCTAGTATTGTTATTATTGACGTGCACAGATACTGTACACGAATGCACCTTTTTTTCCCCCTGCTCAAACATGGCCGGGTAAGGTGGGATTTAAGATCCAGGTGTTTTTCTCTTCATCACAGCAGTATGAAACACACGTCATGCTGCGATCGATGATTAGACATTAAAGCGGTCTAATTTGCCCATGCATTCGTTGTAAAGGCTGAAATTGCGAGCAGGTTCAGCTGAGGATATTTCGTGGCACTGCAGCTGCCCATCAGCACACTGACTGCTGAAGCCATGTTTAATTATTCATAAACAAAACCGCGCACGGCGGAACGGGTGTGAGGGAATTTACCGGATCGTAACGCGTGATCAACACCGCAGCGAGCTCAAAGGTGCGACTTTGTTGCTTTATTAAAGGAAGGCTCGCGTTCGTCGCTGAAAGCTCGCGACCAGAGCGTTTTAGTTTGACGCGCCCCGCCGAGGAGCTGTGCGCAAGACAAATACGCATAAGCGCGCGGAGTTATTTCTATAATAAAGCCTGCATATGGCTTCTCGCACAAAGGATGAAGCGAAGGAGCGTGCTACGCGTTTTCCAAATTGCGACCCGGATAACGAATTAAACACACGGATATATTTATGACGAGCCAGAGCGAACCGCTCCGTATTTGTGTTGGAAAAACCGCGACGCTCCGCCAGGCCAGCAGCCTTTGATCACATCTGCGCGTTTCTCAACAGCGCGTGAAAACAGACGCGAGCGCGTGCGACAGTAAATAAGGCGCAATTACCTCTACTTCTGACCGAACCGAAAACGGGAAGAACCAGATATCCGACGTGCACTAACACCATCCTGGCTCCTTTGTTGCTGTGCTGCCCATGGACACCTTCGCCTTCCAATACGAGACCATTCAAAATGCAGCCCAGACGCCAGCTGCACGCACACAAAGAGAACGGCGGCCAATCAGCGAGCCCTGCGCCGCTTCCTGTGGCCCCGGCCGCAGCCAATCAGAGCGCTCGGCACGGCGGCAAGTCTTTTGTGAATAAGCTGTAGGGGGACTTTGACGTACTGCACGCGGCGGAAACGCGCAGCTACCAAAACGCGTCAAGAGTTGTGCACTATGACGTCAGCGTGCAAGTACATTTAAAACGTGTATAAATTAAAGAGCAAGCTGCATTGCGAGGTTAGTCAAGGTTATGCAGTCGGTCTATTTTCTGTTTGAGGAATGTTCTCTGTCCTATTCGCAGCTCCTGTGACACGTTGAGCATGCCTTACCATATATAAATACTTAAAACGACTTTAATTAGAGGTTTGACTAAACACATTAACCCTAAATATGTTTCAGAGTATCGAAATCTGACTGAATGAATTGATTTTTTTCTAAAAAAAAAAAAAAAAAAAGAACAATTTTCGTAGTGTGAAGAACATTTTTAATAATCTAAAGAACCGTTTTCAACCACAATAAAGACCCTTTTGTGGAAATGCTGTTAAAGTTTCTTCATGGAAGCATAAATACCATTAAGAACCTTTATTTTTAAGACTGTATGGTGAACACGGTCTATGTCAGTTTCAGATTTGATGTTTGAAGTAGGCTATGTTTAGGCCATTAGAAATATGATCATCCTGTTGTTTTGGGTTTTAAAGAATCTTGTTGGCTAGAAAGCACAAGCAAATCACAGACAGACAGACACGGCCTGCTGGCAATAAAGGGGGCTGGTTGCTTTGAAAGACTATACACTCCATATGTCAGTCCTGAACCCCTTCCCCCAAACACACACACACTGTGATTATCTCTACTCCTTCTGTTCATACTTCTCACCGCGACCCCTGTGAAGACCCTCTCCCTGCTCCTCCAATTATAAAGTAACACATCTCATTCAACATCAGTTACGCTGCTTATTATGAAGAAACCTTTCTCTCACACTCACTGTACTTACTTGACTTCTGCCCAGTAGAAACAGAATCAAAAACAGTCTATTGTTGAATTAAAACAACTTAACATAACACTGAACCATGTGCAAAACCTTATCAATTCAAACTGCTTTAATGTGATCATTCTGACAGCTTGCAGAAGAGAACAGACCAAATAAGCTTTTGAAGAGCTATTATAACTCTTAATGTGTTTATGTGTTCTCTAGTTACACACATTATAAACAAGAACAAGCATTTCAAAACTAAAAGCCAGTGGAAATAGCAACATTCCATCAAAAGCATTCAGAAGATTTATGGTGTCATTAACAAAATGAAGCACAGTTATTCTAATAGAATTAGCAAAATTAAGTTTAATGCCCATTACCCCCCCAAAAAAGGTATGCATGTATATAATGCCATTCCATACCAAACCAAAAATATGGGGTCAGTACGCTTAGAATGAATACTTTTTAAGCACGGTTGCATCAAATTGATCAAAAGTGACTGAAAAGACATTGATGATGTTACAAAAATGTTTTTTTTTTTTCAAAGAATCTTTACCTTTCCACAAAAATAATCACACCGATAATCAGAAATGCTTTCTAAAGGATCATGTGACACTGAAAATTCAGCTTTGATCACAGGAATAAATTACATTTGAAAATAATTTCAAATAAAACACATTTGTTCCAAATCGTAATAAACTTTTACAATTTTTACATCATTTATTCGGTGAGCAGATTTATTGTTTTTTAGCTTAAAATGTCACTCAAACTGAATCGAGTCTCGTTTACCATCTTGGCTAAAAATAGCAGAGCTGGATTCATACCATAAAACTTTTCCTGAGGTAAAGCCAGCAGGCTGAGCTCACATTAACATACAGCTGCGTGTGTCTGGATGAGGGAAACTCCTATTTCTTTGTCATTAGGGATAAACGGAGCCTCTTTTGGCAGCTGCCTAGCTGTGACCCCCAGGGGTCAGAGGTCACCGGCTGCTTTCCCACACTGGAGTCTGTATTATACAAGATTCGTCTGTCCTCCGTTACACTCGATCATTCACAAGTTTAACAACTCATTTTAATAATAAAAAAAACAAAGCACACAACTGTACTCTTTAAATATCTCTATTTATTTATCTTAAAATAGTTTTATTTATTCTACATAAATGTTTAAAGGAAGAAAGACTCGCGGAAGCAGAAAATATTAACACTCTTTTGCCGTCAATTTAAAATACTGTCAAAATGAAATAGAGTAACATGATTAAATTAAAGGGAAAGTGTTTTTCAAATGCAGTGGAAACCTAATGAAAACCCAAACCCCTCACGTGACATCTATTATATTCAGTGGCTTACATCTGTCCCTCTCTTCTCTGGATGCTGGGTTATTGCTGTTTTAGGATGCTTAAATCTGTCTCAAATGACAAAACATTCCAGCAGGAAACACAAGACACATGATTGGAGACAAAACACGGGCGAGGAAGAGGAGGAGGATGATGTCACCCTAATAGAGGCTTGAGACCTTCAGTTGAACCACAGCACAATGCTGTGAAATCTGAAACATAACATTTAGAAATGCTAAGAAATGAAGAGCCGGATATACTGGTGAGAACATTCGACTACAGCAGGAATAGTTCAGATGTCAACTTCAACTGTGTGGTTCTAAACCCGTACGACTTCATTCTGGGAAAACACGAAGAGAGAATGTTGTTCTCTTCCTTACACTGAAAGCGAATGGGAACGAACGCTGCTAAAACGTTTTCAGAGCGCAAAAACGTTATCAAATACAATTCGATGCGGAAGCCCGTTTCAGCCACTGAATAAAAAATCTAGAAGGTAATTGGGACGCATTTGTTAAATCTCAGAATTGCGAGTTATAAACAGATATAAAGTAAGAATTGCATGATATAAAGTTTCAATTTTGACTTTTTTTTAGCAATTGCGAGTTTATATCTAGAAAAAAGTCAGAATTGCGACTTTATAGCACACAATTGTGAGCCGTAATGTCAGAATATCCAGCTATAAACTTTTTAACTCACAATTGAGTTCATAGAATTGCGAGATGAAAAAGTCACATAAACCTTATTTTCTTATTATTCAGTGGCAGAAATAGACTTTTATCTTCAGGGACTTTGAAAGACATCTCTGCTCATCAAGGCTGCAATTATTTGATAAAGAATACTGCAAAATCAGTAATATTCTGAAATATTTTTAGCACTTAAAATAACCGTTATCTTGCTGAATATATTTTCAAATGTCATTTATTAATGCGATTCAAAGCTGAATTTTTAGCATCATTACTGCGGTCTTAAGTGTCTCAGAAATTATTCTAATATGCTGATTTGCATTTTTGATTAAGAAAGTTGTGAGTAGTTGTGCCGCTTAATATATTTGCAGCCATTTTTTTGCATCTGTCCCCACTGATTTAGCACTAAATCTCTTGTGTTCCACAGTACGGGTATAGAACAACACAAGGCGGATGAAATGAGGACTATTTTAGTTTCCACGTGAATTATTCCTTTAAGAGCTCCAAATGCATCTCTTTCATCGTGGAGAGCGCAGGACCGTCTCTGAGATCTTTGCTGACACAGGAAGAGCAGATACGACACATTCTGGGAATGCTAGTGTCCAGAGTCACTAGTGACAGATGTGCCCACTTTTAACTCTGAAAGGACTTCCTTTCCTTCACAAAAGCAGCCCGGACACGAGACAGCAGCTGGGATCCAGCAACTGCCTTCGCTATTGAGGGCAGAGAAGACCAAGTCTGAGTTTGAGAATGGAAATGTTTGACAGAAGGACGCATCTTAAAAAGGAAGTTCAAACAAATATTAAGAGCAAAAACAATCTCAGATAACACGAGAGCTAATAAAAGAAAATAATTATGAATTTTTGAACGAACCATCCCTTTACTTTTCCCCGCTTTGCAACTTCATTTTCCCTTTTTTTTTAATGAGCTTTTATTCACCTCCTGTGATTGACAGAGGTAAAGGTCCAATCAGATTCTCAGAGGGGCAGGGTCACAGTTTAAGGCGGGGCTTAGTGAGCCAAAATGGCCACCGGCACAGCTTCAGAAATGTCCTGCAGGGTGTGATACACAAGCTGAATAATTCACATTCGGGTAGTGAGTGCTCCTCACACACAGTGGTCTGACAAGTGACAATCGTGAGGAAGAAAAACAAAAGGAAACCTTTACATCTGATGGTATACAGACTTAATATATTCCCAAGACTCAAACTTAAAGGGACGGTTTACCCAGATATGAATATTTTGTCATTTTTTAGTCACCTTGATGTAATTACTTTACTTCTGAGAAACACCAAAAGAGACATTTTGAAGAATGTTCATGTTTCTCTTTTCCCTTTTATAAAAGCAGTAACTTTCAGTCTCCATAAATGACAAGCACCATAATACGAGTCTGTATGACTTTTATGCAGCCTGCTTTTATTAGAAAGAAAATTCTTTAAATCATCTTCCGTTTTCTAAAGTCTAAAAGGGTTTACAAAGACATGAGGGTGAAACAAATGATGACAGTTTTCATTTATTGGGTGAACCATCCCTTTAATACGCACAGTTTTCAAGATGCATATTCATATTGCTCTTTGAACAAATGATTCATATACGTAACATCAAGTAAAACACAGCAAATATCAATAAATAGCTTCAGTGGTGTCTGGGATAGCATGATGCAACTATAGAAACATGTATATAAAACAAAAGTTGTGGTTAAACTGCTTAAAAAGTCTATATGCAAATTAGACCCGGTTTAGCGTCTATATGCAAATTAGATTTTAAAAAAAACGCACTGATTGTATTCACAAGAAGATACGCTACAGTTCAAAAGTTTGGAATTATTCATTTCTTTTTTTTAAAGAAGTCTCTTTGCCCACAAAGTATGCATTTGATTAAAATGCATTAAGAACATTATTTCAAATATTGTTTTTCTACTTTAATTTATTTTAAAATAAATTTTATTCCTGCGATCAAAGCTGAATATTTAACATCATTACTAGAGTTTTCGGCGTCACATGATCCTTCAGAAACCATTCTAATACCCTGATTTGCTGCATCAAGTTAATGCTGAACAAAGGTATTAAAAATCCCTTCTCCCTAACATTTGAATGGTAGTGTATAACAGATGCTACAAATAACTACACACAGCAAAAATGGCTTTCAACTCTAATAAGAATATTTCTTAAGCAGCAAATCAGTATATTAGAATGATTTCTGAAGGATCATGTGACACTGGAGTAATGATGCCAAAAAAATCAGCTTTGATCACAGGAAGAAATTAGGCTTTACATCATATTTACACTTATTTTAAACTTAAAATATTTCACAAATATTACAGTTTTTTCTAGATTTTTTAATCTAATAAAACCAGCCCTGATAAGCATAAAATACTTTTCAAAAACATAAAATCGTAATAATTCCAAACTTTTGACCGCTAGCGTATTTGAATAAGAAGCTCCATTGGCATAATTAAAGAAAGGGCCCGTTTCATGACAATGCAAGATGTATGTAATGAACATGCTCTGAAAATCTCTATTGCTCAGGATACACGCACACACTCGCACGCACACAAACTTTTCGTGAAAGCAGTATTGGGCGAGGAACACACAACCCAAGGCTTCTCCCCACACAGCAGAGCAGCATCAAATGATTGACAGGGAACACACACACTCTCACACACACAGAGCAGTGCTCCGCTGAGAGTAAGACCAGCAGGTTTGCGTTTAGGTCTCGGCTAACAGCTCTTCAGCAGCTTTACAGGAAGTTACATCACAAAAACAGGGGCCGGGGGCGGTTCAGCAAGCGACTCCTGAGGCTGACAGCAGGATCGTGTAAGTGTGGCTGTTTTTAGTTTAGTTTTTTTCTCCAGGGGGGCGAAGTGACTCAAAAGAAGAGATGATGTTAAAATCTGGGGATGTGACAAAGTAAAACTGACTGAGGTTTGACGAGCAATTAAAATGTTTCGGCTAAATCTCACAAAAATGATCCAAAAATCAATGAAAAAAAATAATAAAAGTTTTATATATAAATCCCTAAACAAACAAACAAACAAAAAAGTAGATATAAAATTATTATTAATAATAAACGGCATATTTTTAGGATGATTCACATTTTCTAAAGTTGAAGTTTTATAAACTATAACATATAGCATCCATGATTTATTACAGAAAAAGCATAAGGACAAAATTATTCAAATAATTTTAATATATATAAATAATTGTTTTTTTTTTTTACATTTCAAATTATATATTAATTATATATAAATTACATGCTTGTTTTCAGCTAAATGTAAAATACTATATTCTTGATTTTGGATTGAAATATGACCCATTTGTGTGAGATTCACCCGTTTACATTCAGTATTAATTTCTATAAGGAAGCCCCATATTTTGTGTTTTTCAGACCAGTAGCTATGATACCTGACTTCATCACGGGAGAACTGGGTACAGTATTTGCTCATTACCACCCTATAAAATCTGCTGTCATTTACTCACATTGCGCTCTCACAGTAGCAAATAATTCACCAGGCATATGAAAGTGTATCAGAAGCAAACATTGCAGTGTTTTTCGTTTAATGAAAGCATCATTCTGTGTTCTTAGATTCAACAGTCATTATGGTTTGAGTCACTCGGCCCACCAGTCACATGTAAATAAGCGTGTATCTAAGCGGGTGTGTGTGAGTGTGTTTGATCACAGCAAGTATCTGTGCCGGTCTTCATCCAGTGTCAGATCCACCACCTCAGGAGGAGGAACCCAGCCGGACTGCACCGAGACGGACGTCCACTGAGCCGGAGCTCTCTGCTTCCAGGAAGAAAGCGACTGAATCACTCCACCGCGAGGAAACCTGGAGACCACGCTGAAAATAACAATACAACAGTTACAAAAAAACACTGAAAGATTGAATAAACAGCGTTTCTGCTGGTCTTATTCTACACTACCATAAATAAATGCCTTAAATATGAGCTCATTCTTGGCAACAAAATGTTGCATATAGTGCAAAAAATTAATACTTTACTTGGCATTTATGTCTTATTTTGCTGTTCAAATAGGTAGACATTCACAAATCAAGAAAGATTTACTTGAGTTACAAAATTAATCTACGAAGTCTAGACTAAAGTAAATGTTAAAAGCTGTCTAAACTGGAAAAACCTGGCACTGACGTATCCTAAAATACATTGTTTGGTCTTAACATGCTTACAGGTAATGCTTTGTTACTAATGTTACTCAAAACTTCTGAAGTATTCTAAACAAACAAAGGCGTAGTCCTGGCTTAATCTAATTCCTCTCCGGGAAACTGCCCCCTTGTGCTTAAAAGATAAACGTGTGTCAAAGAGTTTGAAAACTTGTTTTCTCTTCGAATTAAGTAGATTTTTTGAGCCAGCTGGCAGATATTTTTTCTTCTTTTAATATATTTTTCTCACTCCGGATTTAATTGTTATTTTACATCAAGTACGTAAGAACGAACGTTTTTTTGCAGTTCATCCAACATTTGAGGGCACGACTTTATGAAAAGCTCTATTTTAATGCCTTCATTACTGAATTAATTATTTTTCAGAAAACCCTGTAAATGCTGAACACTGATGACACCCAATGCAGTAACAGATGCTAATGAATCGATCCCTTTGGTAAAGAAATAAAATTAAGCAAATCATTTAAACTAAAATCCACTTTGGAAGGGTTACTGTAAATTAAAAGAATGTTAAAAGTGCAAATACAAATGACTAATACCAAGATCAGTTTTGTCACAAAGATAAAACATACGGGTACGGAAAGTATTCAGACCCCCTTACATTTTTCACTCTGTGTTATATTGCAGCTATTTGCTAAAATAATTAAAGTTAATTTTTTCCCCTCATTAACATATTTACAGCACCCCATATTGACAGCAAAACACAGAATTTTTGATTTATTAAAAAAGAAAAACTGAAATATCACATGGTCATAAGTATTCAGACTGAAACACTCATATTTAACTCAGGTGCTGTCCATTTCTTCTGATCATACTTGAGATGGTTCTACTCCTTCATTTGAGTCCAGCTGTGTTTGATTATACTGACTGGACTTGATTAGGAAAGCCACA
>JAUMHR010000031.1:569460-582610 GCA_032361145.1 Enteromius fasciolatus
GATGTTTTTATTAACAGTTTGGACTTGACGGCACCCATTCTTTGCCATTGGTGAGAAAGGGATGTAATGCAAATCTGTTCTGATGAACAAACAAACTCATCTACATCTCCTAAGGGTGAGCAAATTTTCCACTTATTTGCATTTTTAGGAAACTATTGTCTCTACTATGTCTCTGTATCTGCATGTCTGCCTGGGAATCAGAGAAAAAAACTGTGGCTTCACAGTTCACACGCCACTGGCACTTTTGTCTTCAGGGCAAAGACGGCATCTGCAAACTACAGTCGAATCCATCCTGCATGCTGTATAATGGATCGAATCCACTGAAAAGTACAACGAGAAAACCCAGCAGCAAATACAAGGCATATTTAATATTAACATATATTCTGAAAATGGTTCACTGACACAAAATACCACACAAACTTTTTTTTTGTATTATTAGTTTTAATGACTATATTAATGCTGCGCTTTGAAATCACAGGAGTTTACATATAAGTAAAGCATTTAGGTTCTATGTACAAACAGGGAATACATATACAGACTAACTTTGCCTTGGTCAACAAGGTTTTACGTAACATTCAAAACACACAGAGCCTGAACCCAGTCCAGGCAGTACATTACATCCTTTTCTTCGAGGGCCATTCAAACGACTCTCCGTTTGTATTCAGTATAAAAGGTGCTGCTTCTGTCCAACCGTTTCTGGCTGCAACTACCAACTATTAATTCTCCTCATGGCACTTCACATATTAAAAACTTTAAATCTAGGACAAAGAGGTTCAGAAACAGGACTGAAGCCAGAAAACATTCTAGATAACTGGTTTTAGAATAATACAGTCAACATGAAATCAAAATTGACTATTTGCTTGATATTCCTCAAGCATCTAATTGATCAAAAGTACAGTATTATGTGAAATAGATACAATTTAAATATATGGTTTTGGATTTGAATAATATTATAATATGTAATTTATTACATTTATGATGCATTGCTGTATTTTCATCAGATTCACATTCAGTCTTTGACTTGGTTTGCACTGTGTGAAAGAAGGTTTGCACAAAAAAAATTAAAAAGGTATTTGCAAATTTGTAGCTGACAATTTAAAATATTTTTTTCTAATTATTAAGATTTAAAAAAAGGTAAAAATTGCACATTTATACAGTTTCCAATTAATATCCTGCAATACTGATGTTCTATCTCACATTTTTCTCAAATTCTGAGTTTTTATCTCATTATTCTGAGCATTTTTTTCTCACACTGTAAAAAATGAGCGTGATCGTAACGGGAAAAAAACTTGAAAATGCTACATTAAAACCATGTTAAACGGTTCAATTCCTGGTAAAATTTACAGGGAGAAACTATAAACCGACATTCCCAGAGTTCTCTGCATTGCAAATTTTGTTTGAATTTGATGTTTGTTCTTTGCTTTTTCTTATTAGTTATGTTTATACGTTACATGAAATGTTGTTAAATTAATGTTTATTGCATATTTCACTTGAATGAGTCTCACCGTGATGGGGTTTAATGTTTGTGTGAATGACACTGAGCACCTTCTATAGAAGTTAATTGAAAATCTGCTAGTGGTGGGCTTTCATTTATCATATGACTTTTTCTTTATAACCTGTGTTTGATGCTTTACAGTACTTAAATAGGTTGGTATATTTACATTATATCAGCTAATAAAATTATGGTATTTAACTATGAAATTAAGTTACAACTGTAAAACCTCAAATGTTGGGTCAAATTCCAGCAACCACAGCTGCCGGTTTATCACCTTAAATTTTACAGATTTTTTTTTTTACAGTGCACAACTGCAAGAATAAAAAAATAGAATTATGAGATATAAACTGCAATAAAAAAGTCACAATTATGTCTGTTTTACACAAAAACACAAAAACTTTTCTTGATGAAATCACTCTAATATGCTGATTTGCTGTTCATTTCTTTTCATTATTAAAACAATTGTGTTCCTTCATATTTTTGTACTAATCGTGATGCATTTTGTTTAGGATTCTGAATAGAAAGCCCAAAAGGAATCTTTCGCTATAAACCATGTCACATTTGATCATTAAGTTATTGAAAAACAACACTCTACGTATCTTTGGGCTATTTCAGACAGGTCACGTTTAAGATCCAGTTTCATAGATTAGGGAAGTTAAATGGACTGCACAACAAGCATTTCATGTCGACTTTAGGCAGAGATGCTAAGCGCGCGTCCTTTGCGCGTAAGGAAGTAGCGTTTGCTTCCGACAGTCTTGGACATGACCACGAACAGGTACGGATCCAGAGCGCTGTGCATGCAACACAGACACACGGCCACGCTGAAGTAAACGTAAAAACTCTCCGTGGAGCCCACAGACAGCAGAACGTAATGCACAAAATGAAGGCAGCTGCTCGGGCCGAAGCACAAAACGAAGATGATGAAGTTAAACGTGCTAGCTCTGATATAAAGAGCCCAGTCTCGGTGCGAACGGTTCAGGTGCCAGACGATAGAGGTGCAACATGCTCCTGTCACCACTAGGGGCAGAAAAAAACCTACACAGGTCAAGCCTAAATTATAATAGACGAGCCACTGGTAGTAATCTAAATTAGCAGGAAGAACGTCATGGCACGTGGTTACTTCGAGACCTGTGATACGGTAGCTTTGCTGCACTAGAAATTCGGGCACAGTGGCGATAATAAACACAATCCAAACGGTTAAGCAGCCCCAAGTGCTAAACAAGCGCTTAGGCAAGCCTTTATAAAGGAAAGGATGCACCACAGCTATGTAGCGTTTGATGCTAATGCATGCTAATGTGAATGCAGAGCAGTAGAGGTTTCCGTAAAAACAGGCGGTCGTGATACGACAAGCAGTTTCGCCGAAGATCCAATGGTTTCCACTGAGATGATAGTGTGCTTTTAGTAAGAGGCTGAACAATAGCAGCAGGTCAGACACTGCCAGGCTACAGTATAATATTGCCGACGATATCACCCTCACTTTGGATCCGACGGAGACCAAGATGGCGATGTTGGAGGGAATGCCGACTATGACGGCTATGATGTAGACAGCTGGGATAAACCTATTGCTCAGAGCACCTTGGAGGTAGTTTGCCGTGTTGTTGCTTCGTAACTCAACTACCACATCCACGGAGGATGGGAGGACTGGGGTTTGGGCATCTGTCGTCAGGTTTGGAGGAGGAGGGAGGTTGACTGGGATGGCGTTTCCTTGAAAGGTCCTCGGAAGGATGCCGTCAGTGATGTTGCGTTTGACCTTCCTGGCCCTCTTTTCTATGAGCAGACAAAGAGAAGAGTTAGGATAAGAACATACTTTCGTTTTGTATGCAGGAAATCATATTGCCACCACAGCTAAAATGACCTATTTCTAATTTTTTGCCAAGAATCATTAGGATATTAAGTAAAGATCATGTTCCATGAAGATATTTTGTAAACGTCTAACTGTAAATATAATAAAAAATTTAACAGTGATTTTCTCAATATTTTGATTTGTTTGCACCCTTAGATTCCAGATTTTCAGATGATTGTAGCCAAATATCGTCCTATCATAACATACATCAATGGAAAGCTTATTTATTCAGCTTCCATATGATGTATACATCTCCGTTTAAAAAATTTTTACACT
This sequence comes from Enteromius fasciolatus, assembly GCA_032361145.1. Lineage (NCBI taxonomy): Eukaryota > Metazoa > Chordata > Actinopteri > Cypriniformes > Cyprinidae > Enteromius > Enteromius fasciolatus. The sequence goes on from JAUMHR010000031.1 coordinate 573,075, forward strand.
TGTGTGGTCCAGGGTCACATATTATATTGTTCTTGTGACAGCATAACATTCATCAGTGCATCTGCTTAATAAAAAATATTAGTGTTAATTGATTAAAAAGCTTGTCTTGATAACCTTTGAAAACTGGGGGATGGATTTCTAGTTCCCAGCATGCTTTGCACTGGGTGGGAAATGTTGAAAATAAATTATTTTATGCGTTTATGTCCAGGGCTGTCTGAAACATCTCAAACTATTTTAAGTAACATATAAACCATATGTGCATAAATATAAAAACATGCAGTTCATATCAACACCTTCTGTTGATGTAGAAACTAATAGGATATTGGTATATAAAAAATAACATCACATAATATTCCTGAAATAAAAAGAACAATAAATACAAATTTTCAAAAGTTTTGCAAATATATATATATATATAATTATAGATTATTTCACTGAGGAATAGTCTTTAAAATTGTTTATATGGAAAAATACTATTGACCTTGTTTGCAAACTAGTGGTTCTTTTATTAATAACACCTTCTATTATATTTCTTATACTATTTCATATTTCTTATACTATTTCAAATTGGTCTATTATGTACGGACCTCTGCAAAAAAAAAAAAAAAAAAAAACTTTCGCGTGCGCACGAGAAACAGAGAAGTACCTTTGCGCAAGCGCGCAATCTCACTAATAAAAATACATTATTGCTAAATATGTCTTGGCGAGATTCACACAGTCATAATCTATGTCTTACATGAACGTTTAGTTAAAAAGTGTAACATCATATTTGAACCATGCATGCAATCTTGAATGATGAATCATCTGTCTCAATGTTAATCACAGGCTACCGGACACTTGCTGCTCTTGATTAAACAGTTTATTTGCAAACTTTTTTTATTTTAATAACAAAGATAAAGAATACACAAGCTATGTTGTGATTAATAATAAATTAATTATTCTTAAGAAAAGGACTGGAGTAATATACAACACTGAATATACAAAGTTTTATGTGGGACAATATAGCCTATATATTGCCATCTCGAAATCCCAGAAACAGCTTTACTGTCAAGTGCACACACACACACACACACACACACACACACACAAAACACAAGATATTCAGTGGAGAATATACAGACATTAATATAATTTAACGTAAAAGAATGAAATATAACGTTAATAATAAACTGTTATGCAACCGGAAACTGTAACTGTAAACTTGCGATGTTTCTCGAGCACAGGCGAAAGTATGAATTTTTTGCAAAGGTCCCTTAGTAGCTCCTTAGTACTTAACGTAGGCGTAATATTTAGCATAAAATTACAGAAACAAAAAACGTGTCAAATGTTTTACTGTAGGCTACTTCAATTAATCATTCTAATTACAGATCATTTCACATAAGGATAACACTTGTTAACTATTGACTACGTCTTTTCCCTCAATTAATTTTTAATCTGCTGCTTATTAGTAAGATATTTGTTAAATTTATGTTAGGATTGGGGATGTAGAATAAGGCATTAATAGATGCTTAATTAGCACTAATAAATGGCTAATATTCTAGTAATATGCATGTTAATAAGCAACTACTTTTAAAATGAAGTGAAATAACTTATGGGAAAACACACACACGTACAACAGGAAACTCAGACTAGTCTACACAGACTTGAAGTGAAACGTGTTTAACAAACCGATTCGCTCACCTTTAGCCTGGGTCACGTTCAGAAGAGTTAAAGCGATTAAAACAACAAGAAAAACTTTCCCCATGACTTACAAACACGTCCAATGTGCTCCACTAAAAGCAAACGACGTCTCCACACAGTTTTAGTCTGTGCGAGGAATCCAAATGAATCGACACGAGCGCTCTCTCTCTCTCTCTCTCTCTCTCTCTCTCTCTCTCTCTCTCTCCAGAATAGCGGTGTCATTCCATACCGATGACATCATCACCGTCCCCACTTTTAAACCCCTTTCTGCCTTTGGCATCATAATTACTTCGAACTTTTTGTTTTCTTGAGGTTCTTAATTGGCCAAAACCTTTTCATATAAATATTCTGCCAGGAAAAAAAATGTTTTGGCTTTACTAAACTTTATATTTGGGACTGCAAGCTTGCTATTTGGAAAACAAGAAAAACTAAAATGCTAGATCCCTTGCTGATGTTTTTAGGTTTAGAAGCATCAAGACTCAGGATAGAACATATTATAAACTTGTAGGGTGCTTGCCGATGTTTGTGAATACTTGGGCCTTAAATGGGGTGCTATGTGAAGTCGATGAAAATGGAGATTTATTGTTAGCATTTTACAAATATTTGTGTTTTTTATTTATTTATGGTGTTGTTGGTATTTCCCTTTTTATGATGAATTACGACTAAAAAATGTGAAATGCAGATTGTAGTTGTTATATAGTATGGTTTATTTTATTGTTGTAAATAAAGGATTTATAAGTCTCTCTCTCTCTCTCTCTCTCTCTTTCTTTCTCCAGAATAGTGTCATTCCATACCGCTGACATCATCACCGTCCCCACTTTTAAACCCCTTTCTGCCTTCTACCTTTTTGTTTTCTTGAGGTTCTTAATAGGCCAAAACCTTTTCATCTAAAAACTAAAAGAGACCGTTCATTAGAATTTTTATTTAAGACTCGAGGGTAAAAAAGGAAATGCCTGTAGATGAGAAATAACACAAACATAGGTCACATTTCTTATCTTGAACACTGTCTAACCACTGTGTTTTCACTTCCCGTCAGTGTCCTGTCTTCTATTTGTTGTTAGTTTAATGGTTATGCAGTGCAGCCAGCTGCTCTGTCCATGACGTAGCAGATCAAATACAGATCAAAAGTGACAAACACATGAAAGAATGAGGTTTCCTGTTTACTAGAAAGGACAAATGTAAATGTTATCCACCAAAACCTCCTTGCAACACGTTATTTATATCCCTAACCCATGCAGAGCTCAACTTCCTCTAGTTTTTACCAGATTTTTTATCAGACATCAAGTTGCAATCAAAAACTAAAAATAATAAAATAGTTCACCCAAACTAGTTCAAACTCATATTTTACTCACTCCCAATACATCCACGATAGAAATGGATCTGTTTCTTCATCAGATTTGAAAAAATGTAGCATTACATCACTTGATCACAAATTGATCCTTTGCAGTGAATGGGTGCCGTCAGAGTCCAAACAGCTGATAAAAACAGTCAAATGTAATCCACACCACTTCATCAGTTAACATCTTGTGAAGAGAAAACGTACGTGTTTGTAGGAAACAAAGAAACAAACTCATCTACATATTGTAATGCCTTTTTATACTTGAGACAAGTTATTTTATTATTTATTTTTTATTAATTAATTTATTGATTGCAATTGTTTCGCTCTAAAAAAGCATGTGCATCAACAATAGGTGAATACATATTTTTGTTTTTGAAACTGCTGGTGTCTATCAACATGAAAGGTGTCATTGTTTCCTGAGGAGGAGTTGAATGACTCACACACGTTTTCTGCTGCGTATGAGTCGCGTGAAACTCATGCACACATCTACTAAACATCCTGCTGCAGAGTAAACGTTCTGATAGAAAGGCCCCTGACCTGGGCGTCTGTCGAACTGTGGCACTGCAACACAGATGTGTTCTTTACAAACAGCCAGGCATAGGAAATCATCACCTGAGAGTAATTTACTCACGTTTTTACAGGAAAAGGACATAGAGTTCTGACATGACACTAACACGTTGGGACTTCTGAAGGGTCATGGGGTGTGTTTACACATGCATGAGCTGCAATACAAACACACACAGCATGAACACACATGCATATAGATGACGCATTTAACAGGACTGTGCCGAAATTCCTTACATTATGTAGAAATGTTTTGGGAACACAGACATACTTCATAGGATGCAGTGAGATTTCTCTTTAAATTAAGCCTAAAAAACAATTGACATCTGGTTTTAAAATCATAACTTCCTGAATGTAGTATGGTTAGACTAAGAAATTATAAATATAAAATACTTTAAAATGTATATCACTCAGCTATTACACTAATTTACAACTAATATACTTTATAATGTTTGCATATTATATCATATGTTTTTAAGGATTTGTAATTATGAAAAGAAGTATTATGAATGTAATATTTATGTAATTTAATTTCATGTAATTTCAGATCTGTATTCAACATTTTTTTGCCTTCATGAAGTCAGGGGTAACCAAAATGGTTGTTTTATGTTCTGCAAAAGCAAGAAAGACATACAGGTTTGTGAGTAAATCGTGACAACATTTTGATTTTTGGGTGAACTGTCAAATTTGTTATTTAAACAAAATGGTCCTAGTGCTTCATTATAAAATAGTCCTAATCCTGATCAAATTATATAGGGATTTTTTTAAGTCACTTAAATTCAGTGCAGTGGAACTCTCAAACTGAACTCGTTAAAGTTTTTCAGAGTTAATGACTGTCTAAACCAGCAGAAATATCCCAATAAACCGCAGGCCCAGCCCTCAGACACTCTAGAGACCGTAACTCTGGATACAGCCTAAACCCAAACAAAACTGAGCTGCAAAACTAACCACTGCAGCTCTTTGCTTCCAATCACCATGTGTGATTAATTATTACATTTCCGATATTTATGAAACAGCGATTTCTCATGAGTAAGAAGACATGTGGCGCCATCCCTCAGAAGACTTCAGCGTGTCCAACATTAGATATTTTTCCAGACACAAGGGAGAGGTTGGTAATAGCTCATATTTTGCCTGTGCTTAATTTCTTTTTATGTACATTTAAACAATGTTACGTTGTATTTATTTATTATTAGAAAGTATTAATTACATTATAAATACGTACATTAATTAATTAGGTGAAGATAAAGCATTTTTCAGTATAGCGTTATGCTCTCGTGTGTCTCAGGTGAACTGCTGCGCTTTCTCACGTGACTGTCAGATTCTGCTCACGTGCTGTGATGACGGCAGACTGTACCTGTGGGACGCAAACAGTGCACAACATCTGGACACAGTCATCGGACACTCGGGTATATTAAAGCAACTGTGTGTAATTCTGTAGCTATAAGTTATTTTGGAGCTCCCTACAGTAAAATGAGTGCAATTCGCTGTCATAAATATACGAGTGTCGTAATAATTGCAGCTGTGCACGTGTATTTGTTGCTGCCGTAAAGCGGAATTTCATACCAGAGCAACGTTTTTGCTTTATTAGAAGTCAAATTGATTTTGCAACTTATATTTTAAGGTAAAAACTTGCAAGCTGACTCATAAAATATATAGCCTACTACTCATCGTACAGGCAGCAAAGTGGAAAAAATATGTGTAAATAATGCGCTTGGCTCGGAAGACAAAGATTGTCAACGCAATGCAGGGATCTTCTGTTGTGTAACGTTAGCTCAATTTAAGTGATAATCAAGGATAAAGTCACAAATATGGGGCTAAACACTGAAAAAATCAGGATGTTTAATGAGAGATTCCACTTTAACAGCTTACGCCTTATACTGGGGCATGTTGTCACAAAATAGTCTACATGTGTTTGATTAAGTCGGAAAATATGGAAAGCATTAAATGAGTAAGTCTACCCTGAAAACAAAAAGAGTTAATGGAGTAAAAAAAAAGCCCCAGACTCCCATATATAGACAAAATATCAAAATAGTGTAATTTATAATGGAGTAGTGTAGTTTTGCTAGCATGTGTTTATTAACAAATGTAGTAAAAAAAATCTATAAAATCCAACACTTACAAAAAAGAGAAAATATAAACTGGAAGTAATGAATCCATTTAGTGGTGCAGTGTGAGAACTGTATGTATAATAGAGTATATGTAATGTATATATACATACAAATTGTAATTTTCTTTGTTTAATTATTGGTTTTGAAAAAAAAAAACGTGCAGGTCCAGTGAAATCATGTGTTTTCTCCTGGGATGGTCAGCTGTTTGCGAGCGCGTCTCACGACCGTACCGTCAGAATCTGGAGCCGCTCCAGCGCTGAATGCACACACATTCTGACAGGTGTGTATCACTTCATAATGACTGAAATAAACTGATAAATCACATGATTCAGAACATAAGCAGCAGCAACAACAATCATCATTTTTAATATTTTTAAACAAATTATTCATTGAATCGTCCTTACAAACTTAATGTTGCTGATTGTCAGCTCACAGTGGGAGTGTGGAGACGGTGAGCTTCAGTCCGGACAGTCATTGGCTAGTTTCAGGAGGATGGGACAACAGAGTGCTGATCTGGAGAGTTCAGGTGACTTCCACAGCAGATTAGGAACTGATGTATGATACGAACACTTCCCTTTTTTAAAAAAAAAAAAATGTATAGAGTCCAACAAAAATAGTGGGACACATATATTTAACCAATTCAAACAAATACTTCTCTTTTTAAAAACACACGGTAACAGATACATGTATATATTTCAGGAGGAAAGAGATCTAGAGTTTCGCAATTCGAGCGGTGCTATACTCTGCAAGGCTTGCCAAAAATAAAATAAAATGGTTTTAATATAATATTATATTTTTTTTATTGTGTGAGAAAAATATTAAGTGTGATATTATACAGAAAATGCTGTTTGTAAATGTAATATTTTTATTTATAATGATATTATGTATGAATAAAATATACCTATACACATAATATATATATTAATATAATATAAATCATTTATATACATATATGTATATATAAAGTATTTAATGTGTATTTTATTATTAATTTTTATTATGCACTGTTAATTATATATATATTAGACTTAAAAACATTTATAGTATATATTATTTGTTTATATATATATATATATCTAGACACCATAAAATGAATAAAACCAATAAAATATATATATATATATATATAACATAATTTAAAAAACACAATTTTTAGACATTTCAATTTTGTTTTTGTAAATGATATATATATATATATATAATTTTTAATGATATTCTTGCGATTTCTATTTTGTTACTAAGGTTTGTTTTAAAATTAAAGAAATATAAATACAGTTTATTAAAAACATATACTGTATACAAACCATACATCTTCAAAAATAAAAACAGATTTGTTATTAAAATAAAAGTAGAACCATCAACTAATAAATCTTATGCTTTATGACTAGAATTAAAATATTCTTACTTTAATATAATATTATTTTAAGCATATATATTTAATATCCGACACATTTTGACAGTTTGCTAAAACATTTTGGAGAAAAAAAAATTCCTTGGCATTCTCTTGTAACCCCCTGAAGATTTAAAATCCCTAGGAATCAATCATGTCCATAACACAAAAACAGTTCTGAGGCAAGCATTTTAATGAAATTTAATACTTACAGTGTCACTGACCGTAAACATGAACTAAAGACGTGAATCCTGGAGCCTGTTTGTGTAGTAACAGGTGTTTGGCTGACTATGCTCTCTGTCCGGTGATGTTTGTGTGCTGTTGTTTGATGTTTAAGAGCGGTGAGATGCTGGAGGATCTGCGGGGTCACACTGCAGCTGTCCAGAGCAGTGCCTTCTCCTCAGACTCACAGTGTGTGGTATGAATCACGCTCTCACTGTGCCGTTTGTTTTGCTCCAGTCAGCATGAGCTGCATCACCTCCTCTCTCTGTGGGTTCAGGCCACGGGCTCCTGGGATCGGACCGTGAGAGTCTGGAAACTTCATGAGGAAGAAGAGGTTGTGACATTACAGGGGCACAGAGGGAACGTGGCCTGTGTGTGTTTCTCTGTTAATGGGACGCTGGTGAGATTGAGCTTTGATGTTTGATTCAGGAATACATTTTGATGAAATTTTATTACAATTTAAAATAACAAATTGTCTTCTTTTCTTTTGTGTCAACTAGTGTAAATTCTTTATATATATACATAGTTTTATTTTCACAATTTGAAACAAGACATATATTGTATAAACAGAATAAAATATATTTTTTCTTTAACAAAACACTGAAGACTGGAGAAATGATGCTGAAAAGTGTATATATAGGCCTGGTTTCATAGACAGGGCTTAGCCTAAACCAGGATTAGTCCAATTAGGGCATTTTTAGAAACATACCTTAGAAAAAAACTTTATTGCTGTGTATCTTAAAGCCAAACAAAGGCACTGATGTGATTTAAGATCAGTCAGTGTGAGTTTCAGTTGAAACAGAACTAGGCTTATGATAATAAAATAGAAAACTGTTCTAATATTTCACTACTTTTCTGTATTTTTCTTCAAATAAATGCTACCTTATACAAATGACAATTTATTCCAAACTTTTATATATTTACGTAGGCCTCAGGATCATGGGACGGCACAGTGCGTGTTTGGTTGCCGGTGTGTCAAGTGTGTTTGTTTGTGTTGGGAGGCTGTGAGCGTGTTTGGGTCAGAAGTCTGGCTTTCTCCAGAGATGGACTGGTTTTAGCATCCACCGCTGAAGGAGACATGGTAAAACAAACACACGCACGCACGCATTCACACACAGTCTGCTACACAGCTTAACACTGATGCTCATCAGGTGAGGATCTGGGACGTGACCTCTGGAGTCTGTCTGAAGAGGCTGCAGGTGATTGAGAACCTTTGACTGGTCACATGTTTAGCACTATGACATCACAAGAGCTTCATGATGTGTGTGGTTGGGTATTTTAGGGTCACAAGGACTCAGCATACGGCTGTGTGTTCACTCCTGATGGGAAGCTTCTCACCAGCGGTTCGGAGCAGCTGGATGTAGAAGAGGACAAAGAAAACAGCACCGAGGACAGGAGCTTAACCACAGAACAGGACAGTACAGATGACGACTTCCAGCTGGAGTGACAGTCCTGGTCAGTGCATCGTGACCCACGCTGAATGAAAACTGCTGACACACACAGCCTTGGTGCATGGCTGAATGATCATTTAATGAAATGGGCATCCATGAAAACCACCGTGTCAGAACATTTAGTTTGGGTTCACAAGGTTTCAGAACTGTTGGGCATTTGTATGCATTTTTGTAGTTCAGCAGGTATTCACCTTGTTTTTCCAATTAAAAAAAAAAAAAAAAAAAAGTAAGCCTTTGTGTGATTTCTGATTTACCATTTTTGCTAGAAAAGTTTGGCAATAAAAAAAAAAAAAATTTAATCTATAGGATTGATTTTATAGGTACCGTACAAATATGTATTTTAAATTTTCTTCATGTATAAAGACTTGATATGAAAAATTAAAGCAATTCTTATCACACTTCATATTAAACTTTATACCATTAAATATTACAATATGCTATAATAGTGCAGCAATATTTGATCATTTACTAAAAATACAATGTATAAACTTTAAACCAGGGCATTAAAATTTAGGAAAGCATGCATAAAGCATATTACAAACCTTTTTTGTTCCCCATTAATCAAAATCACCACACAAAATTACCAAACTAAGAAACTCCAAAGTTATCTGAAGGCAGAATCAGCTACACGTACATCTTAAATTTTAATTCTAATTCAAAGAACTAATGCAGAACAAGTTTGTAAGAGTGCATAGAATCTTTCAAGGTTAAAGGAACACTCCACTTTTTTTGGAAATAGGCTCATTTTCCAACATCCCTAGAGTAATACAGATGTGTTTTAC
>JAUMHR010000031.1:596760-611760 GCA_032361145.1 Enteromius fasciolatus
TAGTTTATTCTCGGGTTCAGCTGCTGTTTTATTTTGAATTCATGCAGGACTATGCACGTAATATGTTTATAATGTTTGGTAACTTGTTTGATTACTAGTGTATGTTTGACCAATACACTTTCATTTCTAATACAATTTATTTATTTAAATTTATTTTAAGAAGTTTGATTATATTCTATTTTCGATTTGAATGCACAGTTGTTCTTTAAATAACAAATAAATAAGTATTCAATACATTACATCTGTTTTGTCTTAGTTAGGAAAGTAATGTTTAGTTTCTTCTACATGGTGGAAGGAATGCAGTTAATAAAATAATTCAACAATGGTATCGGTATCGGGACTGAAAATGTCGGATCGGTGCTAATCTATTCATCTATAATCCATCAATGTGTCCGTCTATCCATCCATATACGTACACACTTCCCGCTTTTTTAAGCAACAACATTTTCAAAGACTTTGTAAAGCAAACATTCAAGATTCAAAACAAATCTGAATTTCAGTTCAAGTTCCTGTTTGCTACCTTCTGTTTAAAAATGGTGCACCACCCTAAAGAACATCGTAAAAAGATTGTGTTCAACATACATTCTGACAAACATCTGCTGCGTATTGTGCAAAGATCCGACAGGGAATGTTTCGGCAGATATACTCTAGTTGAGCAAATGCTAAAAACCGAAATCTTCCAGATGAAAACTTATGCACATCTGCTCAACACACTCATGCTACAGGGACGTGTCTCATTAACTCAGTTCCTTGTATCAAGTCATTTACATTAATCAGTTACTCTCTCACTTCTGTTCAGGTGTGGTACATGGACGGCTATCATAACAACCGTTTTGTACGGGAGTACAAATCTATGGCGGACTTCATGTCGTCGGATAACTTCACGTCTCACCGCCTGCCGCACCCTTGGTCCGGGACAGGTCAGGTGGTCTACAATGGCTCCATCTATTTCAACAAGTTCCAGAGCAACATGATCATCAAGTTTGACTTCAAGACATCCACCATAAGTAAATCTCAGCGTCTGGACAACGCGGGCTACAGTAACACCTACCACTACGCCTGGGGCGGACACTCCGACATTGACCTCATGGTGGACGAGGGTGGGCTCTGGGCCGTCTACGCCACCAATCAGAACGCGGGGAACATCGTCATCAGCAAGCTCCACCCCCTGACCCTGCATATAATCCAGAGCTGGACGACCAATCACCCAAGACGCAGTGCCGGGGAGTCGTTTATGATTTGCGGGACGCTGTATGTGACCAACGGCTACTCGGGAGGGACCAAAGTCTACTACGCCTACCACACCAACTCCTCCACCTACGAGTACATCGATATCGTTTTGCAGAACAAGTACTCGCACATCTCCATGCTGGACTACAACCCACGAGATCGTGCGCTGTACGCCTGGAATAACGGACATCAAGTCCTGTACAACGTTACGCTTTTCCACGTCATTCGCTCGGAGCAACTGTAACCCAAGAGGATTTGGGTGAAGACAATCTTTAGGAATGTTCTTCAACAGTTTAAAAAGAAATGCTATGCTAAATGAAAATGAAACCTGAACAATAGACGTGTGAATGGATAATAGAACACAAAATCATGAACAGATGCCAAAAAAACGAAATAAACGAAGCCACGCCTTTCTTTTTTTACAAAAGGACTTTACTTTCTAGGACACAGTCTGATCAGATGTTTTCCAGTAGCACTTAAAAGACATTTCTCCATGCTTTTCCCACGCACTGACATGTAGGGAACGTTGGGATTAGTTACGAACTAGTAGCCCACACTCAACATCATAAACTGAGCGTGTGCAGGAAAACCGATGGTGCTTCACTTGGCAAACTAACACGGACGGCTTACCAGTCTGTGCAATATCCTAAGTCCAACTTGTGTGCTTTGCAAAGCTCATTCTTTAGGTAATACGAAAAAATGTGATTGGCTGAAGGCGTTGACTGTTGTTAGCTCGTTCAAAGGACTCTGGTGAGATTTTACTTGAACTTGCCTGCGATTAAGTTCTTGTGACGTGGACCATATCATGGTATTTTATAGCGACCTACATGTATGTAGCACCTGAGAACAGACCAAAGCGTGCTATTAAAGTCAACATGAAATCACACATTCCTGATCTTAATATGCGCAATTACTGTAACTTTCTCCGCCTCTCAAACGACCTTCATTTGTGGAGGACATCCTCAAGAGCTCTTATTTGAACCTTGCTGGTCATATTTAGCGGTGCAGTCAGTTCTCAAACGATAAACTCAAGTCTTGTTGAATTTCCTGATAACACAGAAACATAATTTCATGTTGACTTTAAACCTTCTCTGGTGAGTTTATCACTCTTCAGGCTATGATACAAACATTGTTGTGCTTGTAAATGGATGTCAGCTGCATCTGCATCGTGACTGCTACGGTACGCCATCTCCGCGTAACAGATGTGCCGGTTTTACTAACAGATGGTTCAGGTACAGTCTTACTCCGATTTAGTCTCCGTGCTGGTGAATTCTTGTAAAATGATTCTTTAGTTATGCATGAGCAGTTTCTACATGCGCGTGTGCAGGTGTGCTCAAAGGAATGTTTACCTGTGTGACGCTGTACATGACTGATTTGGGGTCAGGGATGGTGGGAGGGAGGGAGGTTGGGTTTCTTAAAGTCTCTAAGAAACCTGGGAATTTAAAAAAAGATGCTTGTTTCTATCTGGTTTGTTTCGAGTGGCTTGTTTCTTAACGCCCATTCTTGATTTTTGTAGACTTACAGTTTGATGTTTTTTGTAATTTACAGTAGTACTGTCGGCTTGGTGATGCTTCAGTGTCTTTGTTTTAGTTCATTGGCGTTAGAAAGCCACATTTCTGTCACGATTGATATCAGAATGTAAAATGTCACTTTGGAGGACATCTAAAATATGAATATGAAACTATAACATCATTGAGCAGTCTAATATATAATATACTCATTTTATCAAGGCTCATACTGTCTTATGAAGCTAATTAGCTGAAGCTAATTCCAGCTTTCATTCTTTTTGCGCTTAGCTGGATGTGTGTTGTACCCGCAATACGATGATTCTGATCAATAAAAGAGGATTTATGTCCTGATTTCATCATTCGGCATTGATCTCTGACACGTTTCATCGTGAGGTCAAGGTTTCATCCTAAATGTTGAAATAAAGTAGCACAGAAACTGGCTATGCTTAGTTTTGCTGTACAAGGCTTCTTGATGAACTAGATGTTAGTTAGACAAGCTGCATTAGCTTTTATACATGAGGAGGATAGGGGGAATTAAAGTTCATGAACAGATTCTGAATTAAACGGCTATAATAAAGTTATCATGGTATCCAGTTACATAACATGACTGATCAAAGATTATTGCTTTCCGTTTCCTATTTTTAAGCCCTGTCTGAAACATATTCTAATGATTATTACCGTTATTGTACAGTACTGTTATTGTATTGTACACAGTCAAAGTTCAGCAGGAATAAAACATTTTTACAAAGTTGCATTTATTTGCAATTTTAAAAAGTATAATGAAAAATGAGTGCTGATAACATTACAACAACAACCTACTGTACTTATGAGCCCACACGGGCATAATGTAGCAATGGCTAGCTCAACTAAAACAACGCTGAGTATTGCTATTGCTTAAAATGATAGATACATTCTTACCTAATGTACTGTAGCTGTAGTACACAAATAACAGTACTGCCATCTACCTGGACAGGGAGCAAAGAATGACATGATGTTAAACATGCTAAGCTAGCTTTATAAGGGCAAAAAGTCAGGAGTGAACATCATTTTGACTTTGTACTTTATTTTTAAGTTTAATATTACTGAAGGTTTGTGGAGTGTAATGAAAGGAACGGATACACTAAAGAAACATTACATATGTGTACAGTGAGGTCAATAAGTATTTGATCACCCTGTGATTTTTGCATGTTCTCTTGTTAAAAAATCATACAATGTGATTTCCGGATTTTTCTTTTTACATTCAGTCTCTCACTGACAGTGGAAATGCAACTATGCTGATAATTGTAGACCCCTCCGTGATTTCTAAGTAAGAGAACTTGCAAAATCACAGGGTGATCAAATACTTAAAATAAAACCTGACATAATAATGAAATATTTTCTGTAATAGTAAAAATCTAAACTAAAAACATTATTTTATATTTTAATTAAATATATAATATTAAAATTAAATTCTGAAATTAAAAAAAAACTTATGTAGATATTTTCTTCAATTCTTAGTGGAATAAATCCAGCCATAGATTTCCTACTGCTTCACTACTAGTAGGAATTTCAAACGATTTTAAAAAAGAACAAAAAAATAACCACAGAGAAATCATTAGTTTCATCAAAAACATTCAGAGGAAGCGTCTCACCTTCTAAGTTAATAATGGAACTGAAATGGGCAGCAATGCAGTGAGCAGATACAGCTGCGCATGAATATAAGAGACCCGAGGCAGTGACCCTTTGCGTCCTGATGAAAATATGATGGGATTTAGGCAAAAAGCATTAGACGTTCAGAACGAGAACCTATCATCCCTCTATCTCTCTGGAAATGGCCCTGAAAAGTCAAACGCTTCCTTCTGATTCTCTTTTTCTCTTTCCGTTTCCATTTAGATAGTGTTCTTATCTCTCTCATGTGGGTTTTTACAGTCTCTCTCGGTAAAGCTCAACGATAAGTCTTCAATCTGCTAATTCCTCCCTTCCCCCTTCTCTCATCCTTCCTGTTTCTCCTGCCCTCCGTAAGCTCTCCATCTCTCTCTCTCTCTCCCACTGAAAGCTGTCCGTCCTGTCATCCTCTCCTCTCCCCCTTCCCCTTTCTCTCTCATTTGATGTTTCAATCGATGAATAAATGATTGTTTCTATTCTGAGCCGCTCGGTCTGGGAGAAACGGAGAGATTGAACAAAACACAGAGTGAAATAACAGACTCTCTCTGTGTGAAACAATGCGGCGTCATTTTTGACTGAATCAATCTACATCCTAAACAGGGCAGAGATTCAGCTCTTCTCCTCACATCTGTCATCTTCCACCTCATCATCAATCACTCTTTCTCTCACCTTCTTCTCTCTCTGCCAGCCAGTTATGCCATGGATGTTCCACTTGTGGCCTGCGGGCCAAAATCGCCCAGTCAATCATTTTTACACGGCCCGCTGACACACAAGAGCGCTCCGTGTGAAAAAACTCGACATCATCAATTAGCAGAATGTTTAAGGTCTGTCTGGTTCAGCTAGATTATCATACACACACTAACACTAAAATCACTGCAGTAGATCTGGCTCCTTGAAAAGTTGAACACATGGACCAAGTTCCAATCCTCATACTATCCACCCTATGAAGTATAGTAGACTAACAGCATGTCCCATCATACTATCAAAACACAAAGGAAAATTGGCACCGGATGGTACAAAACATGAACATTTCTGAATTTCAACATTAATGATAACAGTAAGTAACACACTGAGTAATCCATGAAGTAGAGAGACTAATAGTATATACTCATAGTAAATATGAAAAGATCATTTGCAAAAACTGATAACTGTTTACAGTTTTCAAAAATCTAGTTATTTCATTGTGCATTCCCATTAATCTCAGTCCAACTTCAGTTAGGATATTTTGATTAGGTAAAAAATAACACAATAAAACACCAAAAAACATGATAACATCATAAAAATGTTTATAAAATAAAAAAACAGAGCATAACATCTGTTTTTGCGAATAAACTCATCATGCATATATACATGTATATTTTTTATTTACAAACATTTTTTATGTGACATGGAAATTACTGAAAATTAAACAAAAAAGCAATTTATTAATCTATTTTTAAGTCTAGTTTTAAATGAAATATGTGCTTTATTAATTTCTTGAGAAAACTGAGCAAAAAAACAAACATATAAGTATGCAACCAATTGAAAAAGCTTAAAGACAAAAGAAAAGTATATCATGAAATAAAGTAAATTATGAAAATACGTCAAGTCACATGTGTAGTGTAAAATCCAAGTAAATGCTACATCGTTTAAAAATATGACACAAATCCAAAAGCTGAAAAGCACACAACAGTGTCATATTCAGCTCAATTCAGTTCACTGACAATGTTGCAAAATTAATCTGATTCTGAAATTGATTTGTTTCAGCAATAAAGCAGCTCTACAGAAGTGTCATTTTCAGTTAAATCCGATAGTGTCACCGTCAACAAATTAACATAATTACTGTAGTTTTTTAAACAACCTAAGGCTACAGTGACAAAAAACCCAAACTCCATCAGGTGACTATATCAGTCTGATTGGATAAACAATTAAACTCCTCTTTGTTTTGTGCCTTATTTCATACTTATATCTCAGAACAGTACATACTGTACGTCTCATATGTAGAGTTAAGTCAATTGGGATTCAAACCTCAAACATGTGCAGGCTGCCAGATTTGAGAGTGTGATGTCAGGCAGATTAATCTGGGCATTATGATTTTTGCCAGACTGCTGCCTGAGTAACACCTGCTCTCCTCATTATTCAGGCGGCCTCCAGATTGAGTCTGTGCTCCTCACGCACCTGTTGAGCAGGATTCTGGCTCCAATCACACAGCAGATGAGAGAGAGCTGCTGAAATGAGCTGATGTTTATGACACGTCTGAATAAAAGCCACGGCCTGAGATGATGCTGAAACAAACACATGCACACAACTCTCAGATTAACCTTTACATTTACTTCTTAAGTCCTGAATTATGACAGTCAAGTAAAATTTGTTTAACTTTTCAAACGGGTATCTAGACTTTTGTGTCACTTGTGAGTAACTACAAAAAGTAAAATAATTACTTCAAAATAAACTAACGTGTGTTTGTGTTTTTATATATGTGGAGTAGCTCAAGCATTTTAAGTGAAACTACTTTGTTTGCGCTTCCAAAAGAGGACATAACTAGAAACCAGTGGTTAAGTTGTATTCAGAACATTGTTCCAGAACAGTTCAACACAAATATTACATTGTGTTCAGCGCATTAAAGGAGGACTGACTCCTAAAACCTGGAGAGTAGCCTACGCTGGCTGTGCACAGAGACTATAAAGTAGAGCAATTCTACCTCTGGCCAATTCAGAGCACACCTCACAACGATGAGCTCTGTACAAATCGACAGGAGTTTCAGGTGATGGGGCTTAGAGGAGAAACAAAAATGTACAGTATGTGGAAAACAATGTGTTTTTGCACCTTAAACCACATCAACAAATACACAAAATACTGTTCTTTTAGAACCCTTTAGAACCACAGGAATAAATTCCATTTTAAAATATATAAAATTTGTTATAATATTTCACAATACTAATGTTTCTTCTGCAAAAACATACAAAAAAAAAACATTGTATAACCTGAGAAATAATCAAATAATAATTAAAATGAATTATTAATTGTAACCCTGAGACTTTATATACTTGATCCTAATTAAATTAGCATTTAAAAACTGATGTGAGAGTAAAAGGTAGTTTAATTGTTACGAATGTGATCTTATCGAATAACATTTTATCTTACAATCTTACTGTGTGTCGGTATATTCCCCATCTGTCCTTCTCTTATTGATGGTGTATTTCATCTAAAATCTCATCACTTCACCAAGGGATTGCTCTGCATCTAAACACACACACACACACACACACAAGTCTCTTTCTCTCCCTTAATGTGACAGACGCATCCATCGGCAGCTATGAATAATCAATGAACTCCATCTGTTCATGTGAGACCTGAGGAAGAGAATCAACTCTCACACACCTAATGTCTACATTTCTCTATACAGATGTGTGTGTGTGTGTGAGAGAGAGAGAGAGGCTGTAGGCCACATCCCTGTCAGAGCAACTCTATTAGTCATAAAGACAAGCTGACAACATTAATTGATGAGAATATAATCAAATTTCCATTTCCTGCAAATGAGCTTATTAATCTACAGAGGAAGCAAACATTTACTCCTTATTCTAATATGCAAAATGTCTTGTGTGATGATATTTGTGTGTAAATGGACCGCCTTGGTTATTTGAAGTCTCTCTCTGTGTGTGTGTTTCGATGTACCCCGGGGGGGGTGTTGCAATGGCCAATGAGTTTCAAATGGAAATCAGTTTCCACTTTCAACACGTTGCAGTATTCTCTATGAAAACGGAGCTATAGATGTGGTGCTTGCGTGTGTTTTAGTGACGTATTTCTGTGTTGTTCATTACAGACAATAGCTCCTTTCACACAGTAATACCAGTAAACTGCTGTAAAATAACCGGATTGAATTTAATCGGTAAATTCAAAGCTGTACTGTCCAAACAGGCAACAGTGTTTTGTATGTTCTCCGTTTTTTCTACGTCAAGTATAAATCAGCCTTTGAATGACTTCAAACAGAGTGTGCAATAAATATGTCATCAGCGTCAGAATGTACTGATTTCATTTTTTACGACTCCAGATTTCATTCGGCATTCACGTATTCTGCCAATATACTGGAAATGTTACAACATATACAACTCTGGTAATACCGGTAATTTGCAGGAATTAATTTACCAGTGTTTTTAAAAAGGGCTGTCATCATAACCACAATACTGCGCTATTGACCAGCATAAACGCAACAACCGCAATATTGAGTATTGAAAAAATGACCCTATAGATTGTTTGTGCAAGTACCTTATTACGGCCTATATTTACGTTTTAAAGGTACGCGCCCTCTGGCGGGCGTAAAAATAATGACCATGTGGTATTGAGTCTGTCGTCATGAAATAGCATATGATTACCAATCTAAATGCGTGTCTTGTTTAAATGCAGTGTGTAGAGTTTTTAAACCAATCTCACTGTGAGTAAAACACATTTTAGTAGGTGTATTTCATAACCCACCCGTTACAAAAAGAGTGCAAAATCCTGTTTTATAGGGTTTCAATAGCACATGCGTTCAAACCCACGATCACATGATCGTATCTTGTCCTATAACGCATTGTTCAACAACTACTAAATATACTAAAATTAAAATGATGGAATAAACAATTACATGCTAAACAGCTATTTTTTCTATCCTGATGGATAACAAATTAATGATTAAGTAAATAAACAATTAAAACAGATAATGTTTTCTAAATGATATTAATAGCCTAATAATAATATAGTATTTTGTTAATGAACAAAATCATTTTTCTTCTCTTCTAAAAATACTGGATTTGCTCACACGCCATTGCTTTAGATGTACCTTGCTAATTCTGCAGTAATTGAAACGATAATGAATTCATGTCCTTCACATCATGTTCAAACATGTGCACACAAATCCAGCCATGAGTGAATCACTTAGTTGCACTATCACCTGTTTGTATATTGATTTAAGCTAATGTTTTGTTGCTTACAAGCTCTCATTGTCTTTCTGCGGTGATTCTAGCTTTCATAGGTTCACTCAAACAGTTGCAGAGGCTGAAGACACTAATACAGAACTGATACGGTCTTTCACAAATCAGTAATCCTTCTCTTTAACTAGACGGATTTTCGAAGGTTGTAGCTCATTATTGGTTTACAGCCCTCTCCTCCCTCCGTCTCTATCCAGCAATGTCTATTTATTCCACCATGACCTTTGACTTCTGTCCGCACTGTTCCGGGGGAACTGCTGATTTCCTTCAGCTCTCTGCAGGAGGTCAGGCCTGTCCCACAATGCACTGCAGCACTGCCAAATTCTTAGCATGCAGCGGTCTGGCTGGCTGTCTGGACAGGTTTCTTAAACTAGAGCCAGAAGCAGGAAGTCTAAAACTATGAGTCATAAGTCTCATATGTATAAATAAAAACACCTATTTATTTAGTGGCTGTGATTATGGGGAAAAAAACAAAACAAAAAAACAGGTGAGTAAATGCCTACTGTATCTATACCTGGTCTCATGGCATAAACGTACCTTGGTTCACTTTTCAGCAAGACATAAAATATGTACCAACAAGTACATATCACTGCAATTTTCTAAAAGAAACAAACACTTGAGGCAATAAACTTTCCTTTCACACAAATTTACAGAATTTTGATTAATAAAGCATAATTTTCACACAATTACTTGAGGAACATGATGTTAGGACTTCAAAACAATATTAATATGCAGGAATATTTGAAAATTGATGTCTTTGAACGTTAGCCTCACACATATCCAGCTTCATATCTGTGAGTTTTCATAAACAGTGGACTGAGAGGTGAGGAAAATGTGCCAGGGTTCATGTATTGAAAATGTGTTTTAGCACCACTCAGTGGACATTTCTCTTTGAAACTACGGGAAAAGGTGCAGTAAGGCAAGTGTTGCACAAAAGACCAGGTTGTTTTTATCAGTTATTTTGGACTCATTCTGATGGCACCCATTCACTGCAGAGCATCCATTGGTGAGCAATAGATGTAATACTAAATTTCTCTAAATCTGTACTGAAACAAATGAATTTACATTTTGGATGGCCTGAGTGTGAGTAAATTATCTAGAATGTATATGCCAATTTAAACAGCCCCATGCAGTTTAAATTCTCTTGCTTTGGATTCCATTTCCCATGATCCTCTACTCTTGCTATTGTGGGAGCAGATGTAATGTTATACAACATGCTTTGTTTCTCTGTTAAAAATATTTTTTGTCGCTACAGTATTTAAAACGTATTATATCAGCCCACAGAAGAAAACCGAAATCACTGGAATAACTGGATAATTGGTGATTTTAGTTAACCCTGAACATGCTGCTGGATCAACAGGAGAGATATTTAATTATGCATAAAACTGCAATTGATTCATACTGCAATGTTTCATCCCCAACCTCGAGTCTGCTAAACCTTAGAAAGATACTGTAGAAGGATGAAAGTTTCCATTTTCTGAAGCATTAAAACATATTGCACAAAACGAGTGAAGCTGTAATAACAGTGCTTGAAGGAGAAGAGAGAGCTGTGCAAGAACAAAAGAGCAGGACAGACAGTGAGTGAGTCAGCAGAAAGTCTTACTATCCGGAGGTCTTTTCACAGCTGTAACAAGGACATATAAAATCCCGGGTTTCTCGTTCTCTCTCAGATGGGTTTTTAATAAGCGGTAGAGCTGTAAGTGTGTGACAACTGCTGAAGGTCATGCAGGAAGTTCACTGGCACAATCTGGGAAACTGAGGGAGGAGAGCTGAAGTCAACTCAATGCATCTTAAACGCACCAAGTGTGAGCACAATGAAAGCACAATTGGCGTGCGCTGCTCCTGCTCTTATCAGCTTACATGATCTGGCTCTTTATTTGTATTTATTTTATATATCAAAACATAAATATAACGCAAGAGTATCTACTAGGGTTGGGTCGATAGACGATACCATCGTCCATCGCCGATGGCCTTTAGACATCACGATGCTGAGCCGGCATCGCGATCCTCCGCCCCGCCGCAGCAGTAGCACCAAGCTCGCGAAAAATACACTTAATCTATGGCGGCAAATTTATGCCATTAATAAGCGAGCGCACCACTGATGCTGGCAAGCGCGGTAAATCATTTCCGCAAGAGGAAAACAGATGTACATGCGAAACAGGTCCGCGAGCTCATATCAAACCCTTGCACGCGCTTGATATGTCATCCGCGCGCAATTGAAGCACTCGTGCGCGATCATTTCTGCGCTCGATCCTCTCTCACCTGCTCACGCGAACACTGTTATTTTTGTCAGTCGTGGGGCGGGGCTTGGTGTTTTAGTTACAACTTAACACCCCCATACCCCCCCCCCCCCAACCGCCACCTACAACGACAATATCATCGTCCATCGCAATGTTTCACATTAGACATCGTATGATGCCAAATTGGTCAACATCGCCCAACCATAGTATCTACGGCATAGCGCGTTGGCCAAAACACACAAGGAAACGCGTTCTAAAAAAGAATATCACAGACATCGCATTCGGACTGTAGAATTATCACAGAGGTTGTGAGAGAAAAACACAGACATGGCAGATTCTGATGGGATTAAAATCCCCAAGTACTTCTGTGAAACAAAACATTCTCTAACGACCCCCTTGTAAAACTAGTCCCGTCCGAATAGGACATTACTTTTAGTTATTATTGAGATAGCACACATATTCTGAATGCCTTTGGTAGAATTCAAATGAGCCATTTTAATCTAGATTAATTTAAAAATTAATGTAAATTTAAAAAAAATGAATCTATGCCCACCCCTAGTAAAAATGCATTTTTTGGAACTGTCTGAGAAAAAAACATTCAGGAAAGTAAAAAAAAAAAATATATATATATATATATATAAATATATATTTTTTTTCATGTTATTTATTTTTAGAATATATTATACAGAATATTCTTAAAATTTAAATATGTATATTGTCCTAGGTGTTATTTTCATAACCAGAGCTTATCAAGAATGTTCCATTAATAGTTATCGTACAATTTCACAGCCACAAAATAATTTCTAGATAGTTATTTTTAATGGAGCAGCTCTAAAAATAACATGCTTTTCCCTTAAATAAATATTTAATATCTGAAAATCTATGAATTTATGAATGTGATTTAAAACAAAAATAAAATAAATATATTGTGAAAATGAGCAGAACTGATTTTATATAAATCATCAGTTTATGGTTACAGCTTCACTATTTAGTATCTAATGCACTGACATTTCGACATTTTTAAGTGTCTAACTCTAAAAGTCATGTCCTTTTTACCAGCTAAATCAGTCTGTCCAGAGGCCGGCCAACTGAATGCCCTTCTGTTTATGTTCAAAGCTGCGTTTTATTTCACTTTTTACGATGTTCAGTCATAAACAGCCCAGAAACAATGCCGGGCTTTCATACGCAGGCTTATTCATTATTTTGCACAAAGAACAACCTTCACGGAGTGTTAAAAACCCTGCCCACATATGCATTCGCTTCCTGTCTCACACACACAACACAGACACACACACACACAAGTGGAATGAATATAAATGTCCTCCTCTACTAACAGCTCCGGTCCATCCGACTCTCAGGGTGTTATGCTTCAATACACCTCTAAATCTCCCTCCCTTTCTCTTGCTTATTACGGATGTCAGTGAACTGTGTAGCAGGTGAGGACGATCAGACAGGTTAGAGGAGCTAAACTTCACACTGCTCTACACGAGCAGCATCTCCTCTTTAATAACAATACATTTTTTGTGCCTTTTATTAATGCAATAATGACAATTGACAACTTGAATAAAAATAAAACGTTTAGTGAATTCTCTACCAAGCTCAGTTTAAATCATTTCTCAAGTGATATCACTTCAGATCGCTCAATCGGTTCTCTTTCTCACTCACTTTTCACAAAGCATTATGGGAAATGTATTCTGAAAGCTGAACAGCATAAAGGCACATTAATTCTGTAATTATTATTCAACACTAATTATTAAACATAGACTTTGATTCTAACAGAAGTCAACTTAAAATGAACATTTAATAACTAATATTCTAATATGTTTAATTTTATATGAATTCTATATTAATGTTTAAATGTGTAATTTTCTAATTTATTTTAATTCATATTTATTTATTTTATATTTATTTATTCAATTGATTCTTATTCAACATGCAAAGCATTTTTGAATGAAATCATATATACTGTAGCAGAGCCAATTCCTCTGTCGGTTTTTATAACACTTTTTTTTTCTTTGCAATGCATTGCATTGCATTCTGGGATTGCCGTATCCACAGAAGACTCATGCTAGGGATGTGCAAAATGATTGTATAAAATCTAAATGTATTTAGCAGAGCCCTCTACAGAATTTACTCATAAAAAAGAACAAATTAAGCTCCTGAACAACTACATGCTGAAAATACACTCAGATTTAAACCCTTTGAAAGACCAAAAACAAGTCACTTAAAAAACCCAGAGCAATTACTCTAGCCTACTAACTGAGCAGTCAGCTGTTGTGATGGCATCTAAAGATTTAACACACAGAGTTTCTGAACAAGTTATATGACTCACTCTTCTTCCATTTAAAAGCCCCTTTGATTCACCCGGATGCGGTTTATTCAGGATATGCAATTGTGATAAGTAAGAAAACCCTGATGGGAAAATCTGATGGTGAGAAATGGGCTGATAGAGTAATTAGTGTGTGTGTGTGTGTTATACACAAGTCATTATCTCACTCTCGCTCTCACTGTATGTTCATTTTCAGAGAAGTTTCTAAATTTGCCGCGGGTAATTACATTCTCTCAGATCCGTTAACATGAGACTCTGTGCCCGGACTAGGAAAGATAAAGGCGGATTTAAACAGAAGGATTGATGAAGAATGTATCATGTGATATCCTTGATAAATCCATTTTCTCTAGTAATGATCCTCCTCTGTGTGTGTGTAGCTTCACGAGGGTCATGTTTCCAAATGCAGGGCAGATTCTTCACATGTAATAATATACAGCTTATGTAAAATGTCAGTGAGAAGAGAAAAGAAAGAGGGAGAAGAAAACAGACAGATCATCTACATGCTGTTTTTCTCTTACAGAATGTAAGATGTCCATTTAAAATGAGCATGCTCACTTGCCTTGCCTATTATCCCCATTTATAATACACATTTCTTAAAACATATTAAAATCAACCAAATCTGTAATTGTCCTATTAACTTCAATGCAGCATGTGTGTGTGTGTGTGTGTATGTTTATGTCTGTGTGTGTGTATACACACAAACGTTCTGCATATATACACTGTGAGTATAATACACAGTATAATATAAAAAAATTTAAAAAAACGTGGAAATGTTGTAAATTGTAGAATGATGCAAATCCTTCATGACTCAATGCACAATAATAGAGTCCTTACAGGCCTTACATAATTTTAAAATCTAAGTTATATGAGACAATGCAGAGGATTTTGTCCTGAAAGGAAGGAACAGCAGAGAGAGATTGTGTTGGTGTTAAACGCCCTCATAGATGCACGGGCCAGAGATCTTACTGGAGCACCGCATTTATATTCATTCTGCTGCATGAGAGAGAGATCTCCGGTGTCAGAAATAAGCCATACATTGCACAAACAACTAATAAATAACTGTTATATGTTGTTTACATGTGTATGTGTGTGTTTTGGAGCAT
>JAUMHR010000031.1:670955-684877 GCA_032361145.1 Enteromius fasciolatus
TCCAACTTGGATCCATTAATGTGGCCCACCCATCCTTAACCCTTGTGGGGCCCCTCGTCCCCCTAAACTCCACTCCCCCACCTTCTCTAAACCACTTTGCTGCCCTGGCCCCCTCAATGTCACTTTGATCAGACCTTCATCCCAAATATTCATTCAGGCGGAAGATATTAATGAATGGGCAAAAGGAATGAGGTGCTGTGTGTGTGTATCTGTCCATGTGTATGGTGAGCACTGAGTGTTTAGCAGGGCAGTGTAGCAGGAATTAAGCAGTAGAAGTGGAAGATATATAGTTCAGAAGCGTGTGAATCATATTTATTTAGATTGTTGGAACCAAATGTCCCCACAATGGTAAAACTTGAATCTTAAACTTAGTTTGTTACATGAAGGTCACATTAAAACTGGAAATGTTTCACTATGCTATCAATACTGATTATTTATTTCACCCTTGTCCCAGATTTGACCAAAAGCCAAAATATATAAAAAAAAATCAGCTGGATGTAATAAGCTGCTAATGTATCTGTGGTGGTTGCTTAAAAACAGTTTGTTGCAGTTCCCTAGTTTGGTCCTGAACTTTACAATTTAATATTTGTTTATATTTGTCCTTTTTTGTTTTCATTTGTAGCTGCTCCAAATAGTTTATCTGCATGCACTAATATTCTAAGTTGTGGTTATTTATTTAATTATTTATTTTTATATTAAATTACATATATTATTTATGCATGCATTTATTAAGTTTACTTACACCAGATTGTTTCCTATTTCTTTTACATCACAATTTCTTTTCAAGTTTAAGGTAGATTTCAAATTTCCGGATTAGCAGTTTCAGACTTTTGTATGTGTTTGCCCAGACACTTTAATCAGCACGGACATGTTACTTTTAGAACAGAAACATCTTATCGGTCTCAGAACACACAGAGTGTTCTTACACAACACAACTGAGAGCTTACACACAGATCTTAGTGTGAAAGCACTCACATTGATCTTAGAATGGACATGTTTCTTACACAATAAAGCAAACACGAAGAGAAGGGGAAGTTAAGAGTAATTGCTTCTACCTTATCATATGCACATTATTTTCTCCTGTTCGTTTTAAGAAAGTGGCCCCAAACCTCAAAATCAGTACTTTTGTTTTTTTTAGTATGCGATTTTAAACTGTGTAGGACGCAGATACGTCTGACACCCACACTACATTCACTCCCCACCCCCGGCCTGGGAAAACGAGCTCCACGCAGACTGACCCAGCAAATGTCCACCGAGTGTGTCTCAGTTTCCATAGTTACTTCTGAGCTAATTTGGCCCTGAGACGAAGAGATGCTGACCTTTGTGACCCCAGATCCACCTCCTCTCTTTCCTCCTTTCCATTTATTTTCTGTCGTTCTCACTGCCTTGGATCTCTTTAATGCTCATGTCATTTCCTGTCAGTATAAGTAAAGAAGATTTAGCAGCTCATGCTGTCATAGGCATGAACGGTCACTGATCCAGATGACACATAATGATGTCAATCGCAGTCGTCCAGTTGGCACACAAATTAAGTGACTTCTCTAATTTTCTTTTCTACTTCATCTCCTTTAAATTCTTTCCTTCCTGTAACTGAAGGACACTGATTATCTGCTTTCTGCTCTGCCCTCTGCTAACCTGTAAATTGTGCTGTCTGTTTACAGAAAATTAAAGTGGATTAGACTGCCTGTACCTCATTTAGCTTATGTTCTTTTGCACAAACGTCTACTTAAACACTCACTGACTTACTGAGCATTTCTCGACACCTTGAACATCATCACCATTCATTTTGGAATGAACATTTTACTCTTTCTTTCATTTACAGTGAAGTGAACAGACTATTTAAAGTCAATTAGATGTGCGTACTGTACTGTCAGAGAGAGCAAGTAGGCCAGTGTCTTCACGTACTGAGCTGACCGTAATCCTCTCAGAGTGGTGTGTGTAAAACAGGACAGCTTTAGGTTAGTCTACGCTACTAAGCCAGCTTTTGTTACCTTAGGATACAGTCCTCTGCCACTTTAAAGTGATTTCAAAGAGTAACTATTTTTTATTAGCAGAACCATGTGTTAGATATGGAAAACTTTAGTTATTTTAATAGACGTTATTTTGCATATTAGTATATTTACAATTAATATAATATAATATAATATAATATAAAATAATATAATATAATATTAATTATTAATAATTAACAATTATATTTTTTTATTCACCAAGAATGCGTTCAAACAATCTATTTATTATTAGATTCAGTTCTTTTTAAATTCCTGTTCACTGAAGAATCCTATATATAAATATATATATATATATACAGTGTGTACAGAAAATATTCAGATCCCCTTACATTTTTCACTCTTTGCTATATTGCAGCCATTTGCTAACGTCATTTAAGTTCATTTTTTCCCTCATTAATGTACA
Source organism: Enteromius fasciolatus (assembly GCA_032361145.1). Classification (NCBI taxonomy): domain Eukaryota; kingdom Metazoa; phylum Chordata; class Actinopteri; order Cypriniformes; family Cyprinidae; genus Enteromius; species Enteromius fasciolatus. The sequence goes on from JAUMHR010000031.1 coordinate 673,371, forward strand.
CACAGCGCTCCATATTGACAGATTTTTGCAGATTTATTAAGAAAGAAAAACTGAAATATCACATGGCCACAAGTATTCAGACCCTTTGCTCAGTATTTAGTAGAAGCACCCATTTGATCTCTGAAGGATTGTGTGATGCTGAAGTCTTAAGTTATGATGCTAAAAATTCATCTTTGTGTCACAGTAATGAATTACATTTCAAAATATATTAAAATATAAATAATTTAATTTAATTTGTAATATTAGTGTTTTACTGTATTATGCCAATTGAATGCAGCCTGAGCATAAAACACCAAATCCAAATGTTTTTAATATATTTAATATTTAATATCTACTACATTTCTGCTTTTCATCTGGTCATGTCCCATTCTTACACATATTCTCAACTGTGATCTTGCTGGAATGTGGACAGCAACCAAATGTGACACATTTAGGTTCCAGGTGGAGACAGGTTGTAGTGGATCTGATTAACCAGACTTTAACACTGAGGTTTCACAGAGATCCCACGTCTGACAGAGACATTCTCCTGACATCTGTCTTGAGCGCTACGTCTTTCTCTCTGTGTGTGTGTCAGTGTTTAAGGTTATCTGTGCGAGACCATTGGAAGAATGTTAGCCATGCAGGTTCTGTTCTAAGAGCTAGAGCACTGATACTGGCTGTCAATCAACCGAAACTCCTCCCCTTTTGTTTACATCACTGTCAATCATCCCTGCTTGTGTCTTACATCCTGCTGTGAGGGGGTGTGACAGGTTAGTTTGACAATTTAAAAGGGTTACAGATTGTTTTAGAGGGGTCAGGTGGGGAACGCACCTCTATGTGTTTTCAAGCTTTTTAAGAAATAAAAAGAAAATACAACAACATCACACCAGTTTTTTCAATATATGTGTGTGTGTGTATATATATATATATATATATATACATACATATAAAAAAAAAATTAACCCACAAATAACATGAAAAAGAGTTTTCTGTCACAACATGAGACATATTTATACGTCAACTACCCATATATATATATATATATACATACACACATACATTCCCCTGTGCTTTTTTATATGTAAGTCCATTTTGTCTATAGAAGAAAAAATAATAAGTTCATTGTTGTATTTTATCTCACACTATACTTTTTTCCTTGCAATTCTGAGATTATATTTTATATATCAATTTATATGAATAAATAAATATATATGTATATATATATAGTTTATATGTTTATTATATTTTATTATTTGATCTATAATGGCATATATATATAATGCAGAATTTAAACTTTGAATTTTGAGAGAAATATTCCAGATTATTATTATTATTTGTTTCAAAAACAAAACAAAACAAAACAAAGCAAAATAAAAAATACACCCCACAAATTCAGTGAAAAACTCCAAGAGTCAGAGTTCAGATCTTTTTGTTTTCTTTAGTTTTAAAGTAAACTGTGAGAAATAAACTCCTAGTTTTGATTGAAAACATTGCAAATATCTTTTTTTTGGGGGGGGGGGGGGATTTGTAGTTTTACTTTCATTCATTCAACAACACACTGTATGGATGTTGGAGTTAACAGCCCTACTGTCTCTACAATGGCTGTGAAATTTGTCACAGGATTAATGACCCAGTCAGATCTGTAAGAGATACCACTCACTTAATATGAGATATGGGTGGGAACGGATGGGTGACAGAAAGAATGAGAGTGAGAGCGGCTGGGACGTGTGTGTGATGTGTGACAGGACTCCTGATAACCTGTGATCTGTTTATTTTCACAGACGCAGGAGAGCTGTTTCAAGGGTTTGTCTGTCTGTACGCATGCTTAATTCTTCCACGTGAACCTAAAAATAAGAGTTTTTCAGACTAAATATAAGTTCTGTTTTGACTCGTGGTGAATATAAGAGTATTAATAGCTGTTGTTAGTAACAACATGAACTCAGACTTAGCAAATCTCTGAGCTCTAGACTCAGACGCTAATTAGCTTTTTCCCCACTACTCCTAAACCTAGGTTTTTAACCTTTAAGACTTTATAGGTGATGCTTTTAAGTGTTATGCCACATGAGCATAAACACAAGGATTTTAGCATTAGCTCCGGGTAAAGGACACAAGCTTTATTTTTTCACATGCATTCAAAAACGGAGTTTTTAAAGAAGAATTCTTTATAGAAATGTATTAACCAAAATTGTTGCATGTTATTTGTTAGCGGTTGTAGTAGCACTCAACAGTAGGTAAGTAAAGTAAGCTGAGTAAACAAGGTCAGTGTCTGTGACCAAAATGTTGAGCTTGTATTTTTGTTACAGCAAACATGTTACTTTGTTACTGAAGAAAGAAAAATGTCCTTTCTTACACAGACAGATGAGCTTTTTTTTTTTTTTTTTTTTCATGTAATTTATGGTTGTGACATAATGTTAAAAGATTGGCAAGGTTGGTGATTCTACAATTTCTTTTTTTTTGTATTATTATTATTTCTTGGTATTTTCTCATTATGCATATTCTTTTGCCCAACTTTCCAAAAGGAATCATAGGCTCAGTTTTATTATCAGAATCTTGACTGTGAGAGTGTTCATGTGAATTTATTCTTCCCTCGCTGTGTTCTTGTTAGGATTAGAGTTGGGGGCAGGGTCCATTGTAGACATTTTCATTGAAAAAGTCATGTGAATTCCAGGATCCCCCTTGTTTCCCTAAGCGCCTGATGTCACATTTGCATGCGTGATTTGACACGAACTATCAGCTCAGTCGTAACATCAGACCAGTTTCACCAACTGTTCCTCGTTGAATTTCCTCACTGACTTCCATTAGTCAATGCAAATACACTAAAGATGCATTGTTTGTAATTGCCATATCACCTTTGAGAATTTTGCCAGCATTAAATAAGCAAAGTGATAACCTTCCATTTCATTTCATTTTAAGCAACACTTAGACGTTGATGTTTGTTTTTTTGCATTTCATGTAACTGAATCTATGATAATTCTTAATATTGCTCTAAAGTGAAAATAATTGTTGTGTAAAGATAGAAAAGTTTTCACTTGCATTATCAGAACACTAAGAGACACTTACATATCTTCAAATAGCTATCAATGCTCTAGATGCAAAACTCTAGATTTGTTGCTCTCTGCTGAAATATTCCCTGGATATGATCATCATAGAGTTAAATACTCAGAGACGGCTTGGCCGTGCAGTCAGATGAAAGAGCGTTAAGCCTATATGGGATGCAAAAGCAAACAGAGCTCGTTAAAAGTGCTTAACGCAAATTCCACCCTCACACAACGTCCAAATGACTCAGCCCTAGTGTCATGGCAACGGGACACAATGGAACCCACCCCCCAAAGTTTTTCAGTTTTTTTTTAGATAGCGGCCTGAGAGTGAGGCAGAATCGGACTGGATGGATGGTGGAGGGAGAATGAGTAACCTCCCCCATACTCCCGTCTGTGCCATGCACCGGTTATATCCACTCCAAACAGGAGGAGGGACGCAAGTAACACTCCAGTGCACATCTTTGGGAGGGCCAGATAACCAAAAATTACCACAACACTACACTACACTAATGCTAAAAAGAGTGCCAGGAATTTGTGTCGGCATAAAACAGATAATGCATGAAACAAAAGTTAACCAAAAACAATGTGCTACTCTCTTAAAATTAAAGGTTCCAACGGGTGTTTTTCCAAAGTGATGCCACACACTCTTAAAAACGAAGGTTCTTTATTGCCATCTTTGGTTCCATAAAGAAACTTAAACATCCAGGGAACATTTCTATTCTGCAAAAGGTTTTTTAATGTGGTTTTAAGATGATTTAAATATTCTTAACTTAAAGGAATTGTGGTTCAACTGAAAGGATCTTTGAGGAACCAAGTTTCTACATTTGAAGAACATTTCATTAATCTAAATGACATTTTTGTGGAAACTTAAGGAACAATACATACCAATAACCTTTATTTTTAAGTAATAAATAATAATAAATAATATCTTGTAAACAAGAGACCTAAAGATTTTATTTTTATTTTTATGAGTGTCACTAGAGTGTCAGGTTGCTAGGGAGTTCTGAGTGGTTGCTAGGTCAAAAGAGTCTTGTATATTACATTCTGGTCTCTAGAAATATTATTATTATTATAGAACAGTTATGAATAATATTTTTGTTTTTATAGTGTGCATAAAAGTACATGCATTTGCCTCGATTCACAAAAATAGCCAAAATTAGGAAATAGAGACACATCGATCATCCAACCTGTTGCTCTTGACTCTAGCATATACATATGTATACGATAAAACTTGACTTGTCTCAGAATAAAACACTACATCTAAAGAACTAAATATCAGTAAGTCATTACATTCTGTTTAAATTCTTAACAGCTTTTAATGATCAGTGTCCCATACAGGTTTTTTTTAGAAAGAAGATACTTTTTTCCTTTAACCATGTGTGTTGTTCAGGATTGCCATGTAAATTATGTATTTATGAAAATGGATGTTTATAAAATATTACATGATTTCCTCTATGATTGAAAAAGAGAGAAAACTCACCCCATTTGAACATCATCATGGTCAGTAAAACTGTCCCGGGGCATTTCAGATGCACTTTCCTGATCTCCATGGTGATGTGAAACAATCCAAACAAACCGAACTAGAAGTCCTTTTAGCTTAATGTCTCTTTGAGTCCTTCATAGTGAGGAAACCTTTCAATGAACCTTCAAATGAAACCTTCTTGGGAAGGTTTAACATGAAACGTCCCACATGATCCTGAAGTTGAAAGTCTGCTCTGTTGAAGTTCTCCTCTCTTAATTTCTATAGGTGTCAGTTCATGTAGTTCATATAAATTTTCTCTGTCCAGCATAGGAGCGGTCAGGCTGAGAGTGGTGGCTCATTGTACATGCAGTAATGAGACTAACTCTCTCACCCAATCCCGCTGCGGTTTACCTCACTAATCACTCTGTGAGGGGAGGGGCCGGAAAACCAGAAGTGGACTTCAGCACCAGGACTCCTGTGTGTGTGTGTGTGTTCGAATGCTACACCTTGGAAACAAAACTGTCCCCAGAACAGAACTAAATCCAACAAAACATCCCATTGAGGACTTCCAGAGATGTCCTCAAGGATATTTTTTTCATTTTTTTTAATGCTATGATAACAAAGAAAACAGCTTATAGTGACAAAAGAAATCTGTTTGCTTTTATATAACCAACAAAATACAATCACTTTAATATATTTTTTTGTGTGGTTACAAAGCTATCATATATTTTGCCTTTTTTCACACTAAATTACATTTATTGTACACTGTAAAAAAAAAATCCTTACATGGTTTTGCAATTATTTTTTTAACCTTTAATTTAAAGTTTTATTTGCTGTTTCTTTGTAATTAATTGTGCAATTTCATGTATGAAATGTATATATTCCTAAAATTATTTTTCAAATTAGACCTACATATAAAATATGATTATATTTAAAATATATTTCACCCCTATAATTTAACATTGTTTCGTTCTTTATATGATCACAATTAATAAATTCTGAAAAATTTCTTTACTAAATCTTTTAGGAACATCTTTCTAGAAGAAAGATAAACAGGTGGTTATCAGACTATGAAGGTTCAGGTGAGGGTTTTTGCTAGAAAAGCATACTACACTAACTATCCTAACGTAATGTTATTAATTCAGAATTAGTTTTGTTAGAAAACACTAAACCCAGCTGGAAATTTTCTTTCACATATCAAGACAATCAAAAAACCTTTCCTAAGTGATTCCCTGCTGATTTTTCCTAACAGTGCATAATGAGCTGGTGAGATCTTTTATCCTGCTGAGTTCAGCCATCACACACTCCAATGGCATTAGTCATTCTTTAGACTTAGTAAACCAACAACGACCTGTTTTTATGAACTAGGCAACTTGTTGATTAAACACCAGCCTCTGAATCATGCTGCATAGTCTAAAAATATTCCAGAGAATATTTGAATTGGACTTCTCCTTATTGAAGAATATAGAGTTTGACTCAAACCTAATTAATACACACACAGAGGAAGCCTAAAGATTAGCATGCTGTTGTTTGGGTTCATTTTCAGTTGTTACTCCTGCTGTGTTATTGCCAGTCGCTGTGATGTAAGATGTTATTGGTGTGTGTGGTGAGAATTTTTTTTTTTTAAGTTTTGATACAAATCCACTAAGCTTCTTAAGTGAAGTATTGGTTTTGAGAAATTCAGAAATGCAGCCATTAAAATAAAGCAATCATTAAATATTTAAACATAATGCACAGTTAATCATTTTGCGCAATATAAAAATAGTCACCCTAATACAATGCCTAATATACTAAATAAATATGACACATTAAAATAAACAGTAATAATCATGTTAATCATGAGCTCTATAAGCTTGATCTCACAAGATTTAATGATAAGAAAAACATTCCTATTTCATGTATTTTTGACTCATCACACATTTTGTTTATCAGAGGAAATTTTCACACTGTTTTGTTCTCTGATCCAGGAATAGCATGACGTGTCCTGTAAATGTTTGTGCACATTTGGCCGGATGCTGACTTTCGAGCTTGTGACAGTGTGTCACTTCTGCCCTTGAGATACAGATAGAAGTTTCTAACATTCATTCACGTACATCTAGCATGTCTTAAAGCTGTCACTTTACTAGCTTAGAGCATTAACTCTGTGCTACAAGATGACTCTCAAAACAACACTACAAAGTTATACGGTGCCGTTTCAAACACGTTTAGTCTTATATTTCTTTAGCCTATTTAGTCTGCACTTTTGATTGTACAAAAGAACACATTTTAAAATATCTCGTAATATATTGTTGTTTAGTTCTTTTTTGAGCTTGAGAATCCCCATTATATGGAAGAAAGCAGCTAAACTTCACTTATTCCAAAGAAAAAAGTGAACTGATGACAGGATGTTAATTTTTGCCAGAATAATTACTTCAACTCAATACAGATTTGCTTTAGTGGATCTTGTACTCTACGGCTATCCTTGTATCCTAACCACCGCATTCCCATTGATATCCACTGCTACTTGTGAGATACTAATGAGATGCGTTTAGCAGTTAGCCAAGAGTAAACATTTTTATTTTTTGTATTTACCTTAAGACTAATATACATTTTTATGTAACTGAATTTAAAAAAAAACTGTGACCAGTCTTAAAGAAAAATTTAGCTTAACCTTTTATGCAACCTGTTTACAGCCTAAATCGAGTTAGAACTGTAGACACATTTGAGCACATACGTGATCCCATGCATTGTGTGCGACCCCATGTGACCCGAGTTCTAATCATTCATTTATCCCATCCCATCCCATTTATTTTTTTTAGCAGTACAGCTGATAAACATGGCAAACCCCCAAAATACAGTAGTTTTCAAACATAACATCAACTTTTGTAGTGTGAACCAATGGATGATATAATCCTGATGTGTGCTGATTTAAGTGGATAAAATGGTCAAGTATCTGATTGGTTACCAGCTGTACTGGATGTGGGCATTTAAGTGGCTCAGCAAATTGGATCTTTATGTTAGGCGGGTTTGAGAAAACAGGATTGTAACTGTAGCCTGTTGCATCATGCCTTGAGTCTGATGCGCGTGTTATGTACGTAAATGCCGTAACCTAAACAAAATGCAATTGATTTGGTTCATTTACTATAGGTTACTCGTGAGCTCAAGATATGCATCTCCATATGGAACTTTAATAAGATTAAGATGCACTGAAATTACACTGAGTTACATTTACCACCAGAAAACTAATCAACAGCCCCTAAACGACCACTGGGGCTTGAAAACCTGCACACATGGTTGGAACAAAAGAGTGCGGCTCATTGCTGAGACCCCCCAAGACGTAACCTTAAGTGCACTAATAAACGGTAATCTGTAGTTGTCTGCATTACAAAAGCACATGCACACCGCTCTTGTAACCACAAGCAAGGCTTAGTACAGAACAATGAGTGTGATTGGATTATGAGTCGCAAATCTTTTTGACAGCACACAAACTACGAGCACTTGATTGCACTGTCACATGCATTGACACGAAACTCTATACAGATTACAATGTATATACATTTTTTAACGCATTAGAGTAATTACAGAAAATTTCATTTTTCTAAAGAAAGTTGTATTTGGAATGAATTAGGAAAACTAACAAACAACAACCTGTTTTGTGTGCTTACAAGTAATATGTTTATAGTCGCATGTTGAGACAAAGTGACTGTCAATCAATGTAATATATATATATATATATATATAAATTTTGTTTTTCATTTTTTCATAGTGGCCTTTGCAGTAGTTACTGCAAATTCCCAGCAGAGGGAACAGCAGTACTACTCCACAATTCAGTTTTGATGTAAGCTAATTCAGAGCATTACAGTAATTGTGTATAGCTTTTTGAAACTGTACAGTGTTTATCTAGTTTATAGTCATAAGTCTCGTAAATGCAGGCCTAGTTGTGTACCCTAATAATTAATTAGCCTAATTGTAATAGCCCATGATCTTTTAAGAGTCACAGAAAATGTACATTTAATTTAGAAAATGTTAACTGTTTGAATCCATTATTTAAAATTAGCCTTATATATATATATATATATTTTTTTTTTTTCTGTATGTCTTAGATTAACTGTAGGCCACTGTAGATAAAAGGAAATGAAAGGAAAGGACGTGATATGTGGCCAGGTATGGTTTCCCATATTAGGAATTTGTGCTCTGTGTTTAACCCATCCTAGTGCACACACACAGCAGTGAGAAGTGTTCAACCAATCACACACACACACTGAACACACACCCTGAGCAGTAAATATAACTAATAAATATAAATCAGCTGATAAAGTGAGATTGTAAAACTAACTTTAAACATTTCATCAAACTATGATGATTGATGTCAAAGAGCCATAAACCTGACGTTACGTCACTGCTACAGTCTTCTGATGTCATAAAATATAGCATTTATTTGAGATAATAAATTTAACTGATGACTCACAGAAATTGTAGCCTAGTCTCTCTGGTCTCTGCTCTGCAGTTCGAATGGCCGCACACACAGCTGCTTTTCTCAGCTACATATAAGGAGAAAACGATAAAAGATAAAATGTCAAAAAAAAAAAAGTATCATAAAACTTTATTTTATTAAATATGCTCAATTACAAAATAGTGTATGTACTTTTCATGCCATTAAATAACAGATTGAGTGCAAATGTAAAAAACATATAAAGTCACGGATCCTGCTCCGCCTTCTCTGCCGGTAGTAACGCCTCTTCGAGGTGGCGGACTTTGAAATCCTTCACAGTAAAACGAAAGCAAAAGAAGAGGGAAATTTAGAATGAGAGAAATAAGACCGTAGGAAGCTTGACTTTCTTGCGCAAGACTCTGTGGTTTGAATCAGTCTCAGAATGAATTCACAAGGATCTGAAGATCACAGGTAAGACTCCAGCTGAAGTCAAGCTTGTTTAAATCCATTTCTCAACTTGTTAAGGTGATTTTAACTGCCATGTTGTCTTCCCAGTGTTGTCAAGATGCCCTGTGCGCTTGAGCCTTATAAGAAGCATAAGAATATAGGCAAATGTCTAATCATCAGTAATGAGCACTTCCGTGAGTATTAACCTGTATAAGCCAGGACGACGTTGTCTCTCACTTGCTTCCAGTATTTGAAACTGTTCTTTGATACATGTCTACTCTTTTCAATGGCTAAAATAACTCTTAATATTGCTACTGTAACTCCATTCTGAGTTTTTTCTTGCTGACTCCAGCTTTTCTGTTTTGAGTTCTTATACCACATCTGCTTACAGTTCTTATTCATGTGATTTTTATCATGTCTTGTTTTTTGCCATTCCACCAAGTATCCGTTCCTGAAAAAAAAAAACCGCTAGCCTTTTCCTGATGATTCTATGAAGGTTTAGTTTATAATAATGCATGTCTGACTGTAGCATTATATCCACTTTTACATATTTTTTTAAAAGGTAATAATGAGTCGAAATGGTTAAATGGTTGTTTTTCAGACAAAAGAAAAAAAAAAACACACACAAATGAATCTCAGTTATTGGGTTTGAATCAGTCTAACCATTTTAAAGTAATTTTATTAACATTTAAATAATTGAATTGAATGTCAGTCTTTTCAACTTCCTCAATAGTCCTATTGGAGCAATTAATGAAATTGAAAAGTGGAATTAAAACCAGAAATGATTACAAATCCATTCACTAGTGCCGTCATTTTGTTCCAGGCTCACCACATTTGCATAGAAATGGCTGTTCTGTAGATGAAAAAAACCTATCCGACACATTCAAGTCCCTGGGTTTTCAAGTAAAGGTGGAGAAGAACCTGTCAGCTAATGAAATGATTGGTTCACTGAGGAAAGGTATGATGTAATTTCCAGTATTCTGGATGTGTTATTGTGCCTGTGTGAATTTACAAACATAGTGTTTGTGCCTAAGTATCTAAGGAGAACCACACAGACAATTCCTGCTTTGTGTGTGTACTGATGAGCCATGGTGAGGAAGGAACAATCCTTGGATCAGATGAGCGCTGGATGCCTGTCAAAACCCTGACCTCGCTCATGACCTCTGACCTCTGCCCTAGTTTGCGGGACAAGCCAAAACTCTTCTTCCTACAGGTAGCTGTCACCTGCAAATCACACAGAGCGTTTCATAACATCTAGTCTTTTTTTAATTGTTTGTGGTTGTTATATTCATATATTCAGGCCTGCAGGGGGCTGGAATATGATCCTGGTGTTGAGGCAGACAGTGTAGAAGCACCAGAGGAGTATTTGGGAATATCTGACGTTCCCGAGGGGGATTTTCTCTGCTGTTACTCCACAGTGGAAGGTTTGCATTCACTGAAATAGTTGCAGCATAGGTGGATTTACAGAATTTTTAGACTCTTTTCATGCATTTAAAAGCATATTTGTTTCTCAACAGGGTACTATTCTTGGAGAAATCCAGAAAAAGGCTCTGTATTTATCTATAAACTTTGCGAGATGTTAAAGGACTGTCATCTAGAGATCGCTCAAATTCTGACAAGAGTAAACCATCAAGTGGCCAATTACTTCCAGTCTTACACCACAGACCCGGATACACATAGAAAGAAACAAATGCCGTGCTTTGCCTCAAGACTGACCAAGGATTTTTACCTTCAAGTGCCACAGAAGAAAAACAAATTTTATTTTTAAATGAATGCTAGCAAGTCAGTGATAGATTTGCAAGGCAGAATGGTTGATATATTAGCTGTTGCATTCATATATGTGCTTTTTATTCAGTGTTCTGTAAGGTACATTGGTTAATCAGTACAAAATGCCAGATCAGTATTGTAAAAAAAATGTTTTAAAGTGCTTGCAATTGATTAAATACTTCAGGTTCTACATCCGCTTGATTATTTTCTCTTATTTATTTCTAAATAAAATGTTCAAACCAAATGATTATTCACTATAGGTAAGTCTTGCAGTCTTGCATCTGTCAGTGTTAGTTCCTTTCTTAGTTTAGATTATACATATCATTGTTTAAAAAATATAGTTATACAGTTTATGGTTAAAAATGTAACAAAATCTGTACATAAAAGGCAGGTAATCTGAACA
>JAUMHR010000031.1:753490-767579 GCA_032361145.1 Enteromius fasciolatus
TGAATTACATTGTAATCTTTTACGTGGTAGTATCACGCAATTTTTGGTCATTACGTGATACTAACACGGAATTATGCCTTAAGAGTTTGTGGTTATTTCACGCAATTCTGTGAGATCAGGTTGGTTTATTTATAGTGAGAAGGTAGGATGTGATTGGGTGACAGTAATAGGATACAATAAGTTAATGCAAGGCAGCTGTGATTAATTCGGCCAGCGCTCCTCTCGAAACTCTGTTATTGTCAAAACAGTCACTTTTTTTATTCTCTAAATGCTTCATAAACTCTTTAAATATCAAATTATCAAGGGAACAGTGAATGTACATTGTCACCAAACAATCTTTATTTATAAGTGACCAGTGCAGGTGCATGCCATTGAAAACCTGATTTGCAAAATTAGCATGGGTGGTTTATTTATTGCATAAACCAGCAAACAGAATTTATTTTTAATAACTTATAAACACACTTTAAAATAAATAAATAAATAAATAGGACTATGAAAGACGTCATCATGCACTCATGGGCATTAACTACCTGCCTGAAATCAGGATCCAACATATAACAGTGGCATATAACAATAGTAGTATCCAAGAGTGATTATCCAGGCCACAGAGCAGCAGATCACTCTGTATCTGAGAGGTTTGTACTTTAGAAAAGTTACAGGATGAACCACTGCCAGGTAAAGCTCAACACACATCAGACACTGAAACAGAGCAGTGATGGAAGCTCCTTGTAAAAAAACAGAGCTAATGAAAAGACACTTGAAATATAACTTGACAATATAAAGAGCAAAAAATCCACACAGACACCAATCTCGCAAAAAAAGTTATTTAGGTTGAAGAACTCTAATGCAACTTTATGTCCTGTTCCTGAGATGATGAGCCATATGACATAGGGGTGTATGAAGACCAAACAAGATATTGATGCTGAACAAAATATTTTTAATACCAGCTTTCAATTGCCGGCTCACCTCCATAATTAGCAGCAAAATTTGTGAAACACAGAATCTATTTACGACTTCAAAATACTGCCAAACAGTAACAGTAATATACAGTTAAAACATTTGTTCAGCTTATAATTTAGAAAAAGAATGGATTTCTTATTATTACGGAAAAGTGTAATGCAAGGTTATTGAAGGCTTTTTTTTTTGTCTGATAATTAATCCATTTAATATGACAATAACTTCTTTAATACAACTCATAACCAAATTTACATTGGTAGGTTTTTTTAGCAGCATAAAACAAACAATAATCCACTTTTAAAAGATGAGTTTATTACCTGAAGAGTGAATGTCCAGTCTCTCTGCGCTGTATGTAGTAGACTGATTCATGACTTTTACAAGAGTATATGTGCATGACTTCATCTGCCTCATAAACAATAAAACATCTGATATGCCAATATTTGAATAAAAAAATGCAGGTTTAACAAGACAAAGAGTTATCAGATAAAGGTCTATATTGCAAATGATAACCTTATGGTTCAAATTATACTATATTTACATCTTTATGATATGATGAATACAAAAAAAATCGTTTGATCATTGAACAACTGATATACACACTTGAACTGAGCATTTAGAGAGACATGCAAGAAAGAAAATGACACACAATTGTTCATCAAATGATTTACTGGAGAAAACATACATACAGTATCAAGGCAGACAGAGACCGAGTCGAACGTTGAACTCTTGCCCTTGCTAGGGTTCAAACCATTAGGGTTCGGAGTCCGCCATTCTCCCGGCTCGCTCCCTGGACAGCACGCCAAATTTGCTATTCTATTAATGAGGAAACGTGAACTCTTGAATGAAGGTTTAGCAAAATATCACTACAACAAGTTTCATGAGGAACAGAGGCAAGAGAGTTTTTCAGCACGGTGCAGATAAAGAGCAGGCTGAACAAAAGTAGCCGGTGCATAAGAAATCAGAACAAGGAACCAAATCAAATAAATATTCAGTTGTGTTACAGTGTTTAAGATTGCTATGATAGGATATGGCCACCCGCTTCGGATGTTATCACTCGAATGAATGGGCCGTTATCAGTCGTTATCAGCCCATTCATATGGGTCAGTAGGGGCCTGCTACACCTACTAGTAGGCTTAGAAGGCTGTTATCATCCATAGGACCACTGGGCATGCGCACACCAATTTTTTTTTTCTAACACTTTACGTCAGTAATACTGTTTTTCTATCACGGTAAAGGGTAGGTGTAGACGCTAAATAAACACAATTTAATTGCTAGAATAATTCATTTAATTTTACGTTTTAACAGTAGGTGCAGCAGGTCCCTACTGACCCATATGAATGGGCTGATAACCACTGAAAACGGCCCATTCGAATCGCGTGATAACATCTGAATCGGCTGATATGGCACATATGTGATGAACATAGTCATAGTTATGAGAATGGGATAAAATGTTTTTCTCTTCATGAGGGTTTCCTCTCTCTTTCCCTCTCTTTCCTGGTCCTGAGTGTTTCAAAGTTCTGAGAACAGCCAAACAGCAGAACAACTTGGTGGAGAAGAAAAGGAGGAACTGTAGTGAGCATGCAGCAGAAACAGGACCCAAGAGTGATTATCCAGGCCACAGTGCAGCAGATCACTCTATTTCTGAGAGGTTTGTACTACAGAAAGGTTACAGGATGAACAGGTAACGCTCAACACAGATCAGACACCGAAACCGAGGACGACCAGTGATGGAAAATCCTTGTAAAAACAGATCTATTATTTCAAGACATGAAAACCAGCTTGATAGTATAAAGAACAAGCTATTCAGACAGATACCAATCTCACAAACAGAGAGATTGAGGTTGAAGAACCTTCTTCTTCGTCTCACATCACTCCAGTTTTAATGTCCCTCCACTGGCTTCCAGTAGAATTTAGAATTAAATTTAAAGTGTTAGTGTTGACCTATAGAGCTCTTAACAACCAGGCTCCAGCTTATCTTTTTGAGCTTTTATCCCCGCACACCTCTTCACGGAACCTTCGATCCACATCCGAAAACCTTCTGGCTGTTCCTCGAACCAGATTAAAAACAAAAGGAGACAGGGCCTTTCAGACCATTGCCCCCAGACTTTGGAATAGTCTGCCATTAAAACTTCGTCTCTCCGGAACGGTAGAGGTTTTCAAAAAACATTTAAAAACTCATCTTTTTATTCAGGCGTTTCCTCGTTAAATACTCCATTAGATGTTTTTTTTTTCCTTGTATTTACCCTGACTTTATTTCTATTTCTGTTTTGGTTTATTATTTTTACTTTTGATGAACTGTTTTTAGAGGTTTGTGGGATTTTGTCTTGATTGTATTCATGATGTACAGCGCTTTGTGATTTATATCTGTGAAAGGCGCTCTATAAATAAATTTTTACTTACTTACTTACTTACTTCTTGTTTCAATGTTGAGCCATATAATGTAACAATGCATAGGAAAACTAAACAAATTGATGCTGTACACAAAGACTTCAAGGCTGCCATAGGTGTCCAGGACCGGATTGTGGAGTTTGTAAATGTTTCAGGTGTGGTGAAGTTTGCTGTAAAGTTATTCATCTCTTCTGTGTTTGTTTTCTCAGCAGCTCACAAAGCATAAGAGCTATGTAACCACAATCTATGGAAAAGAAATGTAGAAATTATTTTTGCTTTCGAAGACTTAATGCAACAATGCTTCCTTCATATGTATTTTCCATACAAACAGAAAGTGTTAATTTGCTTCTTGGGAATTAAATTTGTAGAGGGGAAAAAAATAATCATCACCCAAGTCTTTAAAAAAAAAAAAATACTAGAAAAAAATAAATGTTCAGTCCTCCCAAACAAGCACAGGTGTCATTCGTTAAGCACTTGTTATGCAAACTCTAATACAGTGCATTTAAAAATGACAACATTTAACAGCACAAACAACACTTAAACATCTGTATTATGAAAGCATGTCAAGTTATTTCAATAATCGCTGTGGCAACTTGACATTTTGAAAAAGTGATACATGGGACATTGATCATATGTTTTAGTGGGATCACAGCAGCATGTTGTGGATGTATTGGCAGTAGCAAGTCTCTGCAACAGCAGAAGCAGCAAAGCAGAACGAACTATTACAAAACCAAATATATTAACATTGTCATGTACATTACAGTACCACAGAGTTCACTACGAGGGTTGTCATTTAAAGTTGACAGAATTGAGAATATTATTGCAAACAGAAACAGGAGAGTTTTCCAGCACGGTGCAGATAAAGAACAGGATGCACATATCCAGCCACTATATAAAAAGTAAAACCGATGCTGTCCAGATAAAGTGAACTCATGAGCTGTTTTAACATAATGGTAAGGAACCCTGTAATTATATATGGGACATATATGATAGCCATGCTTGCAGAAGTAATTAGAATCAGAAAAAATGCTCTTCTCTTTATGTGGTTTTCCTCGGTTCTCTCTCTCCCTCTCTCTCCTGATCCTGACTGCTTCAAAGCTCTGAGAACAGTTATAAGATAAAACAACTGGACGGAGAAGAAGAGGAGAAACTGCAGTGAGGAGAACCATGTATATAAATTATTGTCTTTATCTAAAGTGTTCATGCACACCACACAAGAGCCAAGAGTGATTATCCAGACCACAGTGCAGCAGACCACTCTATATCTGAGAGGTTTGTACTTCAGAAAAGTTACAGGATGAACCACTGCCAGGTAACGCTCAACACAGATCAGACACTGAAACAGAGGACGACCGGTGATGATAAGTCCTACAAGAAACGTTTTCAATTCCAAGAGACTTAAAGACCAATATGATATTGCATATAAAAAACTATTTAGACAGATACCAATCTCACAAATAGAGAGATTGAGGTTAAAGAACTCTAATGCAACTCCGTTTCCTGTTCCTGTGACGATGAGCCATATAACATAGGAGTGTGTAGGAAGACCAAATAGGAAATTGATGATGTACAAACATATGATCAGACTGTCCAGTATCCCAATGGAGTAAGCGGTGTAGTTTGTAGATGTTTCCGGTGAGGTGAAGTTAATTGTAGAGTTGTTCATCTCCTCTCTGTTTGCAGCAATTCAATTCAGCAGCTGTTAAGGCATGTGGGAAAAACAAATAAATCATTGCAATGTGCAAAAAATGACCACTGCAGAAACATTACAGTAATCCATTAGAAGAATACAATGAAGTCAAAGAGTAATTAAGATGGCAGAAATTACATTTACATGAACAAGAGACACTGAGAGTCATGAACGCCAGTTATCGGCATGATTATTCAGTGTCCTCTAAACAATCTCTAAACAGGTTCTAATCATTGAGTACCTGGTTGTGTAACACATAATGCGTTATCTGTGCTACTGACAGACCGGAGAAAAAAGAAAAAAAAAGTACTTGGTTGTAAACTCTTGAAAATTGAAAACGAGAGATAAATATACTACTTAATCATATGTGTTATGATAAGTATGCAAAAATCTTTGTGGTAAAGGTGACAATGGTCCATATATAATGGACATATGATAAATACACTAAGAATAAATTTAATTTAGGGCTATGACGAACTATACAATTATGTGTCTCATATATTTAGACAGAATTGGCATACAATCTGTGGTATGCCAAAAAGAGAATATAGTTTGTACTGTAGTTCTACAAAAGTTCAAGTTGTGAAATGTGGTTTTATAAAACTTGCAAGTAATTTTGTCCCACATGCCTACATTTATTTGCAAAATATACTTTTTAACGTATTTTACTATTAACATTTGTTACCTGAAGAGTGAATGTCCAGTCTCTTTCGATGTATATACATATATATAATATAAAAAAATATATATAAACATGTACTGTATTTTATAGACTGACTATAAAGGTGTCAAAATAATAAAGGTCCATATGCATAAATACTCTTTACTGTATAAATGAAATATTATATATATTTTAGTGTCTTCCTGAATCCTCTAAGTGCTTTAAAATCATGTGATTATTAAACTGGCAAGGCTTAAAACACATCACATAAAACACTAGATATGCAAATATTTCAGAGAAAAAGAATGCTATATTGAAAAAGACATTAAAAGTAAGTAAACATTTTAACAATGCAGTTTATATCTGCAGGATGTTTGACAAACCCATTCAGAATAGCCTTTTAGCTTTGGTGTGCAATTCATCAGCATCACGCACTGATTACAAAATTACAAGAATTAAAAAAAAATGACGAGTCGCCAGTTCATTGAAAGCTAAAATAAAAAGAGTAAAATAAGATTAGGTTTTATGGGAAACAATAGCAGAAAAGTTTTCTGTTCTGGTGCAAATAAAGAACAGGCTGAATGTCACATCCGCACCAGGCTTCACTGACACGCCCACTCTCCGATCACAATCTCCCGAATACTAACCTGCATCATCTGTTTACACACCTGATAGCACTCAACCACATCGCATATAAGCACCTCTCACGCCCTCAGTCACTGTCCGAGCTCGTTTAGCGTACATGGACTCTCTCCAAACCCTTGAGCTTCAAATTCATAAACCTTTGTTCTCACCTGTTCTCTTCCAGAGTTCTTCCTGATCCTCTGTGTGCCTCCCAAGAATCCAGTGCTCCTATCGTCTCCCTTCCAGTATCAGCAAGTGGTGTGTGAGTTCGCTAGCAGTGTGCTCCAACGTTCTCCTGTGTTTTGAAGAAAAGAGACTTTTTAGTTTAACCTTTTTTCCCCTTGAACTTGAACTGTCTACATTTTTGTTTACCATTTGAATTCCGCCATTTGCGAAGAACCTGTGTTAATAAAATCCCTTTTGTTTGAGTTATCTGAGTCCGTCTGCTTCCATAACACTGAACAAACCCCGCCAGCACATAACAAATCAAACCAGGAAACCAAACTCCCTGAATATTTTGTTTTGTCAGATTAAAAAATAGCGCTGAAATAATAATTGGCACATACAGGATAAACATGTTCGCTGTAGTTATAAGAATTATTATTAACATAAATAGCTTTTCTTTTCATGTGGTTTTCTTCCTTTCTCTCTTTCCATCTCTCTCTTGGTCCAGACTGCTTCAGAGCTCTGAGAACATCCACAAGACAAAACAATTTAATAAAGAGTTAAAGTAGAAATTGCAGCATGAAGAACCACCCATATGCAGTAATGCTGAATGAATCAAAAATAAACACACAGCACAAACGGAGAAGTTATGAATATAACCATGTTCTTTGAGGGAATGAACACTGCGTCTGAAGACGCTATGGGAACGCCTTCATGCGTGACGGCTCTGAATCTGCTGTACCAACGTCCAATGAATGGGCACGACATCGAAGTCACGACGTCAGAACAGGAAGTATATAAGACACATCGTGCCTGTCAGCTCTAGCTTTCGACTGCTGTGAAGAACTGCACTGGCAGGGGGCGCAGGAGGTATGGCCTCGCGATGCAGTATCAGCCAGTTGTCGAGATAGTGGAAAATGCGAACCCCTTTCTCCTTGAGCGGAGTCAGCGCAGCCTCCGCTACTTTGGTAAAGACACGGGGCGACAAGGAGAGCCCGAAGGGCAGAACGTGGTACTGATATGCATGTCTTTCGAACACAAACCTTAGGAATTCCGTTTCCAGTGGACCGAACTCCCCCAATGAGAAATCCAGGGGTTAACGGAGTGTGGGCGTCAGGAGGCGCTCTCCGAGGAGAGTTCTCGACTGTCAACGTAAGACCAGCCCATCCCTCCCCGGAAGTGGAAGCTCCACGAACACTGCCAGCGCAAGCTCCAAATCGAGGAAGTGGGATGGGGACCCCACCACCTTCAAGATAGTGGACCCTGGTCCACAGCTCCACGACGGTCATGTTACCGCAAGCGGAACATGAATCATCCGTGAACGCCGCCTTGGCGTGCTCAAGGCCCAGGAACGTTAGACATGTCAGGTAACGGCTACACCCAAAAATGCAGTCTCTTTAGGCTTTGCTCTTTTGTGAAAGGCTGAAGCGCCCAGGGGAGATGGATGTTCGGTACACAAAAGCAGATAGTGCAATACAATTGTGACCACCACTCAATAGGAACCACCGCCGTTGCTACACCGTGACACGTGCCTTGTTCCTGTCACGATGGGCCATATAATAGTGTGTAGGAAGACCAAAAAAGACATTAATGCTGAACATACAAACTTCCACATTGCTCATTATCCAGATATTAGGAGTTGTGTCATTGGTGGAAGCTCTTGGTGTGGTGAAGTTAATTTTCTTCCTTGTCTGTCTAAGCATTATAAAAGTGTGGGTTATTCAGACTACAGTCTAACATAACAAAGACACAATTTACACCAATATTACATGACTACATGATAATATACAGGCAATTCTATTTCTATACACTATCTAAGGTATAGAGTAAATTGTTCATTTGCTTTGATAAAAACATACTTAAGTGATTCAATTACCATGGACATAAATTCTTTTAAAAACTCTGTACAGCAATATTATAATAGTGTAATTAAGGTTGTTGAAGGCTTTTGTTTTGTCTGACAATTAATCCATTTAATATAACAATAACTTCTTTAATATAACTCATAACCAAATTGACATTGGTTACACAAAGAGAAGAGCGTGTTTGACATAGATTTTTTTTAGCAGCATAAAACAAAAAATAATAAAATTTAAAAGATGAGTTTATTACCTGAAGAGTGAATGTCCAGTCTCTCTGCGCTGTCTTTAGTAGACTGATTCATGACTGTTACAAGAGTATATGTGCATGACTTCATCTGCCTCACAAACAATAAAACATCTGGTATGCCAATATTTGAAATAAAAAATGCAGGTTTAACAAGACAAAGAGTTATCAGAGTAAAGGTCTATATAGCAAATGATAACCTTATGGTTCAAATTATACTATATTTACATCCTTGCAAAATATACTATATATAGTCATCTTTATGATATGATGAACACAAAAAAGAGAGAGAGAAAATGACACGGAACTGTTCATAAAATGATTTACTGGAAAAAAATATATATATCAACCACTTATGACAAACAAATAAACACCCAGTGCTTTTTAAAACTGACTTATCCAATAATAAAGGTTTAGCAAAATATCACTTCAACAAGTTTCATGAGGAACAGAGGCAAGAGAGTTTTCCAGCACGCTGCAGATAAAGAGCAGGCTGAACAAAACTAGCCAGTGCATAAGAAATCAGAACGAGGAACCAAACCAAATAAATATTCAGTTGAGTTATAGTATATAACATTGCTATGATAGCATATGGCACATATGTGATGAGCATAGTCACAGTAGTTATGAGAATGAGATAAAATGCTCTTCTCTTCATGAGGGTTTCCTCTCTCTCTTTCCCTCTCTTTCCTGGCCCTGACTGTTTCAGAGCTCTGAGAACAGCCAAACAGCAGAACAACTGGGTGGAGAAGAAAAGGAGGAACTGTAGTAAGAAGAACCATGTTTGTTCGTTAATGTTAACTAACATGCAGAAGAAACAGGACCCAAAAGTGATTATCCAGACCGCAGTGCAGCAGATCACTCTGTATCTGAGGGGTTTGTACTTCAGAAAGGTTACAGGATGAACCACTGCCAGGTAACGCTCAACACTGATCAGACACTGGAACAGAGCACGGCCAGTGAATGTAAGTCCTTGGAGGAACTCTGATAATCTTTTTAGATTTAAAATCCAATTAGACAAAACAAAGACCAAAGAATCTAGACAGGTACCAATCTCACAAGCAGAGAGATTAAGGATAAAGAAATCTGATGCAATTCCACTTCCTTTTCCTGTGACGATGAACCATATAAGGTAGGAGTGTGCAGGAAGAGCAAGCAGCAAATTGATACAAAGCATACAAATTTCAAGATCGTCCACCATCCTTATGGAAGAAGTTGTAGAGTTGATGAAATCTCCTGGTGTGGTGAAGTTCATTTTCCTTCTCACTTGTCTGAAAACAGATCACGGAACATAAATTGTATTGCTAATGGAGGAGAGAATTATGAATATGCTGTATTATTCAGAATACATTTCAACATAAGCAAAATATGAAAGTAAGGAATAAGAATCTGTTTTATTCAGTAATTTATCTAAATATTATAAGACTATAACAGGTAATATTAATAATACAAATCATTGTAAAACTCTAAACGATTCCCTAATATGTTTCAAATAAACTGACATATCAAATAAATCACTTTTATAACATCACAGTGCCCAGTTTAATAGAGGTGTTTATCACCTGAAGAGTGAATGTGTGTCTCTCTGTAAATCTCTGTGCTGTGTTTTGTAGACGGACTATACAGTTGTCACAAAGAAATACTGCATGTGCATGACTTCATCTGCTACACATCACATAAACATGGCATATGCAAATGTTCAAAGTAAATATGAGGTTCAAAAGACAGTCCAATGAGTGTAAAGCTTATATATAAACACATCAATATAGAACATTCTGGACATTGAAATGTAGTTTTTGAGACCAAGAAAAGAAATGAGAAAATTACACTATTTTATTGGAAGAACAAAAATTTGTGGGTTAATGTAATGAAACATTTCCAGTTAAAAATGGCCCCATGACAGTAAAATGTCACAAAAGCAGGTTTTATGAGGAACAAGAGAAGAGTTTTCCAGCCCGTTGCAGATAAAGAACAGGCTGAACAAAACCAGCCAGTACATAAACAAGCAAAGCAGCAAAACTATCTTCATGTGTATACTGCTGTATTAGAATGTTGTAGAGTATTGTAATAGCAAATGGAACATATATGATAGCTACGTTTACTGTTGATATAAGAATGATTTTAAACGCTCTTCTTTTCGTGTAGTTTTTGTCCTCTCTCTCTCTCCATCTCTCTCCCGGACCTGACTGCTTCAGAGCTCTGAGAACAGCCACAAGACAAAACAACTGGATGAAGATGAAGAAAAAGAACAGGGTTAAGAAGAACCAGCAATATGCTTTGAAATTGAGGGGGTGTAGGGTAAACCTAATAAACAAACATGATCCAAGAACAATGATCCAGGCCACAGTGCAGCAGATCACTCTATATCTGAGAGGTTTGTACTTTAGAAAGGTTACAGGATGAACCACTGCCAGGTAATGCTCAACACACATCAGACACTGAAACAGAGGACGACCGGTGATGGCAAGTCCTTGTAAAAATGAAACTAATGTTAAGAAACAAGGGAACACAAGTGACAGCACAAAGAACAAAGAATTCAAAGAGTTTCCAATCTCACAAACAGAGAGATTGAGGTTGAAGAATTCTGATGCAACTCCAGTTCCTGTGATAATGAGCCAGATCACATAGGAGTGTGTAAGAAGACCAAACAGGAAATTAAAGCTCAACAAACATACTTCCAGATACGTTATTAGCGCAATGGAAGGAGTTGTGGAGTTGGTGTACAAGTCAGATGTAGTGCAATTCATTCTCCTTTTGTTTGTCTGTGCCACGAAAGCTCACAGTGTAGGAACTGTGATCTGTAGGAATAGATTATAGATTAATAGAGATGAACAAATCTGTATGCAATTGCCACGTACAACATTAAAGCTTAAGTTCAGTGTAATCAAAGGCTGTCCAGGTAACAAATTATATTGAATTGGCTTAAAAATCAAGTCGAATCCCAGGTAAATTAAAAAAGTTAACGTGTATTTTTAGTGTTGAATAACATTGCTATGAAAAAAAAATTGTTACAGTGTGCCTTTAGCTATTTAATATGACTATATTGTCATATAGCATAGACAAAAAAAAGAATGTAATTTGAAAGAGAGGTTTGTCACCTGAAGAGTGAATATTCAGTATCTCTGGACAGATATAACTCTGTGCTGTGTTTTGTAGACTGACTTCACAGCTGTCACAAGAATATATATGTGCATATGACTTATATGTGCAACAAGAGCACATATGCAAATATGATATATTATTAGGAGTATAATGATTTCTGTCAGTTTATGGGATGTGATGATTTAAGATCTAAGTGGGAAATTATGTTGTAGAAAAATGATTGTTTCTAAAACTATAATTACACACATTTATTTATTGGATTCATTGCAATGTATGTATATATTTGAAGATAATTGAAATCAAATAGTTTTGTGAGTTAAATCTTTAAACAAGTTGTCACATTGTGGGTGAATATAAATCTGAATATTGACTTGCACTGGATATAGTTGCTATTAAATTCCTGTATATGTATTGCACTTAATACTCTAAAGAAATTTGCATTGCAGGTGTTGCACCTGCAGTTTTAGATTTATTAAGATTATTTTAATTAAAATAAGTCTATGACAACAATTATTTTGCTAGTCTATTATTCAAGTTGAGTGTCAGCGTATACAACCTCATGTAAATGTTCAACACATCATTGGAACAAAGTCAAAAGGGTGTTGACAATGTTTTTTTCAATTTTGCACTTTTAATATTTGAATATCTGATGTTTTTTGTGATGTATGAGTTGAAATTGTGCACTTATATTCTTGTGACAGATGTAACATTCAGTCCAAAAACAGCACAGAGATTTACACACATCCAGAAAGACTGGACCAGTGCCACTGTTGGCCAAATGGGTGCCCTAAGCAGAACAGTATTGCTGTGCCCTCTCCCTCAAAAAAAAAAAAAAAAAAAAAACTACTAACCTATAAGGGATCAAAATAGAACTTTCATAAAATTTGAAAGTAAATAAACCAATTGTAATTTAATTGTAGTATTTATAAATTACAATTGTAGCTCTAGACAGAAACTAACCTCTATGATTTTATTAATACAGTGTGATAGATTGTTTGGATTCAAGCATTCAGAAGTCACACAAAATAAAACGTACACATTTTTGTTGAAGTAATTAAATTTGTAGTTGTATATAAATTTGTATATTAGAAAAATGGTGGCCAGATTAAAAAATAAATAATAAATAAATTAAGTGGATATTTGAATTAAATGTTTGGTCAATATTAAACAAAGTTTGTATGCCCACAAGCCCCTCCACACATCTCCACACACCAGCACATCATCACCCCACACACACACACATTGATTACAAACACCTGCATATGAGCCAGACTCACGCAGTGTCCGAAATCGCTTACTTCCCTACAATATAGCATGTGAAAAACTGCATGCGAGGCGAGTAGTATGTCCAAATATAAATATATAAAATATTATATAAATAAAAAAACATGTAACATGGGCAGCACTAACACATTTAATTTGTTCACTACTTTTTGCCAGCCCTTTCTTCTGGCTTTTGCAGCATTTGCTGTGTATCCTGTGTGTCTTTTATTAAAGTTCGAAATTTACAACGGCGTTTTAGTGCCACCAAAAAAAAATAAGAATCTAAAAATACAAGATTGAAGTCATAATATTTAGAGAATAAAATCTTTAAAGAATAAAGAGTACCCGGAGATATTCTCTGCTTTTAAAATCTGGCAGTTTTATAGCAAAATACAAACATTTTGAGTTCTAAAGAAACAAAGCAGAACATTATTGTGATTGCTGGGTGCCTGACTGTCACTCCGTCACTCTCACCTGACCCCAGATCAGCACCCACAGACAGCGCACCTACTCAGACACCTGCCACCAGATCATTATCTCCTGATTACTAGCACCTGGGCTACGTGCTATAAAACTCTGCTCAGCCATTCCTTCAGTGGCTGAGCTCAAGGTCGTATGACTAAACGTATGACTAAACACTAAAACGCCGTCGTAGTAATTATCCATAACCTTCTAATAAAAGCTCTTGCTCTGCATGAGAAAAAAATTGAGCTCGCTGATTTGACAAGTCTCAAAATAAAGTGCTCTATGACAGGAAGGAGGCAGAAATAACAATTAATGGAAAATTAGTTGCTATACCTGTATATAACAAAACAGATGTCACTTCTACGTAAGAGGATTAGGGCCAAAGCAGTAATAATAATACTAACAACATCTTGATATAAGTCATTATAATGTAAGATTAAACTTACATTTCAATAAAAAATTTTACAAATATGTTGAGAATAAAATAGAATTTCAAGAAAAAAATGGCGTTAGGGTACTGAATGGTTAGTAGAACAAAACGTCTAGGTTACCTATTGTAACCCCCGTTCCCTGATGGAGGGAACGGAGACATTATGTCGTGACGACAGACTGGGTCTATTGACTTGGGAGCCCTGATTCGCTCTGATATTGATAAAACGCCAATCAGA
>JAUMHR010000031.1:772023-790607 GCA_032361145.1 Enteromius fasciolatus
ACATCCGAAACAAGTCTTGGTGAGCGCAAGATACTTATTTTAAATAAGTATCTATATATATATATATATATATATATGCAGAGTTAATTTGCAAAAATAGATAACAATTCTCAAAAATAATGTTTTTTCATTTTGCATTACAGTTTATCTCGATCAAATCGCAGCTAACACAATAAAACTTGACAAAATATTAAAAATCTGTATATGAAAACATAATAATTAATTTATAATTAATTAATAATCCAAAAGCTGGAGTTGTGTAATGTGAAAATAAATTTAGAATTACTTCATAATAATTATTATACATATAATTATTTAAAATAGCTTAATAATTACAAATATTTTAAGCAGCCTTTTAAAAAATGCTACATTCTCTGTTCTGTAAAATGCCTTCATTTAGCTGATGTAAACAGATCTGCTGTGATGTGTTTTACAGCTAGTCAGGCCAGAGACCTGCTGTCTAAGATGCTGATCATTGATCCCGCAAAGCGGATATCAGTGGACGAGGCCCTGCAGCACCCCTACATCAACGTGTGGTACGACCCGGCCGAGGTGGAGGCAGTGAGTATCTGTCTGTGGCCATCTGTCACCCTCAGCTGTGTCCACTCTACTGCTAGCTCATTACAGACCGGTCACCGCATGCCTTTTATGTACTTTGGCCAATCATGATATCCTCCATCATTCACAAATGATTAAATATGTGCGAGGAAAAGAAATATTCTTATGCAATACACAGCACTATAAATAACTAGCAATCAATATGACATATTGCAGGTGTAAGGCTTGTTCACAACAAGAATTTTCAGGGGATAGAAAATGCATAGAAATGTTTTTTAATAAAATATTTTTGTTTAATTAGTTAAATGTATGTTGAATATCATAAAAAATATATAAAAATATAAAATAAATATATTTTTTAAATAAATATGTAATTTTTGTTTAATTGTTTATTTATTTATTTATTTAGCTGCTTTTATTTACATATGCATTAAAAATATACAATTTATTATTCATAAAAGATTATGTATTAAATCACATTAGGTTACACCTATATATATATATATATATATTTTTTTTTTTTGCATTCATTGACGAAATATAATAATTAATTTTACGCACAATACACATTTTGTATTTATTAGTCTGAATGTTTTGTTTTTTCCTACATTTATTCAGATCAAAATATTAATTTTTATTTAATGCACACAATAAAATCTTGCATTATTTATAGAGTATTGTGTATTAAACTTTAAACCACATTACATAGTTTATTATTATTTTTATTTAATTTTTTAAACTGGATGCATCTGAACCAAGTCTGAAATTTGCCAGTCTTCTTGTTTTTATTTATTTATTTTTTACAAAAATATCATAATATCTCATAATCTCATTTTATTCATTATTTTTGAAGGTTCTTGTTTGTGGAGAAACATTAATTCAATCTGAAACTATTTTAGTAATTTTATTCAAATAATAGCTAATTTTTATTATAAGACTTGGACGATTGATGCAATTATTATATGACATTATACAGTATTATATAGAGCTAATAAAGCCATTATCTAGGTTTATGTTGCATTTGTTGAGTTTGTAAATGTTTGTGGTTGATTCTGGGGACCTTCATCAGTTTGAGAGGACATAAGAAAGGAGTAAAATAACAGAAAGTTGTCCTGTTCTTTGATGAAGTAAACATTTGCCTCGGCTTCTATTCACACGTCCCCTTTTGACAAACAGCTTGTTCTTGTCTAAAGTTTGTGTCTGTTATGTTTCAAAGGGGTTTCAAGGACGCAACAAGTCTGCTTTTCTTGTTCTAGAAAGTACAGAACACAAAGTACTGAACTTCAGAGACAAAAAAACAGCTCACATTTATTGTCTGTAAATATGTGTATAGCTGTTAGCGGATGTCATTTTATGTGAACATACACTTTTCTGTTGACCCAAATATGAAACGCAAATACTGATCTGATAGAAAATCTGACATTCAATAGCAAATCGTTTTGTTTTAATAACCCATGAGCATCGTTATGATTAGTGTGATTCTTTTCTCCTTCTCTCTGGTGTTTCTCTTTCTCTGATGAAGGCCAGGAATCAGCAGATATCTATGGTAAATAAAGACCATTCCACACTTTAGGAAACCTCCTCATCTCAAATCACTCACACACCAATCTCCTTGTAACACACACTGACGTCTAGAACTCAAAAACAGACAAAGATTTTCCCTGAAATTTGCATATGTGTGTGTTTGTGTGTGTTTGTATTGTGTACTAATCTTGTAGAATGTATGAAAGGAGTAATACGGTTCATTTCTGTATTCAAATAACATTTGGAGGCAATAGAATAGAATAGAATAGAATAGAATTCTGAGGAGGTTTAAAGTTTAAGGCACTATAAAACCTTGAATTCCACTAATGTCTGGTTGGTGGTTTTAGATTTAAATGGATTGAGTTAAGTTGAATGAGTTAAATGAGTTGAGTTATTTTTTATGATTATGTATAATATTACAACATTTTCTTAGGTCAACTTAGTTAACTAAAGGCCTCCCAATCATATCGAACCAATCAGCAGAAACACTTACTCACTTTTAGACAAATTTACTCAGTGTAGTACTGTAAGCGATTAATCGCAATTAATCGCATAGAAGTTTTTGTTTATATAATATTTCTGTGTATATTTATGAATATATAAAGATACATACATACTGCATATACTTTGTTATCATTTATATACATACTGTATTTACAATAAATTATAAAGTATATAAAATACAATAAATTATATAATAAATATATTTTATATATGAACATAACATTTTCTTCAATACACACACACACATATATATATATATATATATATACACATAATAAATAAACACAGTACACACACATATATGATGTAAACAAAAATATTTTGAATGCGATTAATCGCGATTAATCGTTTAAAAGCACTAACTCAGTGGAAAGGCAGTAAAAATAACTCACCCGTGTTTTGTGAAATTCAATATACTTCAAATTAATCTTGCAGATTCATCGTGCGTTAAGGAACCCCGGATTCCATAATACTCCATTCAGTGCCATTTAATCTCTCTTTTTGTTTACTCTTAGTCTCTCTGGCTTGTTACAAAACCTAGTGAGCTGCATATATAGACGATATTTTTGCCAGCAACTCAGGAACATTTGAATCAAGCACAGAATTTGTTCAGTGTTCAGTTTGAACACTTGAAATGCTGCTGAGGTTTGATTTGATTGTGTCCATGACGGCCAAAAAATGCAGTCTAGTTAGGCGGCTCACTAGGTTCTGTGACGTAGCCTGTGTTTCACACATCTTCGTCTTAGTCCAAAACCTTACGGCGGAATATTCTCCGCTTTTTTTGTCCTACTAATGGTGGTGTTTGGTCCTTATTTACTAAGTTCTTACTGTTGAACATGTCGGCTGCATGTGCAAGTGGTGGTAACACTTTACATTACAGTGTTTATGTGAAAATATGATTCGTTATGAAATTAATCGTTAACAATGATGCAATTTACTATTGCAATATGAATGAACACTGTAATGTAACATATTAACCCAGATATTTTAACATTACAAGTCTGGCCCTCATATGTAGTGCTGTGTTCTGATCATGATTTATGCTAGATGAAAAGGATTGAGTTTGCAGGAGCAAATTTCTAAGTACTGCCTGATGTATAATGTATGGAAGCCCGTTTCTGCCATGGAATAAACATGTTAAAAACCAATTGACTTAGATTTTTTTTTATCTTTTCAAGTTTTCGAGTTTATATTTCACAATCATGTCTACTTTTTTTTGCAATTCTGAGAAAAAACGAATTATGTTGTCAGATATATATTGTCACAATTATGTTTTTTTAATTTGTTTTATTCCATAGTGGAAACAAAAAATGTCTGACATGTAAACTGAGGGGAAAAGTTAGAATTGTGAGATATAAATGTCTTCATCGTAGAACTGCAAGTTTCAAAATTGAGTTTATTGACTTTATTTTTTAGGTAATATATTGCAGTTCTCAGAGAATAAAGTTCTGAGAATAAAAATCTTTTTTTTTAAATTCAGTATTGGAAACAGGCTTTCATAATAAAGCATGTATTTTTAATAGTAAGATGATTGTATTTATGATTAAGGACCAGCAATGATATGTTTAAAACATGTTTATGATGGGTAACGATTGAATATGTTTCTCTCTCTCTCTCTCTCTGTCTCAGCCTCCTCCACAGATCTATGATAAACAGCTAGATGAGAGGGAACACTCGATTGATGAATGGAAAGGTAGGCCTTCGTTTGGTCATGATATAACTCACAGCCCACAGACAGACGGAGAGATGAAGCTGTAAATCATTCACACAGTTGTTTTTCATGGTGGCCACTTTCCATTGACTTCTGTTGTTACTCAGATACTAAACTATTTATACTCACATTATGCTATAGTGTCTACCCTCAGATGCTAAAACTAGCCCTCAAATAAACCTTTTTGCATGCTTACGTCTAAAATTAAAACTTGATTTACTATATTTTATCTCACTTATGTTGTCTTGGTAGTATTTATATAATATCGCAGTACTTTGTAATATACATTAATTGCATTTATTTGATTTATTTCAAGTTTGGTCTTTTTTATCTGCTCTTTTTTTTTTTTAAGTTACTGTATATTTTTGCATCCAGATGTTTATACATGTGGGTGTGTGTGTGTATGTTTTATGTATATAGTATATATGCAAACACACAATATATTTAATATTATTTTTTTTTTGTAACGCTTGAAAGAAAAGAAACCTTTTACATTTTCAGAATTAAAAAAGGTTAGAATTTAAATATTTGAATAGTATATAAATATAATAACAAAAGACTACATTTTGTCATCATAAAATATCTACTAGTAAAATAATTTGTACGTTTTAATAGTGCTTTCAAATGATTAATCGTGAATAATTAATGTTTTTGTTGATGAAATTTGCATTTATTATGTACTTATGCATAAATAAATACACACAGATACAATATATATTTGATTTTTTTTTACATTTTTACATGTATTTATGTGTTTATATTTATATAATTTATATTATATATAAATATATTTAATATAAAAATATAACATATTTTTGCTTAATACAGTATATATATATACACACACACACATGTATTTGTGTGTGTAATAAATATACTTAATAATACTTAAATATATTATCTAAACAAAAAGTTTTATTTTGGATGCAATTAATCGTTTGATAGCTCTAGTTTTTAATGAACCTAAAGTAATTAGAGTTGATTAGATCTAAATGTGCTCTTTCTCTCTGTCTCTGTGGCTCAGAGCTCATCTATAAAGAGGTGATGAACTTCGAGGAGAGAACAAAGAATGGTGTGGTGAAGGGACAGCCCTCTCCCTCAGGTACTCTCTGTGCATAAGCTATGCTTCTGTAAGTCAATTTAAAGTGATTTCAGC
The DNA here is from genome assembly GCA_032361145.1 of Enteromius fasciolatus. NCBI lineage: Eukaryota > Metazoa > Chordata > Actinopteri > Cypriniformes > Cyprinidae > Enteromius > Enteromius fasciolatus. The sequence continues at coordinate 777,477 of JAUMHR010000031.1, forward strand.
TGTTTATGAGAAACCCTCCCATTGTGACTGCTCCATTTGTCCCTGTCCCCCTCTCATCTCGTCCGTGTGACTCAAACAGAGCACGTCCTGAGTGTGACCACGTGCTAGTTGTTCAATCTGTAATTGACAATGTTTGTTGTCTGTTGTGGTCTTTGCTGAAGTTAAAAAGGTGCTGTAAGCGATTTCACCCAATACTTTCTGATAAAGACATTCCAGCTGATTAAAGGCCTTATGATTGGATTAAAAAAGTTTGGGGCGCTCCAAGAGATTGTGAATTAAGAACTCCTTCAGTTTGTCAGATTTGTGGTATATAGCCTACCAAATAATAATAATAATAATAATAAAAGGCGCTTACAGCATCTTTAGGAAAATTACTTTATTACACTATATATATATTTATTTATTTATTTATTTATTCACTTACAGAATTACAACAGATCTTTCATTAAGCCCTGCCCTTAAAAAATGTTTACAACCAATCCTGTTTAGTAGCTGTTGCCATCCATTTTCTCAAACAAGATATTATACTGCAATTCCAAATCTGTTCAGTTTCTCCCTCTCTTTTCTGTCTTTTTCTTTCTTTCTTTCTTTTTCTTTCTTTCTTTCTTTCTTTCTTTCTTTCTTTCTTTCTTTCATTTGAAAGAAAATATCCCAAAAAGTATTTTAAAATTATTTTTTGTGAAAATTAGTTTTGAAATGTACTTTATTTATTTATTTATTTATCTGTTTGTTTATTTATTTTCTGTGCTTTTTAATATGTTTGTCTGTAATTTAAATTTCTTTCTTTCTCTTTCTTTCTTTCTTTCTTTCTTTCAAGGAAAATATCCTTGAAAATATTTTCTTTCATTCTTTATTTGTTTGTTTATTTTCAGTTGATTCTGTAAAATCTCTGCCCTTTTTAGTGTGTTAGTCTGTAATTTAACTTTCCTTTTCTTTCCTTTCTTTAATATGAAGGAAAATATCCAAAAAATATAATAAAATTATAAAAAAAAAAAAAATCAGTTTAAAGCTGGAATCATTTTTTACTTTATTTATTTATTTGTTTGTTTCTGTGAAACTGATAAAATTGCAATTTACTCTTTTCACATATTTTTGCCATCCAGTTTTTTACCAGCACATATGTTTTACAAGTTAGCAAGAATAACCAAGAGGGCAGAGCTTAGTGAAGGGTAATTTTTTGTGTTTTTCTTTCTTTCCTTTTGCACCGTAACGTAAATAAACTCTACAGCAATGTAAAAAAAAAAGTGTTTATACAAAAAAAAAAGAAAGAAAATTAATTCTTGAGTTTAGAACTAAAATGTTGGGAATGACATGTCAGTGTTTAAATATGTATTTGTGATTTTATTATGTATTGTATTGCATATTTGCCACTGTATATGTATACATTTTTCATAATTAAGGTTGGAGTCCATGATGTCCTTTTTCATCATTTTAGATTTAGTCTGAAATATTTGTAGGATTCAGGTTTCTTTGAGGTTTGTGGGATGTTGAGTTGCAGTGTGTGTGTTTGACCTGTAGAGGGCAGCACATGTGTGTGATTGTGTTAGTGCGGTGTTGCATGCCTGCAGTCCTGCAGCACTCCGAAGGTGACAGACACTGACACAAGCTGCAGAGCTTCCTGCTTGTAATCATCCTATTTCCTTTTTAACATCTAAAGGTACTACGAACAATCTGTTGGTTTCTAGCGGCTTGTGGTTTTTTTTATATATATATATATATTGCTGGGGTGTTTGTATTTTTTGCTTGTGTTGTCCATCCTTTACTGGCCTCATTTTCTCTCTCTCTCTCAGTCGGTCTCTCAGCTTTTGTAATTAAGTGCTTGTGCTGAGGAAAGCAGTCGCAATGCAGCTCTGGTATTTCACAGCAGTGTGTTGAATCGTCACATATTCGGTTTGATTTTCATAAACACACATATATCAGTTTAAAACAGCTTTACAAATTGTAATCTTTAGTGAGTGTGTTTTATGGGAAATATTATATTTGTATTTTTCCGGCAGCTACAGAGCAAATATGAAAATATTAAACATACATTAATCAGACGACTATAGTAGATGTCCCGCAGCAGCAGTCAGGGGTTGTTGATGTGGCGTCCCGTACTAAACAGTGATTCAGTGTGGTTTAGTTAAACCCGGAGAACTGGGCTGGGGTTAAAATCAATGGTTATAAATCCTCGTTCCCTTCCTGTTTTATTAAGGATCTGGGAGTCTGAGATGCTGCACTGTACGAAGCTTCATCCTGCAGTATAGGTGGGAGATTTATGGAGGTCTCTGGGATGCTGGAGGTGTCCTTTGTGGGGGATGACTGGAGGATTCTGTTAAGTGAGAGAAGAGCGATGTTGCTGAAAGTCTATTTTTCCGCTCGAGTGGTCACTGAAATCACATGTATGGGATATACATGATGCTGTTTGTGCTGAGGGGAATTGTGGGTAAGGACAAAACAGGGCAATTTGACAAAAGTGGCTGAAGGGTAGAGTTTCTGAGAGAGTAACAGAGGAAATGGGTGTTAGAGACTTATCTTAAAATTCAAGCTGGTCTTGCTAAAACATCCAGTCCAAGCCGGTTTAGTTTGATTAATAAGATCTCCCAGACTGACCAGCTGAAACGCCTCCAAGACCTCTATTCAAAAACAGCAAACACCAAACTAATTTAGGCCAACTTAACTAGGCCAGCTTTTTCTCTTCTTCTTGTTTTTTGTTTTTCTTTTTGTAGTTGTCAGGCTGCGTGTGGTGAAGCACGGAGACAGACTCGGATGAACTGAAATAACAATCCTTTTACTGTTCCATAAAGTTACTGGTCAGACAGCACACGTAAACACACACTACAACATTAAGACATTAAAGACAGGCTTTTAAATGGGAAAAGACACTCAGGGAGAACTGAGAACAGGTGAGGAGCACAGGTGGAGCGGGTAAACTAATTAACTAAACAAGAACAGGAACAAGACCAAATAAGGAAACACAGGAAGAAAGAAAACGAAACAAAAGCTAAACAGTGACAGACTGCGTTACAGTAGTAGTAGGCCTTGTTACAAGCTGATCAGAATTTGTTTTGTTAAAATATACAGTCAATATACTCCTAAACCATTATATATATATATATATATTGGTGCTGTCAAATCATTAATGGCAATTAATTTTTTCATAAAATGTGTATATAATTATATTAACATAATTTATATTATATATAAATATATTGAATATACAAATAAAACAGATTTTTTCTTAACTTTATACATGCATATATATATATATTTTTATATACATAATAAATATACACAGCACATTTATTATGGAAACAAAAACTTTATTTTGGATGCAATTAATCATTTGACAGCACTATATATATATATATATATAGTTTATTTAATTTAATATTAAATAATATTTTAATATTTAACATGCACTTCCATTTGGGCTCTGTAAGATTTAAATAAGTAATAAAGTAGTAAATTCAGTAATGCTTTTTTTAACAAGGATGCATTAAATCAAAATATATTCAAATTAATGCTGTTCTTTTAATCGTTCTATTATGCAAAAACATTTAAAACTTGATATTAATCAAAAATGTTTCTTAAGAAGCAAATCAGCACAATAGAATGATTTCTGAAGGGTCATGTAACACTGAAGACTGGAGTAATGATGCTGTATATTCATGTGCATCACAGAAATAAATTACATTTTAAAATTAATTAATATAGAAAAAAGATGTTTTAAATTATAACAATATTTCATAATATTACTTAATTTTTTTTAATTCGAATAAATGCAATCTTGGTGAGAAGAAAACAGAATTCTGGACGGGGTAAATAGGTTTTTGTCATCATCTAGAATATTGCTGTTGTGCTGTGAGGTAACTGACGCTCTCAGTGTGATGCGATGTGTAACTAGCGATCATATTTTGCTGGTCTGGCACATTTCTATAGAGAGAAAGAGAGAGAGTAAAACAGACAGCGACCATAAAGCTGACAGCGTTAAAAAGCCCTTGCTGAGCCAATGTCACCCACCCTCTTCATTTTTTCTTCTCATTTTAAAGGGTAGCTTCTGCTTTCATCATTTATAATATTGTGATAAATATGAGTCATGCTCCAAAATTGCAAGTTTGAAATGTTACTCTCAAATGAGAATGTGGGCAGTGTACTATAAAGTTATTATAAATCATGTTCACAGCATTGAATGGGTATTAAAAAGCTGCCTTCTATTAAAACGAAAGATGTAGGCTGTCAGTCAAGTAAATTAGCTTGTAATGTTATCGCAGGAAGCCGTTTAAGGGGTTATTTGCGTTTGATTTTTATCAAAAGCAATCTCCTTGTGGGTTATTGGATTGGGCAGAGCTCCTGTTCAAACAGACTCTGTGAAGGATTTGAGGTTTTCTGGGTTGTGGATTTATAGAGCAGTCAGAGCGACTCTCAAACCTGATGATGAAAAATAGGGACAATTTGTCCTTTTTTTCAGGAGCCTTTATATATGACTTCATGTAGAGCATTAGCTACACCTAGTGGTGTAATATATGCTTAATGTTTGTCTATCAATCTATATATAGTTATTAGATATAAAAAAAATTATAATTTAAGGTATAAGCTACAAGGCAATATTTTACACTCATATTTAAATATTGAAATTTAAATAATATTGTAATGCTTATATATATATATATGTGTGTGTGTGTGTGTGTTAAAATACTATCGTATCTTAATATTAAGTATCTATATATTTTATATATATTATCTATATTTAATAAATACACATCCATATATATATATATATACAAACACTCTTCTATATATACACAATTGTTCTTCAGCAAAAAAATATATGGTACATTTGTTTAGTCACATTGTGCTCTTAGGGTTTAAGATAGCGTGATTTGTGGACATTTGTATAAATGGCTTTTGATAAATGACTCAACATCCTACAATATAACCTTATTCAAACCCAGTCCATGGACTCCACTCTTAAACAACCCACTTTCATCCCTGTGGGATATTTGTACATATTTTATCGTTCCTGTACTTTTTTAATATATGAACATCTGCTTGCATGTCTTCGCCCTGTAGAGGGCGCTGTGGCTGTGCTTCTTTTTTTCGTTGTAACCGTTTTTCCCCCGTTACTTCCCTTAGCGCAGGTGCAGCCGTGAACAGCAGCGAGAGCCTCCCCCCCTCCTCCTCCGTCAATGACATCTCCTCCATGTCCACCGACCAGACCCTGGCCTCCGACACCGACAGCAGCCTGGAGACCTCCGCCGGACCGCTGGGGTGCTGCAGGTGACTAACCGCCTGCCTGCGCAACCCCATGTTCTTCAGAAGGTGAACAGCACCCGCCAACCCCAACCAGAAATCCACAAACCTCGAAAACATGTAATTATGAAATAAAAAAATAAAAAAACGAGTGAATATATAAGTATAAAATAATGTATCACGCGTAAATGACGACAAAGTATGCATTTTCATTCAAAGAAACGTCTGGATATGTATATTTATGAATCTTCACTAGTTGCTTTGCTTTGAATCCCCCTCATATGGCATCCAAAAAAAATAAATAAAATAAGGAGACTTTCGAAAAAGAATCTATGTAAAGTGTACATTGACTGGCTGATATCTAAAACCTTGCGATTTCTGTGCTTCACTCGATGTGGCAGGGTGGGCTTTTGTTTTAACGAGCACCGATAAACCCTTGTTTTCTGTGATGGATTTTGCTCGCTCCAGATGTTTTCGGACGGGCCGGTGTGTCTGTGTGCGATAAAATAACATGTACAATGGCGCCCCCTATCTTTTGTATATATGTAATTGTGTACAGTTGTGAGGCGTTCTCAGAGTGGGACTGACGGCCAGTAGTGGGAGTATTTGCACACCTTGCCACATCCCAGCTAACCACCCGTTTCCCTTTGCCTGTAGTCTTGCATGGTCAGAGATAAAAGTATCTAAGCTAATTACACATATACAAATATAGATAACCGTGTTTATATAACATTTAAGGGTGTGTGCGTTTCTGTCGCTCGGCAGGAAGTGAGGCTGCTTTACAGGAAGCCATTGAGGGGTACATGCACTGTCGCTGTCATTTTCTGCCTTTGTGTTTTTGAAACTCTGACTCTCTGCGGCAGCCTTGCATGCTGTACCGTCACCCTTGAAAGGTGTGTGTAACTAAAACGAATGCAGGTCGAGAGCATGTACCTCATCCTCACCTTTTGTTCCTCACAAACAATCATCTCCAAACTCATATTTTTGTGTTGTTCGAAGGAAATCAACGTGCTTAATACCTAAATTTCAGCTGTAGTTTATTTATTTATTATCAGATCTGGGAAGTGCCTTTGAAATAATGCAGTTTCCTCCTCAAATATATAGTAACGCGACGGCGCTGGTAGAGGTTTTCCAGGTGGTGTCGGATGTGTCAGGTCTGTTTACCCAATCCCACAATCCCCTATTCATGTAGATCTCCTAGTGTAGAGATGCAAGTGTCTGATTTAAGTCATTGTATGTTAAGAAATAGACACCTGGGTTCATATTTCTACACTGATCTGTTATTAACCCCAGATCTGAGTACTACCAACACAGTCTCATGACCAATTCGTACGATTTGTCTAAAAAACAGTGATGGATAGGTTTAGGGGCGGGGTTAGGTATAGGTCATTTGTACATATTCATACGAATTGTCAGCACGTAAAATATGTACGATTTAGCAAAAATCGCATGAATTTGTACGAAATAACCACCTCGTAAAAAAATATACGAATTGCCGCGAGACTGGGCCGGTACTACAGTGGTTCTAAACTGTATTCAAATACTTGCGCCACATTTAAAAATGTCATTGAATTATAAAAATACAACAAATTTAAATGAGGAACATACCACTACCACAAACCATTTACAATATAGCAATATAGCTACCATTTTAATATAGCGTAAAACATACTAGGTTTTTAAATGTGTCATATGTGTCTGAATATGTTTTAGGGGCCACTGTTTGTTGCAATGTAACCCCACTCTTCACATTTAAATGTTACGTTTTTAAAAAAGACAAGTAATGTAGTCTTTCAAACACACATGGCTGATGTTTTTAGTATTAGATAAAGATTAGCTTCATTGAATAAACATTATGCAGTACACAGTAAATTAAACATATAATATTTAAGTTGTACGGTTTTGTTTTGTACCTGTATTTGTCCGATTTGATCCGTGTACTAAACATTTTAATAAAGGGATGAAATACACAATTTTCGTTTATTTATGTAACAAAGCTCTCATTTTCTAACTCATTCTCACCCAGATTCACTTCTTTCATTGTTATTATTATTATTTTAAATTCTTTTTAAATTCAGTAACACATTCAGATGGCACTGCATGCTAATGTATATGTTTCCACTTAAAGTAATAGTTCACCCAAAAATGAAGTTTGCGAAATATGGACTCACCCTCAGGTTATACATGCACTTGTTTCTACTTCAGGACAGATTTGGAGAAATTTACGCATTCCATCGGTTGCTCATCAATGGATCCTCTGCAGTAAATGGGTGCCGTCAGAACGAGAGTCCAAAAAGCAGATAAAAACATCACAGGACACAAGTAATCCAATTAACTTCTGGAATTGATAACCTGTAAGAATGCGTAAAAATTCCAGTAACAAAATCCATCTCTCGCATCAAAATATAACCAACAATTTTCGCTTGCAAAGACGAGACAAATTTTTCCACTGGAAAAAGCAATATTATGGATAGAGGATTGAATTTTTGGCGGCAACTGTTTCTTTAAGCACATGCGGAAATATGCTCAGATTATGCTTTTGTTTTTACATTAACACTAATCATACATGCATACCTTTATCACCTTTGACATCGTATACTGACCCTTTCTAGCCTTCTGTTGGACACTGAGAATTGACATCTTTAAAAAAAAACAACCACAGAACCTTGATATCAAAAGCCATTTAAAAACGTATTTGTTTGCATGAACATTAGTAGTTTCTCGGACTTATCACAGTTTCACCGTAACAATCAACATCACATTTCATATCATCTCCAGAGAGAGGTTCTGGGGGGTCTCCAGGCTCTGCAAACTACTTCAATATGGCTGCTGATGATTTTACAACAGGGTGGACACGTACATACAGTAGCTTTTGTATTTCAATTGTTAGAATTCAATACTAATTGTAAAACGTTGCGTTGTGTATGCAATTTGTTTCATTTTAGAATAGACGGAAAACAATGTGGTGTGCCATCTTGCATTTTATACAGGTTATTTTCAACGAAAGGGCCCTCGTATCTCTCGGGTGGTGCACAGGGTTACTTTTGGTGAATCCATCAATCATTTAAACCAGTTGTTGCGAAATTAAAATTAAAGCGTAACTGTAAGGGTTTCCTTGAATTTCAGCCCAGGAGTGTGTATATCTCCCATGGTGCTTCAAATAACAAACGCTGGGATCGATTTTCGGGATGGCTTCTGATCAATGTAGGTGTCAACACTGAATGTTTGTACTTTTTCACATTGTTATAATGCTGCTTCTGAAACCAGCGTCCATTATAAACCTGCGACCCGACGCAGAACAGCGATATACGTGGGATGCCACTGCTTTGGCATTGTGGGTAAAGTACTGAACGTGGCAGTATGTTCTGTATTGTAGAGTTTGACTGGCTTGTAGAAGTGGGAGTAGGAATGTAACGATTGGAAATTATGTAACTTAAATGTGCTATTATGATGTCATCATTGAAACTCAAGCTGATTGGTCGAGATGGTGGCCTTTGGAGAAACGTTCACTGTTAAAGAACAGAATTGTAAAATATTTCTAAGTTGTTGTTTTTTTTTATTAAAACCATTCATTAGCCAGTCTTGTATGTTCATGGATAAATGCATGTTCACTAGATGAAACAGTCCAGCAGCTCCCAGTAAACACCTCTGTCTTATGTTTGAAACGACTGTGTATTTAATGTTCTATTTTAGTATGAAGTACATAATTCCATCCAAACAAACCGCACAACAGTGAACTGCTGATGAATCAATGTGTCGCTGCAATCAAAGGAAACACTCAAGCAATACAGACCACATCATCGTTACTATTGACTCCTTTCACTTTCTTTCCATTTTCTTACATTTTTCCTTACTCTTCCTTTATTTGTTCCTTCATTTCATTTTCTCCCTTCACTTTCTGGTTTCCTTCCTTCTTTGTCTTTCTTAGCTTCCTTCTTTTACTCTCCTTCCTCCTTTTTTGTTTCTTTTCCATCCTTTTTTCTTCTCTTTCTCCCCCCACCCCCCATCTTTCTCTTCCTTCTCTTTGTTTTTCTTTTGGTTTCCTTTACTTCCTTCCTTTTTCCTTTTTCCCTTTCCCCCTTACCCTTCCTGTTTTTTTGCTCTTTTCCATCTTCTTTCTCTTCCTTCCCTTTCTTTTCCTTCTTCCTTATTTTTATTTTTATTTTTTTTTGCTGTTGGTTTCATTTACTTCCCCTTCCCCTTCCCCTTCCCTTATTATTGCTTCTCTTTTTTCATATTCTTTTCTGTCTTCCCAGCAGGCAACAGACGTTTATATAACGTCAGGCTAAGATTGGAAATGACGTCAGTATTTGACATCAATTTAACGTTGACTTAATGTTGTATTTTGGTTACACAACCTAAAAACAACTAAATATCACCATCAGCTGACTTCGGTATTGAACATCAATTAAACACTGACTAAATATCAATGTCTTATTGACGTTGCATGCCTGCTGAGTTCCTTTCCTTCTTTCTTGTTTTGTTTCCTTCCATTCTTCCTCTCTTCATGTTTACATTTCTGTCTTTGTCCTTCCTTCTTTCCTATTTCCTGTCTTTTTTTCTAGGGTTATTCAGTGTCAAAAAACACAGTAGTGCAATAACAACACTTTAAGTGAATAATGGAATAATGAATAATGGATTGTTTTTGTAATCATGAATTGACGCTGTGTGCTAGTTAATGTGACGAGTCTCATGGTGATGTACAACTCAATCAACTCTTTATGGTTTCATTTGGACTCAAACAGTATTTCTCTCTCTCTGTGCTGTCAGTGAGCTGTTATGTTGAGAGTTTCAGATGGAGACTGTGGTTCTTTACGCAGTGCTGTTTGACATCTAATGCCATTTTCACACCTCCTGCTCCAGGCTGTTGTTCAAATCAAATTATTCTACAAATGCAAGATAAAATGAGAAGGTTGGGGAAAAAAATTTAAATGAAAATTAAAGATTTAAACAGCACTATGGATTGCTGTTAGCACCCGACATTTTAAAGGTACTGTGTATGTAATATAAATATCTGTATGTGACTCAAAATAAACTCCTTTGACCTTGAAATGAATTGTCATTTTCTTGAATTTGCATGTTTGCAGACCTAGACAGTTAACTAGTAGATATAAGGTTTGCTGACAACATGTCTACAGATAATTACAGTTTAAACTATACTGTAGATGTTAGAAAGGAAAGTATATATCTTAATTGCTGTAATTGGTTTCTAGGTGGTATTTTTAATTAACTTTGTGACAAGTTGATTTTAAATGTTCAATATGGTGTGAGAAATTAACTTTAAAAAGTATGAATATTCCATGTAGATTCTCAAAAAATACAAGGTAATAAACACTGCATACACAATAATTGAATTAACAGCAAGATTCAGTTTAAATTAGTATTTCAGTATATTACCATGCCACATAAACCTACATTTCCTGATGTTAACTAATATGTTACCTAAAAACATGCTAAATTATTAAATAATTCATAATCAGTATAAATGTATAATAAAAGCACAAATATGAAAATTATGTAATTAATTTGATTATACATTGTATATAAAATTTGAATATACAGTATCTATCTATCTATAGATATGTACACACACCGATTAAAATGAAAAGTACAAAGTAATGAAAAATATGTAATTAAAAAAATTAAAGAAACCAAGAAACTTGCTGCAGTTCAAACTCAAGTCTGCAGTCAGCATGAAGTTAAAGGTTTAAAATATTAATCACTCTATGATTCAAAGTTTCATAGGTAAAATTAACCACTTAATCAATGAACCACTTTCTGAGAGTTTCTCAAGCCGTGCATTTCAAAGCCTAGGCCTACACCAGCTGACATAAACATTGATACTTTTTCCCTCCACCAGTGTTTTTGCCGATTTGCACTAATACCGTATTTCATGGCCCCCAGAATATTTTATATATAAATATATGAAGCACGCAGAATATATGAGCATACAGTAGGCCTACATCAAAATAAAGATAAGACAGAGGGTCAAACAACAACAGCAAAAAAATCTGTTTTTTAAGCATTTTTTGTTTTTATCATCGCTTGACTTTAGGTAGGTTTAATAAAATATATATTATCAATACTCAACATTTTTACTTCTGGATGCAGTAATATTAACAAAGCAAAGATGAAATGAATGGCTTCCTATGCTTGCACGTTACATTACCACTTCCTGGAATGACATTTTACTCGGTAACATTATGCAGTAAAGTTAGTGTTGATGATCGCACTATTTTCATATGGATTTGCTTACACACTGTATGAGATGGCTTGTTTCGTCGTGTTCTTGATCAGCATTTTCTAGACTCAGAAGACGTGTAATAGCGCCCTCTAGCATGTAACAGTCAAAACACGGAGAAACTTCTCGATTTTGTCCTCTGAGGAAGAGGAAAAAAATCTTCTTGGGGGAGAGCTGCTCTTAGTTTTGTTTTTTTTCCTCAATCCGACGCTTGAAGAGTCCACAGTGTAGAAAAGTCTTGAATATGAATAATACTTTAACATTCACCATAATATTAAACCCTCAGAGCCAAACTAAATTTTAATATGGCACAAGTTTAGCTTTCTGTAGTTTCATAAGTAGTAGTTTGAGGGTGAAATGTGAGAAATTACATTGCTACAGAAAATATTGATCAAGTTATGGTACCATGGTTTTACTAACTTCTCACAATTTAGTCATGTGATATTCCACAGCTTCTTAAAGTTGAAATGCCTTTCTATCTTTATTTATTTGTTTGATGCCACAATTTGTTGAGGACAGAAGTTGCAGTTGTGTAAAATAGAAACTAACAGAAGGCATCATGTGTACTTCATGAGTAAATAGTCTTTCATACTTTCAATGACTCAGTAAGACTGGTTCACAAATCATTCTGAATGATGCATCGTCACTAAATTCATTCTTTCTCCAGTGTTTCCAAGGCCTTGGAAATGTCCAAATAGAGTGGAAACATTTCAAAAGATTCGGAATGATTCTATTTGAACACCTGCGTGAACTTGACTTGAACCCATTATAATTCACTTTGACACCCAGGTGATTTTAAAAAGTATATTCATTTCGAGAAAGCTTTTGTTAGCAGGAAACGGTTTGGTATATTTTGACCTTGTTATGGCCATCGCCATACAGTTCTTATTTTATTTTACTCAGCTCTCTCTCTCTCTCTCAAACACTCTTGACTGAAGCATATTTATCATCTCAATAGCTCTGTCACCTACAGTGGACTTCTCATTTGGTTTAGTTCTATAAAATGGAGCAAAACCAAAAATCGCCAACAAAAGAGGATCCCTGCATGAGAAGTGCTCTATTATCTGTGTTTCTCTCCTGCTCCAGAGGTTTGTATTCTTCAGCTCAAGCTTGGCGTAAAAATATTCCTGGATCCCGCTCCTTTCTGTCACCGGTAGCTCAGAGTGGAATTTGCAGGCAGTGTTTACTTTGTCCGGCTGTTTAAGCCTATTATCCAGTGAAGAAAGGTGCGGAGTGTGAGCCAGACTGCTGCGGGATGGAGAGAGCAGGACCCCCAATGGCTCTTCTAATAGGTTCAATGAAATACACTAGAGGGAGCTTTAAATTCAAACGCACCATTATACTGGGTGAGATGACAAGGATGCTAATTCCCAGAGTGCACCGGGGCAGCGCTAGAAGTCTGCAGCAAATGATTAGTTCATAAGAACACCGAAAAATAAAAAGTGTCATTGAATCAGCTTCATGCCTTTCCAAAGCTGTGTTGCTAAAAGCCATTAAAAATGGTGGTTAGATTTAAAAAAACGGACAAAATAAAGTTAGATTAATTTCTGACACTGAAGATAGGACATTAAAATTGGTTGGTCAATTCAATTCAAATTTATTTGTATAGCGCTTTTCATGATACATATCATTGCAAAGCAGCTTTACACCAAAGTAAT
>JAUMHR010000031.1:821068-831198 GCA_032361145.1 Enteromius fasciolatus
AAAAACGCAGAAGCCGAGGATAGGGGGTGAGCGGTATTTAAGGCGGAGGAGAGGAGATTCGCGGGGTTATCAGTAATAAGGAGATTGGTGGCAGCTGCGAGCTCCTCCTGGAATTCGATTAATTGCTTAATCGTCATTAAATTACATTAATGAAGTATACAGCATGGAAAACCCTTCAATACTATTGATAATTAAATATATAATTTCAATACGTCTATTACTGCCATTTCATAGTGTTGACGACTTTACTATGATGATAAAATGTGGAATAAAATAATAAAGAATTAGCAAGTGTCCAAATGTTTCACTGGTAGTGTATCTCTAAGATTTGACCTTTTTTATTACAAAAATGTGGTCTTATGGTAGCAATGTTAAACAAGCTGATACTGTATTTCCAGGTCAGTACGATGGAACAAGACGGCCCGCAGGAGAAGAGACCAGAACAAGAAGAGGAGTTGACAGAGGAGAGCTTCCTCAAAGAGCTCTACCTCTTTATGAAACAGAGAGACACTCCGATTGAGAGAATACCTCATCTAGGCTTCAAACAGAGTGAGTGAGAAAGACAAGCAAACGTATTTATGTCTGAAAAAAATTATTTCAGAGTATTAAAATCTACTTTTTTGCTTTTCCTTTCAGTCGATATGTTCCTAATGTACAAGACAGTAAAGGATCTAGGAGGCTATCAACAGGTAAAAAAAATTACATTTACTGCACACTGACCACAAGATTAAAATAGAATGACTCCACCTTGGACAACAATTTTAATTGATTTGTTTCCTCGTGTTTGTTTTCTTTTTAATTACTGTTGGCATCTTCTTATTTGTTTTTGATAGCATATTTTGACTGGCATTTATTTTGTCACCAAAAACATTCACATCTTGTGTGCCTGATTTCCAGGTTACTGCACAGCAGTTGTGGAAGAAAGTTTACAACATTCTTGGTGGAAACCCACGCAGCACTAGTGCAGCCACATGCACTCGTAGACATTATGAAAAGTAAGCACGAGTAACCTTAAAGGGATACTCCACCCCAAAATGAAAGTTGTATAATTAATCACCCCAATGTCATTCCAAACCCTTAAGCTACGTTCATTCTCTGAAAACAATTTGAGATATTCTGGATGACTGTCCCATTGACTGCCAAGTACATTACACTGTCAAGGTCCTTAAAAATATAAAAGACATCGTCAGAATACTCCATGTTGGGTGGAGTAACCCTTTAAACGGCAGATGCTCACATACTGTATAATAAAACTAAATACAACATAAATCATTTAAACACATTTTAGTCACAAAGCTCTTTTTGTCCATCCAGGCTGCTTCTTCCTTACGAGTGTCACCAAAATGGATACAGAGGCGATATTGTCTTCAGGACCGCTCGATCGCAGAAACGCTTCCACCCCAGCAGTTACAGCGACTTTGAGCACGAATACTCCATGAACAGTAAACATGCTGATTTACGACACCTCCCAGCATTCCCCCGGGTATGGTATCTTAAAAACAGAATATCTACTCTCAAAGCTATCACTAGGGTGGTTCCTTTTTGAAAATTACTAATATGTACTCTTAAGGTACTATTAATATGTACTCTTAATATGCACCTTTAAGGTCTACAATGCACTTTTTATTTAGGTTTTTTTTTTTTAACTGTAAAGGCAGGATTCCATTTTGTTTTTGTGTGAAGTAGAAATGCAAACTGCTATTTATTACCAGACTGCTTACAAATTACAAATTAATTAATTTCTACTCCTTCCTTCTCAAGGCCTCTCAGAACATATTTACGGAGCATCAGAGACAGATGTTTAGCATGCCTTTGAACATTGCTCCATACTTCGCACACGGCGGTCCACCTCTACCCAATTACATGGCTCTTCAAGAATCTACAGTGCCTCCGCTGAACCTCAGCCCTTCTCAAGACCTTCCCCAACCACCTGTTTCGTATTTGGGCAGGTCCTCTGTGCAGGCTCAGAGCCACAACCAGTCACTTGATAGGCTACGCCACCTGGCTAAAGAGTACAAGTCATCAGCCGGTTGGGAGGAACCACTCAACCTCAGCCGGAAAGAAAACAGACTTGAGACTTTGAATGACACACCATCATCTTTCAGCCCACCTTCAAAAAAGACCAAGTTCCTCAACAAAGTATCACCACTTTACTCTCCAAGGGGTTTGGCAGCTGAAGAAGATGTAGAAAAGGGAGATACAGAGGATAGAAATTCCACTGGAGAAGGAGGTGCAGTGTCTGCACGAGCAGGACCAAGTCCGGTGACGGCTGACATCATTGATCTCACTTCCTCTTCTACTGCCAATCCAGTCCCACGTAGGGCAAGCCCTCCTTCGGTGAACCTCTTCAACCGCAGACTGAACTACTCCGAAGCATTCGCTATGAAAGCACGGGAGCGAGACCTGAATGCGGACTGGTTGAAGGAAGAACCTTCTGCACCTACACCTAAGTTAGGGATCCTAAATCGAAGCAATCCTCTTGGACACCCACCTGTAGATCCGAACGGTAATATGGAGATTCAGATTCCTCTAAAGTTTCTGCATGAGTTGATTAAGAGAGGACTGCTCTCTAGCCCGGCATTTACAGCAAACAGCTCTGTGTCTCAAGACCCAACCAAAGCTGAAGTACAACCAGAATACAAGTTCCACATGCGATCAAGTTCAGAAACATCCGAGAGCTCCACCACAGGAGAGGAACCGACCAACTTGAGTTTAAAAAGAAACCTTTCCGAATCTAACCCTCAAGAAAATAATATGAGGAAGCTCAGACTCTTCGGTGGCAATGGCATCCCAGCAGAATCAAAGCTCCAGATGATCAGTTCTTTTCATCTAAACAAGTTCTCTCTGGAAAGTGATGCACCAAGATCTTCTCAACCTAAACAGGCACAGGTTCCTATGACAAAGAACCAAGAAAGCATGTTTCCCAGACCTCCCAGTTATGGTGAAGACACTCCGCTCTCTTTGATGATGAAGCCTGGAAGGAAGTTGGAGAAAGTGATGGGAACACCTAACGGCGGGGCAAAGGAAATCTCGACTTCCCCACCTTTGATACAAGTGACATCAGACCACCTCAAACTCCTTCTGGCAAACCTACCATATAGACTGGAAAGAGGGCAGACATTTTGAGAATTTACACAGCTGAACAATTCTCCACCTCGGCCAATGTTGCAATCTTGCCAAACCAGCCCCTTGCGTTGCATTACTGAAGGATTTCGGAAAAAGATGAAAACTGAAATATGAAATGTTGAACAGATATGCAACTGTAGCATGAAAGCACTCTCATGTACATAAAATGTATATAATTTTGAAAAGGGTCAGCTCAGGAAAAAAAAGAATTAGCATTTTAGTCTGTAAATCACATTGAATTGTGAGACTTCAAATAAACAATGGTACATTTTTCTTAACGCGGTTTATGAAGAAGCACTGATACTTTGTAAAGAAAAGCAAATACCTTTTTGTAATGTTTTTTTTAATTAAAATTTAAACATGTAAAATGGATATATAAGCTTGTTCCTTTTTTGTTAGATATTATTTTACAATTCTTCTTTTTTTGTTGTTTATTACAATTCCAATTTAATGGACTTAAAAAGTACATTTTCTGATTATATAACAAATATATCAATATATCATATAAAGTACGTATTATATTTTGTGTTCTTTTGTACTGAATATGAAGTCTTGGCCAACAATTTTTCTGAATTTGTAAGAATACAGTAGGTATCATACACACATGTTGTTTTACTGGTTACACAGGAACCTATGAAATATCATGTGAAGATCTACACTCGATACTTTACTCGATACAAGACTTCAAGATGCTAATATGAATTATGAAAAAAATTCTTTAGTCAACATTTGACACAAGCAATAACACACACAGCATGTATACACATGCAAACACACACCCATAAACAAGAAGGGATTGGGATTTCCAATTGTTCATTTTATAATCTTGGCACTATTAACACATAATTGTCATATACGCAATGAATCAACAGATTTGTACCTATTGCAAATAGAGTCTGTTCATAAAGACCAGGAACAATGTCTCGATGACAGCTTGTTGGACACAATGATGGCAGGTGGTTTTTCCTAGAATTTGAACCAGTCCAGTGGCTTACCAGTCTAACTATTAACCAATACATCACATCATCTTCATATTACAAAAAGAAACGACACTGTGTTTGATTGCCCAGTTAATTCATATAAAGAACCTTTACCGCTCAGTCAATTGCTAAGAGGGTGAAAAATACATACAGCAATACAATTTAGTCAACAAATTTAGCTTGCTGTTCAAAAAAGGAACCACATCGGGGAACATATTTGAGCAATGCATGCTATTTCTCGAGTACCTTTCCAACTGACAACTTGATATAGATCTTAATAAATTAAAAAACAAATTATATAATTATACGGGTTATATAATGACTAATTGAAACCATGTTGGATGGTTGACTGGTTGATTTATTTGTCTCTAGGGCTAGATAAGGATCTTTTGAATTTGATACATTTTTTAAAATCATAAAGATTTGGCATGAAAGCGAGTTGCTCAATTCTCTTGAGAAACTCTGGGGTGATAAAATAACTATGACAAAACAAAAAAACTAACTCTTGTCATGCAGGATTTCCATAGCAAGTAAAAATGTTCCAGTCAGTTTTAATGGTATGTGATTTTAAGTGCACTGTAAGCCCTGATCTTGCACAGAATCAATTTACATGTATTAAAAAGTATATATCTGTGTATATACTGCACTTTATATATTTTTAATACATATTTTACAGTTGTATATTGAGAAATCACTAAATGGCTTTTTGGAACGCTAAACGATGGACATAATATTCCATAATGACATTAAATTGTATAATTACTGTAGCTGTTGCTCTTGGCAAACAAATTCCTTTGTAGGTGTGCTAGATTATCGCCTCTTGTAACACTCGTAATTGTGTGACGAGGCCAAGCACAGATTTACAGTAAGCCTAAACAATATTTAGGCAAATAAATATGAACAAAAGTTGTGCGTTGTGATATACTGGGGTATGTTGAGCTGTACACAAAGCAGGTTTTTTCTTTAGTTTTCTAGTTCCGTCCTTCAGTTACTGAAAGAAAGAAGCAGAGGGAGAGGAGTGTGAACAAACAAATTAATTACAAACATGTTTTGATTCTATTTTGGTGTGGCTCATATTCACACCTTTATTTCTGGGAAAGTTAAAACAGGTACAGTGACTGTGGAACTACAGCCACAAATCATATTAAAAAAAATTTATGTAATCTCTGGCATCTGCGTGTGTACGTGCATGTTCATGCCTCCAAACGGAATACATTGTAATGCATAAAATGTCTTAAAATTTGTGCTGTCAAAAGATTAATTTGATATATATATGTATGTGTACTGTGTTTAACTGTGTTTATTTATTATGTATATATAAATACACACACATACTGTATATATTTTGAAGATATTTAAAAGCATATACAATATTTAAAATATTTGTATTAAATATATACATGCATGTTTTTGTATTTATACATGCATAAGAAATATACACAGAACAAAACATTATTTATTTATGGGATCAACCGCAATTTTTTTCTTTTGAGTGTGCTTTGTGACGATGATGATGTATTTAAAAATCTTTTGTAATCTGTATATAAAGTCAGTGGAGAATGAATCATAAATCACAATATTACAACATCATTTAGCAACAACAAATCAATTAATGCAATCAGCTTCCAGCCAGTTAAAGTTCATTTACAGAGAATAAATGTTTTATAATTATACAAAAATATACACATTTTTGCTGGGGTTTTCCCCCTTCATATCCGTATTCCTTTCCCATCAAAATGCTTGCTACAGAAGCAAAAACGCAGAAAATGGAACCTGATCTGAATTTTATTATGACGGACAAAAGATTTGGAGGCAGCGTGTAAACATGATTGAAACAACGTGAGTTCTTATGTATTTTATAACGTGCAAAAAATTTAGACGAACATTTCAGACTCCGTGTGCAATGACCCGAGTTCATCCATTGTGTAACAACTATAGGCCTATTTAACGATGCAAATCACACGGGAGATAAAAATTATTCTTATAGGTAAATAGATTTACTGTAAATAAAAAGGCCCTTATGTTAAATTCAATATATTCAGTCAATAAACTGATTTGAAAAATGATTATACAGTTTATTGTAAATCTACCTGTTGCTGCCTACATGCAAATGTTTGGAGCCGGTAAGATGCATTGTTTTGAATTCATTTGATAAAAAATACAGTTAATATTGTGCAATGTTATTATAATTAAGTGATGATTTATTATATGATTCAGCATCATTACTTCAGTGTCACATGATTCATTTAGAAAAAACTGATTTTCTGCTACATATATATTTCTTATATTATCAATGTTGAAAACAGTAGTGCTGGTTAATATTTCTGCAGAAATGTATTTATGCTGGTTATTTTAAATATAAAATATGTTTGTCAAAAATAAAACACAAACTGAGAAAATGTTGTGGCTCAGAAATAATCATAACAACTCCTGGCTCAGATCACGAGAACTCAATGTCAAGAATGAAAAAACAAGGTTAAGTTATATTTATCTGCAACTTCCTCATGCTACAGCACATTTAAGCTTACACGCCTTTTCCGGGTGGACTGAGACGCATGTGTAGACATGTGTAGAACACCCACACACAACCACAGACACCCACTTGCTGCACAAAATTAACAGATACTGGCAGGTGCTGACCGCGGGAATGTGGCCCATCTATACCAGCATAATGCTTGGCTGAGAATTCACATTCCTCAATTCCTCTCATCTACCCCATGGAGACTCGATTGGTTACTGCCAAATGGCAACAATAGACTGCTGTGGGCACAATGGAACTCTGTTTATGTTTATGTTGTGAAGAAGGAAAACATATCCATGCAAGTTCACGACCATTGCCAATTAATTATATCATCAACAGAACTTTTGAACTTAAAAATAAACATGAATTGGAAATGTTTTAGTATCTGGTAATTCATCCTTTTGATTTACAGTTAACAGCGCAAACATGAACATGTAAAACCAGATAGTCATGTTATTTGATTCGAGAACGAGCTTCTTTAATCTTTCATTCAATCGGTCTTTCTCGTAACCTAGCAAATAATGAATTTTTTTGATTTGTACTATTCTTCTAACATTTCGTCATTTCATGTCGTATTTAGCTTTAATCTTTCCAAGCTTTTTTGGTGAATTATTTTTCTCACAATAGACAGGGTGTGGCACACCAAGTAAGCGATTTTAGATTCCGTATTCGTATTTTTACTCAACAAAAATAATAATAAACAAAATGAAAGGCAGCAATTGATATTTGTTTCTGCATCAACGTTAATAATGAAATTTGAGAAAGGCCTTCAATAAACACAAGAAAAAACAAAAAACAAATTACATTTTATTACAAAAATAAAAAAGCAGAATAAAAAAATAAAAAAAAATTGAATAAAAATAGAAAAAAATAAAAAATAAAAATCAAATAAAAATTAAATTAAAATAAAATAAAATAAAGTGTTCCCAAGAAAGCATTTTATCTATATTTTAGTAATAATAGTAGTATTGAACAAATTAATATCTGCACAGAATCCCAAGCCTTTCACTGAGGTTGAAGTCAGCTGACAAACATTTCTTCTTTTTGTTATAAGTGAACACGTTAGAATACAGAGCGTATACATGACGTGTGAAAACACACATCCCAACAAAGTTCGCTTTTCAATATCTCATGTAGTCCGAGTCGGACTTGTTTGCTTTCTTCTGTCCAATCAAGTATGAGGACACAGCAGTAAAACAGTATCGTCTTCTAAGTCTTTATAAGATGCAAAGGAATCAGAGTCTTCTGACAGATGTGTGCCAGAGTTTTGCATGTGTGACAACAACACCACACCTACACTATTATGGCATGTGTGAACACGATTGAAAGCGCTAATACGCCTCTTTATCACTTTTATTGAAATCATAATACAATTGAATGTCCTTCAAAGCAAAGGTTAACAATTTCAGGTGATTTCAAAGGTTGGAAAGCCACTCCTGGGCGTTAAATTTGACATGGATGACGAAAAACTGTTCAATTGTCATGGGTACATTGAGTATCATCACAGTGCATACCTCGTCTGATTTGAGTGTATTTGTTACATGTTCTAGACACACATGCCTTCAGAGTGCATATGAGGGCGTTTGCCGTCCAGGCATTGTTTTTCGTTTGTTTACGTGCTTGTGTAACAGTTGTCTGAAGCTGTATCACCTGTCATTATAATAGGTGGACAGCAGGCTTTGAATTTCAGTAGAAACAGGTCTGTTCAGGGGTTGCAG
Source organism: Enteromius fasciolatus (assembly GCA_032361145.1). NCBI lineage: Eukaryota > Metazoa > Chordata > Actinopteri > Cypriniformes > Cyprinidae > Enteromius > Enteromius fasciolatus. The sequence goes on from JAUMHR010000031.1 coordinate 829,414, forward strand.
ATGGTTTCTGGTCTGCGAGGATGGTGACGTAACTATATAAAAAAAGAGGTAGACAAAGAGCGGGTTTAAGAAACCGTGCAATTAAAGGATTTATTTTTTTAATCCAATCAGCTCTAACAGACTTTTTAAAGACTGGGGGGGGTTAAAAATAGTTTTCAAAACACTGAAAAATAGTTGATTTATTCTTAATTGATATTTATTTAAAATTAATTAAATGTATATTTCAAATCTATTAGTAAACATTAAATATAACCTATAAAAATATAAAAAAATTAATTTACTAATAAAACAAAAAAAAATTTATACAAATATCCGGCAGCCCTAGTTATTACACCTTTATCATTCAAATACCTTCAAATACGCACTTTGCTTATAAAAGCATACTGTGAATGCATTACATGCACCCGTAAAATCTTTGCCATTATTTTTCTCTTCATCTGGTTCCAAACCTGATTTTCTTTTATGAAAAGAAACAAAAGAAGATATTAATTTAGACTCAAATAAAAAATATTTTGTTTTCTTTTTGCACAAGAAAGCCGTACAGGTGTGGAACAACACGAATAAATTAATAAATGATGACAGAACGTTCTTTTTCAGGTTACCACAAAGAATGAAGAGAATGATAGACAGTTTGCGAACACAATATCGACTTTCTTTTATTGTTGCACATGTGGGCATGTCTGTCAACAAGATGTGTTACACAAGCATATTTAAACTTAAGACTTTTTCAGTCTTTTCTGTTCTGCTTAACAGGGATAAACTTCAAAGAACAAATATCTGAAGATGCCGCACAATAATGAATTGCATCTTAGTTCGTCCGGCTGTATAGGCGTCACAAGAGAATAGAAATTAATAGCCTGACGGCACGTCTGGCTTGGCGCTTGGCTGAACTGTCTGTCAACTGATACGTCTGAAAGAAAAAATGTCCCCACCCAATAGGGTTGATTGGTGGATGCTTAAATTAGCATGTCTTTCATACAGTATGTCTATTAAGTTCAAGAGAAAGTCAGTGTGTGTGTGTATTAAAATCAAATTGTGCAATCATGTCTTTCTTGAATCTGAGGTTTAATACCTAGTTTGTCTCAGAAAAACCAAAATAATATATCCGGTCTGCAACTGCTAAAAGTATGTTTGCATATTTTTGAAATTGCGCAGGTGAGTATTATGCAATCTTAACACACAATACCTAAATTCTACAGTTATCTTAACTAAAAATCTTCTCTTTGAAAGGGATAAAAACATAAATAGATCATATCATCCTGGTCCTGTAAGTTTACGTTTTGTCCATCGTGATAACATTTTATTGTTCTTTTGTCATCAAGTATATATACGCTTTTTTAAATTAAATTAATTAGCTAAATAAAGTAACTAAGTGATAAACGCTAGCCACGGCTGGTTCCGAAATTATCTCTAATCAGCCTATTAATCATTATCCAAATATCCTCTTTAAATATCCTTGTCTACTTCGCTTCCATTTCTAGCAACGCATCCCTCCACCTCCACCTTCTTTTCACACCTTCCACAGGGGGGCAAGCGGGGTGTGAGCCTGACGGACAAACACGCTTATTAATTATTATGAGGAAGTGCGAACTCGTGAAATACACACTACACCACATAAAACAGTACTGTCAACACTTGACCTTTTGTGTAATTAACCTTTCCTACATCTCATCTCTGAAACACAAAACAATCAAGAGCAACCTTGTATTTAAACTAGGGGTGGGCATAGATTAATTTTTTTAATCTAGATTAATCTAGATTAATTTTCAAATTAATCTAGATTAA
>JAUMHR010000031.1:859719-875370 GCA_032361145.1 Enteromius fasciolatus
TATGTGTACATATAGTTTAGTTGCGTGTTTAATACTTTGTTCAGTGTTTTGTTTAAATTCAGGATTGCCTTAGCAAACACCACTTATTAAATTAAATTAAATAAATGAAATTTAAAACCCGTTTTAACAGCCACTCTTCTCTACTAACCCTAACCCTCTTCTCTACTTTTTTCCTTTAGGTGGCCAGTCTAAACCCTAAGGATAACTCGTATTCGCTTAAGGACTTTATCTTCCGTGAGGTCCAGAGGGACTGGCCGGGCTACACAGAGGATGAACGAGTTCAATGTGACAGGATGCTGGCACGGTAAGACTCACCGGTCACATGCAATTAAAAGAAGAATGACTCTTTAATTGTAAATGAATCAGTTTTGAGAGCCAGTACAAGAGATCTCAAGTGTTTGGCAAAGCTTAAATTAGCTGTCTCTTTTTTCTAACAGTAAGTTGGGCTTGAATTCAGAGGCTGTATCTTCCAGCAGTCCAACCAAAGAACCAACGTCTCCGCTGGTAAGACCCCTTTAAATAAGACCCACTGTATAAACTACACTTTTATATTAATATTTTTCTTTTATAATATGGGGTGTGTGTATATATATGTAGAAAAGAATGACTGTGCTCATAATTTCGAGTGAATGTCTCACACTCTGACCTAACTCGTATTTGGGTGTTATAAAGTCAGATTTGCAAAAAATACAGGATCTCAATTCTGAGGGGAAAATAGTCACAATTGAGAAACATACTTTCAATTAAATTTCTCAGAAGTGTGATGTAAACTTGCAATAGTGAGATATAAAAATAAATTCATTTTTAAAAAAAAGTTATTCTTTTTTATTCATTGGTGGGAACAGACTTCCATAATATATACATAGTGAATATATTTTTAAATTGTTTATCATTATATAACACGGTGTATTTAAGCAAAATATTATAAAAAACAATTATTTTATATTAATATACTTTTAATATTTTTATCAATGCATTTAAAATCTAAATATGAAAAAATTACATCCATGACTTTGCATACTTAAAGATTTCTGATTTGTTTCTTACAGAAACGCCAACCTGAGACTGACTTCATTGACCCTCTGATGTCTAAGAAGCCCCGAATCTCCCATCTCAGTAATCGAGGACCCCCCTCTTCTTCAGGTCGTAATTCTTCAGAGACCGAGGACAAAAAACCTGCACCCACGGCCTCTTGCCCAGGACCCTCTTTTCACCCTCCCCCTGTCACAGGCTCTAGTTCAAACTCCCCCAGTACGCCGGAGGGCCGGGGGTCTCAGGACCTGCCCCTGGAGCAGAGCTCTATATGCGGGAACTCCTCAGAGAGCTACGCCCCCCGCAGCCACACACCCAGCCCGCCCAGTCAGCCGGTCTCCACCACGTCCCCCTTGTCCTTCTCCACCTGTACCGTCTCCACAACCACCATTACCTCCACCACTACCACCAGCAGCGGCCACCGCGTTTCCTCTGCCGCATCTCCTACAGCCAGCCAGGATGGCAGTGGCAGCAAAAAGCCCAAAAAGTCGAAGAAGCACAAAGATAAAGAGAAAAAACGAGAAGGAGAGCGAGATAAGGATAAGGACCGAAAGAGGGATAGAGAGCATCAAAAGGAGGATCACTGCGATAAAGAAGCACAGCCCAGGAAGAAACACCGGAATGAGGTAGAACAAAGACACATTCCTGCCAACATCAGCCACGAATCGGACAAAGAAGGTTTGTTTTGCTATGTCCTATGCATTTTGTGGTGTTAACATCATTCAATAATTGATTATTATAATCATTTATTAAGTGCATGCCAGCAGTTTTGAATGAAAGCTATGTTAGGCGTACTGATTGATTTGTGTTCTGCCTTTGTCCCTTGAGCTTTAGTTCACAACAACATTTTTATGTTAGTCCGTTTGTAAAAAGATTTCCATGTTTGTACATGACTGGTGTGTCTCTTTACAGCTGGCAAAAACAAGCCTGTCAACAGCACTGAACTTCCGGTCCCAACAAAGCCTGATTACATAGTGTGAGTGAACTTTGACTTGTTTATGGTATTATTCTGCATAAACTCTCGTCACATACTGCAATGTTCTAAACATTTTTTAGCTGTTTTGTTGTTGTTAAAACGCACGCACATCTAGAGTCTTATTGTTCTCATATTGTTTTATTGCAGTAAGTACACCGCTGTGATATCTATGGATCAGAGGCAGCACTATAAGGATGACTTCAACGCAGAATATGATGAGTATCGCATCCTTCATGCCCGTGTAGAGGGTGTTACTCGTCGTTTTACGAAGCTGGATGCCCAGTGTAGACGACTGGCACCGGGAACTAAAGAGTACCAGGTAGGAGAACAGGAGTTAATTTACATTATTTGTTGTACTGCTCTTTGTATGAAGAACTGTGTATATTTACGTGCATGTATATTTTTATATCCCAAGTAGTAAGTGTTTGTCTTGTCTTTTCTAACAGGAAGTACATGAACAGGTGCTGCAAGAATATAAAAAGATTAAACAAGTAAGTGTAACACTGCATGTCTTGCCCATCTGGGTCCAAGTAAACAATAGTATGTTAATTGACACATTATGTTTGCTTTACAGCACAGCCCAAACTATTATGAAGAAAAACAGCGCTGTGAGTACCTGCACAACAAACTGGCCCACATCAAACGGCTCATCGCTGACTTCGACCAGCGGAAGGCGCAGTCCTGGCTGTAGGGCCCGGGACCAAGCAACTCCCTCAGCCAATCAGAGCGCTCTTCAGCCGAAGGACCATCTTTAAAAGAGTGCGGGAATCAAACAGCTCCTTATTTATTCTATTTACAGATTCCCCACTCGTCTGTTTTCCCATATCTGGCCTTCTTTAGCAATCTTTATCATGTTTTCTTCCTTATTCATACTTTCCCATACCTTTCATTCTTTCCTTTTCTTTCTTTTTGAAGGACGTTTCAAAAGAAAAAAGGACTACAATGAAAAAATTCAACTTTTTCAATGCAAAAAGAAAGTTTGCAATGCAAAACCGTGGGCCTTACAGCTCGTATTTCTTGAAGCCTTTTGCACAGGGGTGATCGAGCCAGTACATGTGAAAAAGTGGCCATAAAAGAGGGGGTTTCCAAGAGCCTGGAGACTCCCTTTCTCCCGATGGCCCTGTTTTCTTTTTTCTTTTTTAATAGCATCAGTATTCACACCCACAGTGCAAATGATGCCTTAAGGTATTAATACAGACATATATCGATGTGGCGTCAGTGAAACTTACAAGCACCCGGGGCAGTGGGGAGAAATTATGACCTGATCGCAGGTCCAGCGCACATTCGTGGAAGGTGTGATCGATGTTTGCTTGCTTGTGTGTGTGTGAGAGAGAGAGAAACGTAGCGGATGAAAATTGTCAGTGTTTTGTTCATTTTTGGAAAGGATTGTGGGTCAGAAACTACAGGTAGAAAGAGGCTCTGGGAGGAGGTTTGAATATAAATTATATAAAAGAGAAAAAAAAAAACGGAAAACAAAAATCCCCAAAAAAAGCTGCTATATATATATTTTTTTTTTTTCTTTGAACAGCCAGGTCCTTTGGGATCAATTTGGCTTATGTTACATGTTCTTAATTTGGGCCTGCTCTGTTTATGAAAGTGATTGTACCATCTTGAAGGCAAAGGTGCTACTGATTTATGAGAAAATACACCGAGCAGAGGCAGACCTGTATATCCATTTCAAATGTATTCATTAATTATTACAAGTCTCAAAGCAGAGTTATTTATGAAATATGAATAGAATTCTATATTTTTTGTCTTCATTTTGAATTAAAAGGAATTGCTGGAGTTTTGAGTATTGAAAAAGCCTGATCAAATATGCGTAAAAGTCTTTATTTCACGGTATCATTAGTGATTCAACAGCTTAAAGATTAAGGGAAATGTTATGTTTACAAAACCTGTGTGATAGGAAGTTTTGCCAAAAAAAAAGAAGTGATAAAAATGAAACGCATGCTTTCAATCCTATGTTGATAGTCTGGAATAAAACGCGTTTCTCTGAGTGACATGACACTTTGCTATCTGAAAGGAGATGGTGGTTGAACACTTAGTGTCTTGATATATTTATTTTCTTTGATCCTTGTTTAGGGAAAAGATCCAGAATGCAGCTTTGTGAATCGACTTTGAGAGGAAAAAAAAAAACATTGCTCGCAATTATGCAAATTCTCACTGGATGATAGCTCTATGGTGGATTCTGATTGGCTAGTTGATTCTTGAAGCTTGCTGCATTGTATTTGCACATTTTAAGATGTCTTTTTGAGATCTGAAAACAAATCATCTCTCTCCTCTTACGATCACAATTATTCCATTGTTAAAGACTGGGAGGTGTTTCCTTTGTTTTCCAGTGTTGTAAATTGAAATGAAAAAAAACCTGAGTGAGCCATTCTCAGAATAACCATCGACGAATGTTCGTTTTCAGTATTTGGGGCGGCAGATGGCATCTTATTTGCTTTTTTTCAGGGGCTTACATGTTATCAAACTGCCCAAGATGTTCTGTTGTGTGAGCTGCTGTTCATTTTAGTCACCATTTATAGACTGGACGCAATGTTTGATGAGAACCAAATACAAGTCGTGGTTATTTAACAGAGAACTATAGCAGCACTTTACTTCGCAAATGCTTATTTCCTCAGCATTCAAATAGCCTCCACACTGAACCCTAAAGATTTGGGATGACACTAAGAAGTTTAGCTTGCAAAGGAGAATGTGCATCTACACATCGGTATCGTTGTAATTTGGGTTGGGTGGGGAAGTATTTGGTGATGTGTGACCAACACCTATTTTCTTTCCCTTTTGAAGAGACTGTGCCTCTGACACCACTAAAGAGAGATGTTAATGTTGGATAATAAGCCAAGAATCTCATAACACTGTCATCTCTTGTTTTAAAGGTGGGATGGGGGTTGTTTCAGACTGTAAGAGAATTCCTGACCTGTCCACCTAAAAATGTATTAAACAGTTCAATAAAATGTGAACTTGACATTGTCTGGCTTGCTTTTTTCCCCCGAATTATTGTTTTACTGCTTATCTTTTGTACAGTTAATTAGAACATTCATCATTCTTATTGAATGACAAATGTTCATTCAATAAGAATTTTTTATTTTTATAACGTGTTCTGAGTGAGTCATTGAATCATTCACCCAAAAGAATCATTAATAACGAGTCGTTCAAGTGTATACGAATCTCCAGCAAGCAACTCTAGAAAAATACACATTTTCTTAACTGTATTAGGGTATAAAATAAAAGAAAACAATAGCCTATATAGTACCACAAGTGTCTTTAATTGTGTATAACCATCAGAATTTATTCACATAAATCTCGTTCAGTGCTGCTCCGGCTCCAAACCCTTTTTCACTGTGAATGAAGGAGGCGTATCGGTTTATAGACCCAGCCAATGAAATTCATTTCCACTCTCCACACTCGAATCCTATTGGTTGGTACCATCGTCAGTCTTTGAAGTCAAGAAAACTGTAGCACAAGAGCCGACCATAAAGAAAGGTACAAAAAAAAGATTCACTCCCTTGAAAGATTCGTTCGAACCCCAATTCGTTCATGATCGAGGTGTGGTTAATGTAACCCCGCCTCACTTTGGCAGAGAACCGAAGGGGAACTACACGACTCACAAAGCCTGGAAATAACTTTGGGTTAGACTTCCCCGAAGCCGTGAACAGCTGTGCTAACGTTAGTTACGTCAAGAACAATGGCAGAATTTGTTAAGGCGCAAATTAAGGGTGACAAAGTTGTTGTGTTTCTGAAGCCGACCTGTCCTTACTGTATATGCGCTAAGGATGTTTTGTCAAAATATAAATTCAAAAGTGGACACTTAGAGTTTATTGACATCAGCGGACGCAGTGATATGGGCAGCATCCAAGACTATCTGCAACAGATCACAGGCGCGCGCACCGTGAGTACTTACATGATAACATTTTTGTTATATTAGACCAGACAGTCAGTCATTACGTCAGACGGCCACCGTTACATTAATTTTAAATATAGAGTCAAAAAAGCAACTAAATGTATTAATTAAAAACAAAACGTTTTTTAAAACATCTTCTAAGTTAATTTTCGGTATCATAGTTTATTGTTATGATGGCAAATATGACTTTTTACTCGCTTATTCCCACGAATGCTGAGTCACCAACAGCGTGACCAGCAGCTTTGGCCCTGCCCATTTCATGTTAGTCATATGCTTTGATTAGTTTGTCATGTTTATTTACATGCATGTATTCCTTGCAGGTTCCTCGGGTCTTCATAGGGGAAGAGTGCATTGGAGGAGGAAGTGATGTTCAAAGTCTGGACCGTTCTGGAGAACTGGAAGGCAAGTTGCAGGCAATCGGATCTCTGCAGTGAAGGTAGACTTCCCAGTCCCTCTTTATAAAATTTTAAAAACAATATATACAACAATTACATAATTGGTTCATAACTGCTTTAGTCCCAGAGTTTAAATTAGAGGACAGGTGGCCACCATCCTAAAATTGAGTTCAAATTTTTGTGTGTGTATTTGTATTTTAATTTTAGTTATTTGTAAATGTAATTAATTTTTATGCCTATGAAGACTTTATTCAGTGTTGTAGTTATGTTAGTTCATCAAGGTAAACAAAAAAAGAAGTGTTTTTTATTTGAACATTATTTTAGTTCAAGAAACAAAATGTTCAGAAGCTAATGTTAGAACAGACCTGTGACTCATTTTTGGGTCACTACCCACCCTTGAAAACCACAGATTTAAGCCAAAGACTCTCAGAGCAAACATGCATGATGTGCTCGACCTCCCATTTTCAGTAAAGCAAATTGTGCAAATTTTAACATCTGCTTTATTCAGTTGATTAGATTGCCAGGTTCAGCATTTTTACACAAAATAAGATAAAAATGCTAATTACTCAGCCGTTTTTGGTTACATTCAAGATGAATGCCACTAAAAAAAAATTAATTGATGAAATACTTGCTTACTAATTAAATACTGTGCAGTACATATGGTTTAACCTACCTGGTCTCATGACATAAACGTACCTGGGTGCACTTTCTAGCGAGACACGAAATACGTACCAATAAGTGCATATCACTGCAGTTTCCAAAAGAAATGAACTCTAGAGGCAACTCTGACACCTTATATTCCTATTCACACAAATTTACAAAGTTTCGATTCATAATGTGTAATTTTTCGCACAATTACTTGAAGAATATTATGTTTAAAGCTATATTAATATGCTGGGAGATTTGAGTACTGATGCTTTTGAACATTAGCATCACACATATCCAGCTTCATATCTATAGGTTTTCGTAGACGGTAGGTTTGTTCGACAGAGTACAGAGATGTACTTGAGAGGCAAGGAGCTCTGGTTTGAATCCCGTGTAACTACGATTTGACAAAACAGTTCAATTGGTTTAAAAGCAAATGCGTTTTGTTTACGCTATCAGGTAGGTTTAGGGTTGGATTTGGTGTAGGGCATATTCCCAACATGGTGGAGCATTTACTTTTAGCAACAGTTTATTTCAATTCTAAACCTCCGCAATACGTACCTATATCAACGTAATAAAAAAGTGCAAGGGTTCACATATTGAACCTGAGTTGTAGCGCCACTCAGTGGACGCTTCTCTTTGAAACTGCGGCGAAACATGCCATGTAAAATGGTGTTGCACAGAAAGTACATCTTCTTATGAGACCAGGTTGGGTTTAACAGTTATGCAATAATGTATATTTCAAACAATAGTATTGCATGACTTTGTATGGTTTAGATTTAAGCCACAAACTCTCAGAACAAACAAGCATCCTTCTAAAATGTTTTTATTCAGCATGAGATGAGGGTCAACATAACTGGACTTGACTAAAGACAGCCAGAATCGGCTCTACGTCAACCATACCAACTGCACTAAGAGGCGATCCACATGCTGGATGCGTACATTATTAGTCGAAATAAAAATCTCAGATGTACATGTTACAAAAATAGTTGCATCAAATTCAAATTAATCTCATGGGGGAAAAAATAAATATTTGAAATTTATTCAAGTCATATTGCTGGAGTAGCCACTGAATTCGGAAACAAAGAAACCTCACCATGACATAACATGGCTGACCATGAGAGTGACATATCAATCTCTGGAGAGAGTATAAGATCGACCCTACCCTGTTTAATACTTTGGGATTAATCCATCGCAGAGGAAGTTTATTGCACCAATCAGGCATAATCGTTCGTATAGCATTATCCACATAGAAGAGCGTCGGCGCATATGATCCACCAGAGAGGATTCACAGCTGTCTGCTTCATATCACAGGGTCAGAGGTCAAGGTTTATGTGAATACAGTACTTCAGAATCCAACGTCAACCCAGGAGTCAAACAAAGGTCTCCTTCATCCTGTATTTAAATGAATCTCCAATTTGTATCCTCTGTTTTTCGCCCTCCCTTCCGGCCCGCAGGGCGTCAAGAAGGGGTCACATGATGCTACAGCGAGACTTGCGGATCTGCCGTCTGCGTTGCTGGTACTCGCTGAGCTCCTGTAGGTAACCTCTGGAGGGCCAGCGCAGCCGCTCCACCTGCTCACGCTCCTCATCTGTCCAAAAAAAAAAAAAAAGGAAAATTTTGCTACAACATTCCCTCCTGCTGAACGCCAAAGCATTTAAACAAGGTGTTATATCCGTCCTACTTGTGCTTCAGTTCAAATAATGCCATTGTCTGTATTTGTTTCCTATTGTGTGTATTAAAAAAAACCCTGAAAATAAACAATTTTCCTGTTAAAAGTTTGCTCGTTACATTCATTGACTCACAAATGCACCATTCACAAGGCGACACTATTTTATTTCCAAATGTGTGTGGAAGAGCAGGACATACTAATTAGCTGTGACGATGATTCATTTGTTTCAAAAGTGACCTTACAGTTGCTCTCAGTGTTTCATAATGAAGTTTCGACAGAAGTGGGAAGTGATTTGCATAGGCTTGTGTGCAGCACCAGCTGGTGGAAGTGCTCTCAGGGCATTGAGATCTGGCTTTTGTCACTGTTAGAGATGATTGTATTCTACTGCGCTGGAACATGCTCTCCAGGTGGTCAGGCTCACCTGATAGCTCCAGGAAGTCAGGCTTGTGGCTGAAGATCAGGTAGTTATTGGCAATGAAATGGAGGAGCCAGACATAGAGCTGGTCAGCGTTATGACACTGATGAGGGAGATAGAGAGTGAACGTGAGATTAGATACAACGTGTAAGACTAATAAACGTGTTGGATGTATCACACATGGTATTTCGGAAATGCATACAACTGTATTTATACTATTTTTAGTCAATTTTGGTATGCATGGATAACCCTTATGACTTAATACAGTTGATCATATGTGTAGTATACAAACTATCAAAAATAACAATTACTATTGGTAATTGAAAAATATACAAATAATAGATAAAAAACAACCTGAACTTAAATAAAAATAAATTTAAAGCAAAATATACCGGAAATAAACATTGTTTAAAAAGACTGAACTATATTATGAACGAAACTACAATTAAAATATAAATTAGTTATAAATATAAGAAAAATAACAGCTAATTCAAAATAGTAAAAATTGAATGATAGTACATAAATAATGCTAAAATAACAATAATCTTTTTGACAAAACTTTTATTATTAAAATTATTAGCATTAATCTTTTGAACTTTCTATTCCAAGAATCCTGAAAAAAAAGAAGAAATAAATAAGAAACATGTTTTTTTTTTATAACATTCGTAATAATAAAATGAGAACTACCAATTTCAGAATAGCTTTTTTCCAGTAGCCAACAACATCATGTAATTTAATATTATTATTATTGTTTTCTCTTTTGTAATATGTCATATTGTAAGTGTGTGTGGGATGCTGGCCAATAAACGTTGATTAAATAAATTTAATAATAAAAATAATTTTCTTAAGACAATTAGCATATTAGATTGATCACGTGACACTAAATACTGCAGTAATGATGAAAAAGAAATAAAAAAATATATTAAACCAGGTATTTAAATGAATATAAAACATTTTACAAAATGACTGTTTTTACTGTATGTTAAATTCATTTAGCATTGATGAGAATAAGACCTCAGATGTTTGAATGATAGTGTAGTTTACAGTGTGAAACACATCTTTGCTTACTGGTTCACATATTAAAAATAAGCAATACGCGGTATAAATATGTGAAATAACTATATTCGTAGTGAAAATAGAGTGATATTATGGGTCCAAAGCACTCAGAAAGCAAAGAAGTGACACTTTTATCAAACACACCCTTGTTTATGTAGATCTGTCAAGCCTCACCTTCGCTCTCCTCAGTAAGCGAATCACACTGATGCCTGTAGAAGCTAGCTCTCGACTGGGCATACTCTGAAGATACGCGCAGACACACACCTCACACAGGTGCTGCAGCCGTTTCACTTGGTACATCTCTGCACAGACGAGCACGGCCATGGCCTGCAGCACACTGGCTGAACACACAGACACACAGCACTGTCAATCACCTCCTGTTCCCCCCTCCATCAACCTCAGGTCATATTCACCCTCTGTCAATCAAGCTCGGTCTCTATTTGCATCTCTTCTCTCCACAGTGTCGTTTAATGTCCTTGATATGAACGGGAAAGCGTCCGTCACATTGATTGACAGAAAGAGTGAAGCAATCTGACACACTGCTCTAAACCTTCCTTCATTGTTTAATGATAAATACAACCTGAATCACTACATGTCATCGTGATTGAAACGTATGGATTATGTTGCACAATACAGTGAATATAAAAGGCCATTGTTCGGCAACATACAGGAGAAACCCTTTATTTTCACCTCATATTGTAATTATTCATATTATTGCCTAATCCTAATTAGAATATGCACTGCCATTTTAGAAGTTTAGGGTCAATAAGATCTCTTATGTATTTATTGGAAAAAGTTATACTGATCAAAAGTAATGATTTTAGATTAATTAATGCTTGCAGATTAACGATGCTTTGCAGCTTTTGTGTGCATAAGAGGCTTCTTTCAAAATCTGATTATAAAACAATTAAAGGGATAGTTCATCATTAAATGCTGTTATTAATGTGATTATGTATCATTGGGAAAATCAGGTCAGCATGCAAGTCCTTGGAAAATTAAATGTCCATTAGTAGCTTTTTAATAGTTAGCTTTATTTTATTCTAAAGAGAAAAAATATATATTTTTGTCCATACAGTAAAAGTCAATCTGATGTGGTTTTAGACATTTTTTTATTTTAACAAAAGGTGTGGAATGACACGAGGGTGAGGGTGATGACAGTTTACATTAGATTGAAGTCAGGTTGGCCCAGTCTTGCTTCTGGTTTTCTTCCAACCAGAAGTGTTGCCATGTTTTCACAACAAAACCTGCCCAAACAGTTCTTAAAACTAGCCCAATCGCATTTCGAAGGGGTAAAATACATGTTTTGGTGGGGTTCTCATGGTAAAATTAGCATTTTAGGGGCTAAATATCATGTTTGTATCGCTTAAACCCGCTTGAACATGAGAATCAACCAGTGGAAACAGGGTTAAAGTAGCCCTTTTCTGTGGGAAAACCACAGACTTGGCAACACTGCCAACCAGCTCCAACACACTTGCCTGAAAGTAAGCTTGAATACCCTGATTAGCTGGTCCAGCAGTGTTTGATTAGGTCTTAAACTCTGAACTCTGGTGGATAGTGTCCCTCTAGGACAGGGCTCTGCCGGACACCGGCCCTCCAGGACCGAAGTTGCCCAGCCCTGCTCTAAGAACAGGTTAAAAAAACCACACTCTCACCTGGACAGCAGGTGTCCGTGTAGAGGTACTCCAGGAAAGCTAGAAAGGTATCAGATGAGACTCCATGTATTGGCACCACACGACTCCGTGCTTCTGCGTATTTCCCACTGAACATGGCAGCCATAACATCACAGCGGGCCACAAGCACGGCTCTGTGCGCTGGCAGCACGCTTCCTGCAAGCAGACGCACAGCTGACCTCTAAAAACACACTTACACCCATGGAGTCAAGCATTACAGAGGAGCTCTGACTCAAACACAGGCCCCTCCCTTGTACTTTCCACCTTTGAGCACTCTGAATCAATGCACCATTGTGTGTACATGTTCATGCACATGCAGCATTGATTCTTGCCTTGCACCATGAAGATGACATCAGAGTATAGAGGGGAATTGAAGAGGCTTCCCAGTGTCAAAGGACCTTGTTGAAAGCGGGTTGTGGGTGTGTCCCTGGGGGCCTGCAACCAGAACGAATTGACACTGCAGTGCACAATCTGAGGCCATGAATGCTGCTAGTACTTTGAGCATTTAGAATTGAGAAATCAGGTCAGTCATGCAAATCATTAGAAAAAACCTTTGCACAGTCCAGTTGTATAATCAGAGCGCCTCCTGTCTGTCAGGCGGTTACCTTTTCTTTCCCAACGAATGAGCGTATCCTGTCCATCAGCTGGGCTACGGCCAAAGGGTTCTTCAGTTTTTCGGCGATAGCTTCCTCCAGGTATTCCCATTCCCAGGCCCCTGTGAAAAAATACACATCACCAGCATGCACTGACCCATGAACGCATCCTGCTCACACATGCATTAACTAGCTGTCCGGCAGACCGCGGAGTAAATCTCGACCTTTTACACTGGCTGCTCAGATCTGCTGGAGTTTAACAAGAGTTCAACCTCTCAGTGTAGGTACACTCTTAAAAAAAAGATTTTAAAAGGGTTTTCAAATCGATGCCGTAGGAGACCATTCTGGGCTCCTTAAGGAACCTTTCAGTCAACAGTTCTTAAAGGGATAGTTCACCCAAAAATTAAAATCATGTCATTAATTGCTCACCCTCATGTCATTCCAAACCCGTAAGACCTTTGTTCATCTTCAGAACACAGATTAAGAGCTATCTGACCCTGCATAGACAGAACATTGATAAAATAGTCAATTCAACTGTGATGAATACTTTTTGTGGGCAAAAATAACAAATCTATTCAATAATTTCTTTCTGTTTAAGAGAGTACCATGGGACAAGGAGCTGGTGTTCTGACATAAAGCCTGGATATGCTGTGCCTTGTTTACAAGCAGATGAATGACTGAAACTAAAGAAAAGAAAGAAAGTTGAATACATTCCCACATGGAAATGACCTATATAAACATATATGTTTTAATATAGGTTTTGATATAGGCACCATATATGCATAAACATAAAAAAAAATATTTTAAACCCATCCAAGTGCACAGACACAGCAGTGAGAAGTGCTCAAGGGTCTCACCTCAGTTATGGTGTTGAAGGTGGAGAGAGAGCTGTTATTTCATTCCCACCACCTACAATCCCTGCCAGACCTGGGACTTGAACCCACAACCTTTGGGTTACAAGTCCAACTCCCTATCCATTAGGTCACGACTGCCCCCACAAAAAAAAATTATTAAAATGACAAGAAGCAATACAGGAGACCTATATGGCCTGTATATGTACATATATGCACCTCAATTTTGCCTATATGTGGCATGTATATGCATATATGCAGCATATATATTATCATATATGTGCATATATACTGCATATAGGTTTCATATATGCGCAAATATCCTCACATAGGTTCTTTCCATGTGGGTTGATTATTTTATTTATTTATTTTTTTGTGCACAAAACGTATCCTCATAGCTTCATAACATCCACTCATATCACATGATTTTTATGTGATTTTAATCTATTTTAATGATGTACTTACTACCTTTCTGGGCCTTGAATGTGTCAGTCGCGTTGCTGTCTATGGAGGATCAAAAAGCCCTCTGATGACAAAAACAGTGTTACTCCACCATAAAATTAATATTATGCCATTAATCACTTAAGCCCATGTCATTTCAAAAGCTTAATTTGTCCTCGGAACAAAAACCTCTGAAAACTAGGAGGCTTGTGACTGTCCTATTGACTGCCAAGTAAATAACACTGTCAAGGTGCAGAAATGGATGAAAGACATCGTCTGTATAGTCCATCTGCCATCAGGGGTTCAATCGTTAAGTTATGAAGCTAAAATAATACATTTTGTATGCAAGGGAAACATAAATGACGACTTTATTTAATGATTTGACACTGTAATGTGACTGTACAATGGAAGGACACATCTCTGACAATATCTTTCATACTTTTCTGGGCCTCAACGGCGCAAATTGTTTGGCAGTCAATGGGACAGTCACAAGCCTCCCGGTTTTCATACAAAATATATTCAATTGTGGGTTATATGGGTTTGGAACGACATGGTGCGAAGTGATACTGACAAAATAAAAGATTTTCATTTTTGGGTGAACTGTTCCTTTAAAAGAGCCATGTGAAGAACATCTTAAAAATCTAAAGAACTTTTTGTGAAAGATTCCATGAGTGTTCTTTATGAAACCATCAATGCCAAAAAGAACCCAGCGTCCAGGGCTGGTGGATTCAGTTATAACTTTAAAAACAAGGTTATGTGAGCCTTTTCTCAGCTTTTTCTTCTCCATTAACTATACTAGGATACAAAAGTCACAAATAAGGCAGTGGAACAGCTGTTTTCCACAAGAATCAAGTACTCTTGGTGACAGCTAAGAAAATAAAACCAATATTTAACTGGTGTTATTTCATAGTAAAGACATAGTTTTCACTGTTCTGTCACATAAAAATGTTCATCCGTCACAGTTGAGCTGATTTAATATTAACTCGACCTCATTCGTAAATCTGTCTAGACACTACCCGAACAGGATTTGATCCGAAAGAAACCACGCACAATATTCCATGCATCATTTGCGTTAATGTAACGACCGTCCTTGGTTCACGTGGAGGAAAATGGAAAAATCACACTATATATCAGGAGCAGGGTGAGATGATCTCATCAGTATGGGGCTCACCTTCTCACCTTCTGAGCATGGCCTCACTCTGATAAATGAGTCTATAATATCCATTCCTGTTTCCTGGACTGTTAAAGCCTCATCTGAACACCTGATTGAGATGCATGTCCATCCTTCCAGCCTCCATTTTGCATCATAGGTCCCAAAGAATGGGGAACGGGAGGTAATATTCCCAGCTTATGAGGAATGTTGTGGCGGGCTAATACAAGCATAGAATCACAATTGTGTACTTGGGTGAATGTCATGAAAGCATGTCCAGGACACTCTTCTCCCCCAAAATCCAAAAAAAATATATATTGTTTGGCATGTTTGACATTTAAAGGTGACTTTCCCTTATTTAAAAGAGTTCAACTTAACAATTGCAAGCCATTTTACATGGGCCACCATGTTGGGATCACATGACCAGCTGAATACTTTATCTTCCTTGGCTATATCGTGGTAACCCCCTTATTATAAGGTACTTCAGTTCACAGAATAAACTAAACGTGGTTGAACAATCAGCGCATTTCAACAATCAGTAACTGATTTTAAACCACTAGGTGTCAGTGTTATTGTATGCAATAATTGATAATTGTATTCTGTGTGTAAATAATAAGAAAATAGGTTGTATGCCATACAGCTGCCAATATTAAAACAAATATTTAGTGCAATAATTATAATAAGGCATCTCATTTAGATTCTGTACTGTAATTTCCTGTAATACAATTCATAAAAAAATTAAAGGCAGTTACAGTTATAAATAAATATTTTAGTTGAAATGTATTATATTTTTTTCGTACAAAAAATTCTTCATTTAGATAGATAGATAGATAGATAGATAGATAGATAGA
>JAUMHR010000031.1:896121-917146 GCA_032361145.1 Enteromius fasciolatus
CTGACACCTGACATCTGCTGTATGGTTATCTTCTTTTAGATTTTTTTGTTCATTCTGACAAACACTAATTAATCACTTGGTCGTCTTGCAGACGTCTTGGGAAACAGTGGGGAAAAAGAAAAGTCTTGGAAAGGAAGCCCCCTCCACAGATGGTAAGGAAAACAAGGAGAACAGGGAGAAGAAAGAGAGGGAAAGCAGCAAGGGTCGTGGAGGAGCGAGCCGTCGTGGCAGAGGGACCAGTCGCAACCGTCCAGGTGAGTGTGTTGATGAGATCCCGCTGAGCTGTTTTGTTTGTTTTCAGTAGTAAATATTTCGGTCCGTTTGATTGTGTGTGAGTAGGTTTTACATTTTAAAAGATGTATGTGATTTTATTTTATTATCTATGTAGCGAGGACTGAGGAGAATGGTGTGGACCCTGCTCCTGTTGAGAGAGGTGCTGACCGTGGCCGCAGGGGAAGAGGGAGAGGTGAGTCTGCACACAGCTTTTTGCATTGTATATGTGCAAAACTACTTCTACAAAATCCATTAAGCTGAGTTATCTGTGTTAGGGAAGCCCTGTGCAATTAGATTCATGTCCACCAGACTCCAATCAAGATTTATAGATATAGCTCTTTACTAGGGTGTCTGGCATACGTTCATCAAGTAAATAAATTGTTACTCAAAATGGCCGCAGTTCTAAAAACTATGAGATTGTTACTCATCGCAGGTGATTTGAAGTTTCGAAAGCGGTGCTTTGATGTCTGTAGCAGTGGTGCTTTAAAGGGGATGAATTTCTCAGAGTTGGTTTTACCCACCTAACGGCCTGACAGTTATAGCAGCTGTAGACTGTCAGCAGCACCTTAAAACCTTCTGTGAGAAGTTGCATCTTTCTTTTTGGTGTTGGACATTTAGGATGTCTGACCATCCTGACTCATCCCTAGTGTTTATAAGGTTTTTTTTTTTTTGTTTTTTTTAGTGGCTGGAGTTAGAGGCAGAGGTCGGGCTCCGGTTACCAGCAGGTTTACAGCACAAGGGATGGGGTTAGTATCAGTCAGACTGTATTTGAACTTAGAATAATTATCATACAACAGCCACCTGAAATCCTGTCTTACACTGTGTATCCTCCTGCAGAACCTTTAACCCTGCAGACTACACCACAAACAGTGAGACATCAAATTCACACACTGATGTCTGGGAGACGGGGGCCAATGACACTACAGATGGGACAGGTAAGAGACCTCTATTGCACAGGACTTAGTTCCCAATCCTTAAGCCCACTCTCATCTCTCTTTTGACATGTTCTCTTCAGTGGCATGGCAGAACACTTTGGACGAGTGGGCAGCTGAAGACTGGAGTGAAGATGTGAGTGTGAGTCATGCGCTATAATTAACCTCCTGTGCATTATGGGATTTACAGAGCTTGAAATTAATAAGTCTGAAAAGACATGGTATATGTGTAGTCCAGAAATGTTAAAGGTTATCATGAAGTAATATTAAATATTTTATTATTTTATAGAAATTATTTGTATATATCTGCCTTTTTATTATTTTTGTTTAATATATTTATAATTCTGCAATAAGTAAGGCAATTATGTAACTTTATAACTTCTTAAGTTTTGTGAAAACATATTTTTTTAAATCTATACAATAATCTTTCTATGTGTATAAGAATTTAAATTGCAGTATAGAAATATAATTGTTATATATTGCCATTTTTCTATAATATTTATAAATTGCTTTTAATATGTTGTCTTTCATATTATCTCGTATTTGTAGATTTTTTTTTTTTTTCTTTTCTTCACATTTTACTGCTACAAAAATAAAAGTACTAACTGGTCCTATTTAATCTTCAAAGCTCTCTGAGACCAAAGTGTTCACTTCCTCTTGTGCGACTCCTCCAGAGAACCACATCACACCTGGCCAAAGGTAATAAATTCAGAACTGAGCTTCTCATTTTATTCCAAACATGTGACAATTACGCGTTTGCTTATGTTCCTTTCACTGACAATTGAATGTATTTTGTTGTAGTCTGGATCTAGCAACTCTGCTGCAGAAGCCTGTGGATCGTGAGGAGGTGGGAGGTCTGAAGGCCGTGGGCTCCTCTCAGGGGCTTGGCCACAGTCTGGTCTTCACCAACTCCCACCACCAGCCTGCTCGAAGCGGAGGCACATCTGTTGGTTCCAACAGCTATACACACGCCACTCTGGTGAGACAATCCACAGACCTGATTTATAGCATTTAGAAAGCTGTTTTCCTAGAGGATGAAGGGCAGTAACTGCTGAACCTATGTTAAGGGTGCTTGCATCACAATTTTTGTTTTACTTTCTAGTTAGTTATTCTTTGTATAGTGGTATATTGTTCAAACATACTAGAAGTGAGATCTGAATGGGTTCCCCTTCCTTTGTGTCTTTTTCCAGTCCTCTGTTTTGGGTTCTGGTTTTGGAGATCTGGGTGGTCCAAAACTCGGGCAGACGGCCGGGCAGCAAATACTGGAACAGCTGAAGGGGCCTGGTCTTGGGCAGCTTACCTCGCAGCCCTCCAGCACAGGGACCAACTGCACCCCTGTAGGGGGGCTGGTGGGGACGGGGATATCTGTCCCTTCCTCCTCCTCCTGGGACATCAAACCTCCTGGAACACATAGCTCCACTTCACTCCCCTCTCAATTCAGTCGTGAGTGTTACATTTGCTTTACAGGACCAGAAACACAAACTTGTTCAGTCTTTCAAACACGTGGCTCTGCATTAACACCTTTGAGCTGTTCACAACAAAATCTGATGTTTCTACACAAATGACACATACAACCATCTTTTAAAACAGCTAATTCCAATTATCATCTTCACACTGCATCCATTTTTTAGTCATACATGACTTGATGTGAATGCCTTTTTTGCACTGTAGGAGAGTTTCAGATGCAGCCAGAGCCATCTTCGGTGCTAAGCCAACTCGCCCAGCGACAGCAGGGCTCCCTGACCCACACGGGGCCCCTAGCCAGGCAGCCCAGCCCTCCCCCACTGAGGGCCCCTTCACCGGCCCCGGGTACACTGGAAGCCTTTCCAAAAGCACCGGAACCTTCTCAGCACCGTGACGGGCCCTCCATGGCCCCTTCACAGGCAGCCGAATCTCAGGGCAGCAGCACACAGCAGCGGCAGATAAAGACTCAAAAGCGAAGGATACCTCCCACTTCAAAGGTGACTAGCGTTTAAAAAAGCATTGAGTTGGAAAGCTTTGTGAGATCTCTTGGTGAACTATTACCAACTAGAGTTTATAGATAAACATACATGAAATGGCCTCCGAAAGCCATTTTGCTTACATAATCTGGCTTACTTCTAGCTTCAGTTTTCAAGCATAAAGGGTGTAGGGTGGGGCTTAATTTTTTCCATATGGAATTTATTGAATTGTGGAAAAAGGGTGTTACTAGAATAGAGTCGAGAGCAAGTTACAAAGACAATGCACAGATGAATTGCACTGACTTATGTTTGTATTTTGTTGCTATTATGTTTCTTGCTGCATGAAAAATAAATAAATAAATAAAATAATTAAAAAAAGAAATGTGTGTATATTTATACACATCCAGATTCCCGCATCTGCTGTAGAGATGCCCGGCTCAGCAGATGTGTCTGGTCTAAATGTGCAGTTTGGTGCTCTGGACTTTGGTTCAGAATCTGCCCTGCCGGACTTCGGCCAGTCAGAGAACTGCAACAGTGAACCCATAAGGGAGGCTGCGGTGGTTCCTCATTCACAGAGCAGCCTTTACTCTAAACCAATCAGGTCAGTCAGTGGTAGAAATGGAAGTACTGAGGTCAAAATGGTCTTGCTAATATCTAAAATGAATTTAAGTGCTTTTCTTTTTCTTTGAGCAGTGGACATCATGTATTGCTGATTTTCCTAAATCTCTCAATGCATGTCTTTCAAACCAATGTTTTCTCTTTATCTGTAAAATCTTTCCATTTTGCATGCTAATACGTTTCCCATGGTCTCCCCTGCAGTGAATCTCTGACCAGTCCGGTCCCTTTGCTGCTGCCTCTGGCCTCTTCTGACAGCATCTACCCCTCTCCCTCGGTACCTCTCCCTAGCCTCGCCCCCTCCCACACCACTCCCAGCTCAGCCACAGCCCCCTCCTCCACTTCATCCTCCTCTTCATCCTCCGCTGCATCATCAGCGGGTAACAGCTTTGACTGCGGTGTGGCTCCTCACTCAAGACTGACCTTCTCTCAGAGCAAGGAGCCTTCTGGACCTGTGACAGTGAGTACAGACTGTTTTACAGCTACAGAGCTGTGATAATGGAAAGTTGATTTCTCTGTTAAAGGTTACATCAACCAAAAATCAACCAAATATTTCATAATTTACACTGTCGAAAGGTTTGGGGTTTCGAAGACCACAAAAGACTGGCTTCTGAAAATTCAGTTTTGCCATCCCTGGAATATATTACATTTTGAAAGACATTAAAACGGTTCTGAATTGTAGTAGCTATTTCACAATACTACTGTATTTATTGTATGTTTGATCAAGTAAGTGCAGCCTATTGTGAAGGTGCTTTCGTGTTGTTTCTTTAGCGCACAGGACTGTTATACATCAAGGAGGTTATGCTGTCTATATTGATTGAATGCTTTGTTTTTCGTCTCTGACAGAATGGTTTCAGTGGTGCGAGGACCTCTGCTGCTTTAGACAGTAAGTCAAACTCATCTTTACCCTTCTTTCTGTGTCATATGCATTTAGTATTTATTTGCTCTATTTTTGTATGTGACATTTATGCCTTCTCCATCAGCCACATCGAGTTCCTCCACTCCAAAACAAGAGGCTCCCTCTCTGGCCAGCAGCACAAGTGTTGCCCCGTCTGCCCCATCCTCATTGTTGCCCCCTTCCGTTACACCACACAGCTCTGCTCTGCCCAGCCTGGCATCTGAGCTGTCCTCTGCCAGCTTACCTCCCCTCAGCAGGTGAGCGAGATGCTTATTTGTACCTTTTCTTTGTATTACACATTACTTTTCCTCAAATCTGTGACACTGCTTGTTTTTCCTGTAGTCATGTGAGCAGTGGCCATTCCTCTGTGTCGGCACTTTGCACCACATCTTCACTTACAGTGAGTTCTGTAGGATGCGCACACACACACACAGACATGAACACACGCACTCTCTCTTCATCACCGCCTTTTGTATTTTTTCTCAGTATACCAGTGTGGACAGCGTGAACTCTCTCGCCCCTTCATCGATGGCGTTTTCCTCACCGCCTGTGATTCTGCCCAGCAGTGTTAGCAGCTCAATGAGTGGCAACAGTCTGCACGGGTCTGGAGCTTTGGGTCACGGCAACAACGGTAGCATACCTTCCGGTGTCAGGGCTGCCCCGCTACTGTCTTCCTCCAGCGGTGAGAGAGAGCACACATCAGTGTGTTATCACTAAACCGTAACGGAGTATCATAATACCATTCATATGTTTAAATTCTCTTTTCTTATAGTAGGGCTGGTTTGTAGTTTTTTTGCTAAGGTTTTAGTTACTAATTCATTTGTTTCTTAAGAGCAAAAATCACATTAGCATATTATTTAAATGATTGGGAGCATCCAAAATAAGTTTTTATTTACATAATGTGTGTGTGTTTACTATGTATATTTATGTGTGTGTATATATAGATACACATGCATGTATATATTTCAGAAAATGTTGGAAATGGTTGCTGCTTAATATTTTTGGAAAAATCTAGTAAATAGTTCAAAAGGGTAGCATTTATTTAAAAATGACAGTTATTTTCTTGTTACTTTTTGTTACTATCAGTTTTATGCATCCTCCTTGAATCATAGTTAATTTTAAATTTAATTTAAAATGCAGCTTTGATGCAATAGCACCTAGAAATAATACATTTATATATATATATATATATATATGTATATGTATATGTATTTTTTGAGTTTTTGTATATTTAAAAAAAGTTGTAGTAACAGTGCCACATTTTAAAAAACATAAAAACAAGGATGCTAAAATAGTTTAAAATAGCAATTTTCATGAAACATATAGACATTTGCATACAAATGGACATAATTACATTCGGTATTGTCTCTCTTAGTGACGTCATGTTGCAAGCATGTGTATATAAACAACAAAAAAGGTGTTTCATAAATTTCATATTTGCTTCCAGTCTTATTATTAGCTCCTGGATCCATTTGAGTTGAGGAGGAAATCTACTATTCTTTATTCTCCAAAAACTCTTAACTGTCTGTGTGCAGGTAAAGCTCCTCCTAATCTCTCTCAGGGGGTTCCTCCGCTGCTGCCTAACCAGTACATCATGGGACCTGGAGGTCTGCTGCCTGCCTATCCGGTAAGCACCCTCATCCTCTTAAATCAGAACAGATCAGCTTCTGAGAAGTATTGTAGTGTATGTGGAATTTCATGGTGTAGCTTTTATGAACTCTTGTATAGTGTAGTTGTTGGTTTTTGTGTGTGTGACTTGTTAAGAGTCTATGTAATGTGTATTTCTTTATCTCTTGAAAAAGCACAAGCATTAATCTGTGAATACTGACTCACATACTGTATTTTGATTTCAGTAACATTTATAGTCTGAAGTGCTGAAAGTTTTCCTTTGTGTTGTACAGCAGATTTATGGCTATGAAGACCTCCACATGCTCCAATCCAGACTACCAATGGTGAGTCTGATCCCATCAAATTCTTTTTAGCACTGCTGCTGAGCTTCTTGTTTTATCTTGACTATTAGTTGACAGACATTGAGAGTACAGTGGCAGATATAGAGCTGTGATATGAGACGTGACTGCTGATATTCACATATTTACAAGGCTGTTGGTTGGAAACATTTTGAATGATAGAGCTAATATCTGATAATGGGCCAAGCATGTGCAGTTATCAGCTCAAAAAGCCCAAAGACTAATCGTCCTGTCCCAAGCTTGTTATTATTATGATGTAATCGCCTGATTATGGTTATTTGATTTGATCATGATTATTTGCGACATGGTCATTCTAGATTCCAGTCAATTTAAAATGATCACCCAAACAAAAATGGGGGATATTAGCAAATACAATAAAAATGTAGAAATCAAAGCTTTTCCTTTATGTAAAATATTTTTTTAAATGATTAAAATCTAGTCTAATGTGAAAAATGTAGTGCTTTAGAATATCTTAGTTGCAAAATGAATTAATTATTTGTGTGTGTGTGTAATTCATACAGTGTAATTCTAATAACATGAATATTAATAAAATAATAGATTAATATTATAATATACAGACATTATTATTATTATTGTTATTATTATATTAATTATATTACAACAATATTTAATATTACTTATGACATTTAAAGGTGGCAAAAAAGAGAAATATTTAACATTTTCAATAAAACTAAATCTATCCTGTTGTATTTGTGCTTAATGACCCTAAAGAAAATCATACAGACCTAATTTTTCTAATTAATTGTCAATAAATGGCTGTGCATGTGTGATAAATTTACTGTAAATAACATGAACAAAAAGAACAGAATTTTTAAGCACAATCATTTGTATGGCCGTTAATGGACAGCCCTAGTCGGGCCAAATGTTCACTCTGCTGTCTTTTTTTTCCTGATCCGTGTAGGATTACTATGGAATCACATTCCCAGGGCCGACTGCTACGCTGTCTGGCAGAGATGGGAGCCTCGCCAGCAACCCTTACTCAGGTATGAGGCTTATTAATAGTCTGTGAACTTTGATTTAATAATGATGAACATGACATGAGTTTAGAAAAAATGAGAATTTAAAAGGAGTGTGTTTTTCTACATTTAGGTGATGTCGCTAAGTTTGGCAGAGGTGAATCCACCTCACCAGCGCCCTCTACCAGCCTGTCTGCTCACGCTCCACAGTCGGCGCAGCCTCCACAGGCTCAGAGTCAAGGACAGAACCAGCCCCAGCCTCAAGGCCACCACAACACACAACAACCCTTCCTAAACCCAGCCCTGCCCCCTGGATACAGCTACACAGGCCTTCCCTACTACCCCGGTGTGCCCGGCGTGCCCAGTGCATTCCAGTACGGCCCTACCATGTTCGTGCCCCCTGCTTCGGCCAAGCAGCACGGCATGGGACTTAGCAATCCAACAACGCCATTCCAGCAGCCCAGTGGCTATGGACAACACGCCTTTAGCTCAGGTTTGTGTAGAATAAACACAAATACAAATTGTCATGCATACTTTGTGCTGTTGAGTATTCAAGTATTGTTGTTTTCGTTTTATTTGCGTATGTTAAGGGTACGATGACCTGACGCAAGGCCCAGCAGGAACTGAGTACAGCAAGGGTTACAGTAACTCTTCTCAAACACAGGCCAAATCTGCTGCCTCCGGTCCAGGGAAAGGTATAAATATACTTGCACTTCGTATATATAATAACAATATAATACGTATACAGTTTTTTTTTAATATATATTTTTTTTACTATGTATAAATGTGTTCTTCTAAATTCAAACAAATGATCTGATCTGTTACTTTGTCTCCCAGGTGTCTCTGTGACATCTAGCAATTCTGGGGTGCCAGACATCAGTGGAACTGTTTACAATAAAACGCAGGTACCTACATTTATGTAATTGTTTTAAATATTTTACATTTTATAGCTGTATACATATATTGCATAATATATCATTGATGTATAGAATATATATAGAATAATATTGTTGTTAATTTTTACCAGTGCTGGGCAACGATTCATAGAGCACATAAATATACACAGTACACAAATATATTATGTATGTATAAATACACGCATGTATATAATTAAGAAAAGTGTTGTTTATGAAATATATATTTATATATGTTATGAATACTGATATACTGTATATACACATACATGCGTACAAAAACTCTTATCTTGGAATGTGATTAATCGAGAGTAATCATTGCCCAGCACTAGTTTTTGACACATTTTAATAATTTATGTTGATGCTAATTTTTTTCTCTTTTTTTTTCCTGCAGCCGTTCGATAAGCAGGGTTTCCATGCTGGCACACCGCCTCCTTTCAATCTCCCCTCGGCTCTGGGTGGCACAGGACCTTTGACCCCCGGTGCTGCCCCTGGTTATGCTCCTGCTCCATTCCTTCACATTCTGCCGGCCCACCAGCAGCCCCATTCACAGCTGCTCCATCATCACCTCACCCAGGATGGGCAGGTCAGTCCCCGTCTGTTCAAACCTCTGTACGGTGAAATTTTAATAAAGAATCTAAGAAAAATTCCTTTATGCAGTACCTGAGTACCAAAAAGCAACAAACTTAGAAAATGTTAAATATTTTATACCTTTTAACATCATTACAGTCGCAGTGTACACGGTCTTTGTGTTATTATGCTGTTGACATGAATGCAGACATGAACAATGCTAAAAATGAAAGATTTCACCCTTGTAAGCTCAGCTGTCTGGTGTGTTGTGTTCATGTAGGGTGGGCCAAGCCAGAGAAGCCAGTCCAGCACCATGCAGCAGAAGACCCAGGTCAACAAGTCCAACTATGGCAGCTCCCCTTATTGGGGCAACTGAGCACAGGTGCTGTCCCGCACCCGATGACATGCCGATCAGAGCAGAGGGACGACCGTACACACTACCATCATCCTCATCCTCCTCTCACGTTCTCAACTCCCCTTTTCAAAGTTTTGGCTGTTGTATGTAAAGTATATTTATGTATGTATTTATACAGTATATATGTATTGGTAGGATATGAAATGTGGTTTTTTTCTGCATTTTGTTTTTGAAGGATTTTTTTATTTTTATTTCATTGCTAACTGGCTAAGAGGATATGATGACAGAGAAGTGATGAGAACATAACAGAAGGGTGAATATACTTGAAGCAGAGCAAGCATCATGATTTGAACATGGGAGTTTTTATTTGTATACATAACCCTGATAATGTATGTACATTACTGCTAAGCTTGATCACTTGATGGTGAAGCCTTTTTTTAACTTTTGTATTTTGCTCTTCTCCCTCCCCCTTCAACTGTTAACTTTTATTCTATCGAGGGGGAATTTAATTTCAATGCTATATTTTCTTCCCTCTGCCCTTCATTTGTGACCCTGTCCCTCCCCCCCCCCCAAACCACCAAATTGGCTAAACAGTAGCATTTTAGATCAGATTTCATTTAACATTGGTTTTTCCCTTGTTGTCAAAATAAAACTGTCCAGTTTACTGTTTCAGTCTGGTTATTCATGCGCAGTGTTTGCACACAAGTAGTAACATTGTTTCTGCATTGTTCTATTTCAAGTCAATTTAATTTACTGCACAAGTACTTTATAGTACAGGTACATTGGAATTAAAAAAATGTAACTGATTCAAAATGTATCATGATCTTGAAATGAAATGTTTCTAGTATGCATGTGACACTTAAGACTGAGATTTCAGTTTTGCTGTCACAGAAATTCTTGCATATTAAAATGAACACATTATTTGCAATATAGTTGGCCCCTCCCCCCATTAGACATCACTTGTCAAAGGCACTAGTTAAGGTGGTGCATGTATCTCCCAACTTCATTGAAAGTTGGGTAACTTGTCATAGGTGTGATTATACCACAATAACATCAAGTTTAATGGAGGGCAAGTTAGACTAAGTGTGTTTTTGCTTTCATAATATAAACTTGCTCTAGCTCCTGTGATAGTTATTCAAGCAGAAGCTTCAGTTAAAAATACACACCGAATGTTATGCAGAATCTAACAACTGAATACTGATCCAGCAGATTAAGTTTATTGAAAGGCCAATTATGCATTTTCTTATACGTTCAGAATATCTACACTACTTGGACACCACATACATATAGTCAATTCACACGGACTTCATGTCAGTAAGTATAAAAACAACTACAAACCAGAGCACAAACGATTTCATTAAATCACAAGCATTAAGAAACTCAGATGACAAGCTTCAGTCTTTTCATTGATAAAGGACTCATTTTTATTAAAGCAAGGCACATAAATGAACCATTCGTTTCAGAAAGGTGCTTCGAGAGTTACAGGAAATAAAGCAAGACTACGTATGAAAAAACAAACATGACAGTTCTCTACGCACAGCTTTTCTTGCACTCGGCTCACAAACATCTTGACCATGAGTCCAACACTTAGAATTGAAACTAAAAATAAAACTGTACAATACTGAAAGAGTTCATGAGTTCACTAAGAAGGAACAAGAAGTTTATTCATCCTCCTCAGCCTTCGATTTCTTTTTTTTCTTTTTCTTCTCCACTTGTGTCACAATCACCTCCGGCTCTGCCTCCACAGCATCAATCTTCCTCTTCTTTTTCTTCTTGGAAGATGTGGCTTCTTCAACACCATTCGTCAAGACCTCGTCCTCCGCTTCCTCCTCGGCCGGCTGCTTTTTCTTTTTCTTCTTTATGGCCTCTCCGTTTTCCTGAATGGAAACAGAGGAAACCATGAACACCTTGTATGAAGTATCAAACAAACATTAACATACTGCGAGATAATCATGTCCTGCTCACTTCAGTGATCAAACCCACAGAGTCGGGCCTGTCAATGGTCGGAGGAGCTTTGCTTTAGCATAACAGATATAAGATGGGTCCACATGAAGGTCCCGCCTCCAGTATAGTCATGCTACTTGTACTAAAACAGAGGTTTTAAAATCTTCTAGATGCCACAAATATAACCTTTAAGTTAAAAAAAGCCAACTACAGCATGTATAAAATGTATACAATTTAAAAAAAGACTTTCTTCATAATACAAGTCTTGCTTAATGGGTTTTTAATGGATGTTTTATTAAACATTACTGTTTGTAACCCTGTGCTGAACACTACAGATGAAATGTCCCATTTACCTCGCCATTGGCTTTTTCCTCATCCTCTTGAGCTCTGGAAAGTGCTTCTAGCTTCTTCCTCTCGCGCTTCTTTTTCTTCTTTTCCTTCTTCTCGAGCTGGCGTTTGATTTCGGCAGCTACCTCACTAGCCTGCGAGAAAGAAAAATGTTAACACATTTGCATTTGTACAAGCCTTGGAGGAAAAAAAAAAAAAAAAGGGGGAGGAACTTTAAACGCTGTGTCAGACTCATTAAATCAGTTTTTGCCTCCATGTAGGAGTCAGGAGAAACGAGTCATCACTCACAGCACTTCCTAAAGCTACAGAAACAATGACTCCTAGTGAGAAACCTTCAGAAACAGCACTTTAAGGCGGCATTATTAGCAAGTATTAAAAGCTCTATTGAGCCTTCAGCCAAAAAAAAAAAAAAAAAGTTAACATTTCTAAGCAATTTCAAAGCGTAACACATAATTGTGCTTGGAACACATCTTATACATGTTAACTTGGCAAGCTATGTAGAGTCATTACCGTAACATTTCATAATCACAAAAGGTTTGACTTCAGCTAGCATGCTGGTTAATGGTAACTTCTCACCTGTGCAACAGCTTCTTTCATGACCTCCAGGTTCTTACGTGGTGCATCTCCAGTCTCATAAAACGCCAGACGTTCTTCGACCTGGTCACGCAGCTTGTCACCGAACACACTGGTGGGAACCTCTGTGCGAACAGAAGCAAGAGGTCAGGACGAGGACAAACTAGACCTTCTGAAGCACATAAAAGACTTTGAGCCAGAGTTCTGCTCAGTATTATAATCTCAACAACCACTGAGGTGGGTTACTGTTGACGAAAAATAAGAAGCATCATAGCAAGAACTAAGTAGCGGAAGCTAACGAAATAAGGGGAGAGGAGATGCTCACCAGAAAAGCAGTCAATGCGTGACGCGATGGTGCACTTGTTGGCCAGGTAACGAGAGATACGACCCTTGTTCTTGGCAGCAGCACGCCCAATGAACGTCGAATGGAAAATGAGTCCGTATTTCGGTGTGTTTCCTCTGGTCTTCAGAGCCCTAATTCACAGAAACAAAATCAATCTACACCACAGGTACGCTTTTATAAAAAAAAAATAATAATAATAATATTAATATTTTTGCTTGCTGAAGTTTTGGTGCATTACTACCAAAAATGTACTGCTATACTTGGAACACGTAAGGTCTGATTCACAAAAACCCATCATTTGGGCTTTCTTGGTCTCAACATCAATTTTATCTACCTCTCAAAACCCTCATCAGCTGTTCAGACTGGGGGGTACGTGAGATTGAGCGGGATCACTTTAAGGCGAGTTCACTGAAACACCCAATCACCCGCTCCTGCTACGCCCCGGCCCTGCCATCACCACAGCTGTGTGAAACCCCAGCAGGGAAGGGGAGCCCCAGTACCTGAACAGGGCCTTCTCTGCCCCCAGAATCTGCACGGTGGAGGCTGGATATTTGGCTAGGTTTGTCAAACTGCCGGCGTGAGAGATGAGACGAGCGCCAACCTATTAAAGAAAACACAAGTAAAAGTCATCTTTTTTTTTTTCTTTTCCCCCTTTCTAACATCTATGACATTTACCCCTTCACTCAAACATTGTCTTAACACTTTAATATCAAACAATTAAGAACCCTTTAACCCTATAATGCAGTGTATAATATTAAAAACACCCAATACTAATTATTATTATTATTATACTAAAAACCCAATTTGGTATCTTAATTTTGTAATCTTAGTAATAATTTATATACGAGATGTTAAACATACCACGTCACCAATGAGAGCTGCAAGATTTGGGGCCACCTGGCCCATTTTAGACCGCAAATACTCCTGCAGTTCCTGTCTGTACGCTGTTAGGGATATTACACGGCTGGAGAAACTCTCAATGTTGATCAAGTCAATAGGAGAGATATCCATACCTTAAAAAAAAAAAATAAATATGCATAATGCATAAACGTCTCCCATAAATAAGCCACTGAAGCACTAATCGAGTTACAGCAATTCTGTGAGGCATGCTTGTTCAGTTCAGTGAGATATGCGGTCGTCACATGGAATCAGTGGATTGACAGATTATTATAACATCATTACATCCAAGACACTCACA
The DNA here is from genome assembly GCA_032361145.1 of Enteromius fasciolatus. Classification (NCBI taxonomy): domain Eukaryota; kingdom Metazoa; phylum Chordata; class Actinopteri; order Cypriniformes; family Cyprinidae; genus Enteromius; species Enteromius fasciolatus. The sequence continues at coordinate 909,969 of JAUMHR010000031.1, forward strand.
GGAAGCTATTAGGACATCAGCGAGCTTGACTTACCCATAGAGCTGCGAGACGCATCAAGGATGGCCTGAGCTTTGCCGCTATCCATTGTGATCTCCTCTATAGCTTCCAGCATCTCCTCAGACAGTTCCTTCCTGTTCCCGATCAGCTTGGCCAGTTTACAGTAAGTGCTGTTTTCGCTCACTATCTTTATCAGTTCTGGGAAGTGATAGCCGTACCATTCACTGCACAGATAAAAACAAGAGAGTGTGTCGCGATAAAAAGTTCCGATAAGGCTGAATATTTAAAATAATTAAACAGTGCATAAGGTCTTGGCACAACCTGAAATTTTCGCTGAAATCTCACTAAGCTGTATGATAATTGGGGTTTTATTTCAATAAGCATCCTCAAGTTGAGTTTACAAGCACAAAACAACTTAAGGTCTGTCTACCCCCTCAGGTTGTGTTCACTCCAGTCTGATGGACCAAACACGCCTGAGAAAGGACTTTACTGTCCCTCCACTTCCTGTACAGCCAGTGCACTAGGGGGCGCTGTCTGTGGTAAGCATTGGGAGGCCGCTGTATGACATCCAACTACAAACCCCAGTAGAACATCTTACCGCACGCGCATGGAGAACGTGTTGATATCTTTGTCCAGCTGATCGAGGAGGGCGATGGACTGGATGATCATGTTGTCTGCCCTGTTGACATTGAACTTGACTTTGGCTCTGGAGTAGCTGTGACCCAAACCCAGCTGAGCTTTGGACGCAGCTTGAGAGGTGAGTCCCTTCACCAGGGAATGGAAGTGCAGACGCACACCTGTCAAGCAGATGTGTTAGAAACTCACAGCTGGACTCATAAAACCACGTTTTTGTTTGGGCCTGTGTTCAGATTTTCAGTATAAAAGCATCAGAAATCAGGTGATATAGGTACATCATAACAGCAGGCTTTTAAAAATGTTTATAAAATGCTTTCATGCACGGCAATATCCAACTGCCTTTATATGAGGATTATACTTGGGGTTCGTTGCATCTGCTCACCTCTTAGGATTTCAGCTACAACGCCTCCAGTCTGAATGGACAGATTGAGCTCTTCTTGCAGCGCCGCTCCAAGTTTAGCATCAGACACCCCCAATACGGACTTCTTTTTACCTCCGGACGGAAGGTTGGTCTCCAAGAACAACTTGAGATCCGCATGGACAACTCCTGTCACGATCAGATTACAAACAAGGCGTCAGGAATTGTAGGTTACGTTTCTTTAAATCAACACGTCACCCTCAGATGATCAGTAGGTAGGTGTGCTGTCGTCACAGTGATTCAGCGGATTGACAGTTATAGGTACATCATTGCATCAAGATACGGTTTAAAATAGCTTCTAAAATACCTTCTAATGACCCTTACCTTCTGAGATGGCATTGATGTTTTCCAATGCACCCTGGGCGGATTTAAAGGGGAAGAATGCACTCAGATTGAGCACGCTATTGAATTTGCCAAGGTTTAGGACACTTTGCTCCACCTATGAAAGACAGAGGAAATAGTCATTTAGAAGACACTTAGTTTTGACATCAAATATATTTAACGTAACATTAGTGATAAGTGTTTTCTATAGGATCGCACACTATTGAATCGTTCACTAACATCTAAAACTGTAAAAATATCAATTAATGGTTTGGTTCAGCACAAAATGTTCTGTCATCAACTAGTGACCCTCATGTCGTCCCACACCAGTAAGAACCTTGTTCATCCATCTGACCTTCCACATACAGCAACATAACTGAAACGTACTTAATACATCAGCGGCTCAACGTCAGGTTTGTGATGCTACAAAAACACTTTTCTGCTAAGAAAAATATTTGCATCAATTTTTTCTTTCTTTGAGCAGAAAATAAATAAAATTATTGTAGCCTCTAATGTCATATAGACCATTTTAGAGGCATTTACTAACATTTCTGGACCTGGGAACACAGCAGTCATGCTGCGGTCTATGGAGGGTTTCTCAGAGTCCATCAAAAATCTCTTAATTTGTGTTCCACAGATGAAAGCAGGTCTTACGGGGTTGGAACAACATGAGGATGAGTAATTAATGATAGAGTTTTCATTTTGGGGTGAACTAACTCTGCGCTATTATTGGCTCAGTAAAGGGATTTAGCAATCTAGAAAATAGCACATAAGTCACGCAAATTGTTTTACATTAATAGGTGGGATTTAAACGATCAAACTTTTGGATATCAGCTCAGACTACCATGTTGATGTGTGCACATTTCTTCAAAATACAAACCTGAGGTAGAAGCATTCCAATCTCTTCCACTTCCTTAACAGCGAATAACGCATATCCAGCTGCATGCTCGAACAGCACGTGTAAAAGCACCTGAGACAGAGAGAGAGAGGGCGAGGTTATTGATCTGCCCTAATACCATAAATCACCACTTATCCCAAAAAGGGACAAAGTCCTAAATCCTACATTAATAACCAAACAAATAATACATTACAAAAGAATACTAGCGTGGTGGGGTTTCAGGTCAACACCAACACGTGCTTATAACGTTAGCCTAAGTTACATGGCGTTACCAGGCACGAAACAACCGCTGAAATTCACGTTTTTAGTGCGATTATACAACATTGCGTAAGAAGAAGATATCAAGAGTCGTTAATAAACTACCCGTTTAGATTTTATTGCATTAGAGCTAAAAGTTGGAGAGATCCACATTAGCATGGGCTAGCACAGACGCACCACGTGTTTTTTCAGCGGATCAAATACTCAGCGAGTGCCACTTTCAAAACTGAACAACATCTTAAAGCACTGCGATCGGTTTCAGAACATCGCTCCAAAAGACTACCGAGAGGTGAGTGAAACTTCAGGAGCTAGCTACACTGGATTTAATGGCTGCTGGGGCCTTTAATATCACATTGAGGCCTCGGGTAACGTTATCCGGATTCACCTTTCATCCTCTCAAACAGACTGCAGTGATTGATCAAACGCAGCTCGTCTTGCATGAAAATTGTGCTCAACAGACCAATCTAAAGTAATAATTCTGTAATAACAAAATGAAAAGTCCGTAAATGTAAAAATATGCAGACTGGTTATTACAAAGCCTTACATTTATCAAACACGACGCAATCGTGAGATTGAAGCTATATCACAAACACAGATCTGTTCATTTCTAAAGATTACATAAAGAAATAAGAGATTCTGTTTACCATATTTGCTGAGCTCGTGCGCCACGCACGAGGGTGCGTTCTGTTCCTTCGGGTCACTTGAAGAGGAAAGAACGCCGCATGCGCTCAAGTACGAAAACCCACTCGATTTCGTCCCGCGCACTATCGCGAGAGTTCGGAAGTTGCTTATTTCGCGGGAATGTGTGCGCCACCTGTTGGTAAGAGCTTGCAATTCCAAGATGCGTGGCACAGTAGCACAGGGAATGTTATTAATGAAAATAAAACTAAATATTTGGCCTGCATACATATATACATATTTATAATTGACAAAAAGCCGAATACAATGTAAATCAAGCAATATTAAATGGGGTCTAAATGTATTTTGTGTATATAAACATGAATTTGTTGTATGGGGTGTATATATATAATAGGTTACATGAAACCACAGTTAATGATTTAGAGAAAATTAGTGGTTGTCCCAAGATTAGAGATGTTTTAGGCAAATTCAGTTAAAAATAAAATAGCTGTTATTTATTTAAAAAATGAAAGAAATTAATATCTGTTTAAAATGTTATGTCAAAACTGTTTTTAATAATGTACATTATTAGAGATAGTTGAGGACTAATGTGGCACAGGCCAAAATTATATGTTTATGTTTAATTTGAAATAATAAAAAAAAACACGTTTTTAAGCTATGCTAATTTAATATAATATTAAACATATTTTATATGTCTCTAAAGCTAAATGTATGCCTCCTCTCAATCTGATCAAGCCCTGTTCTTCGTGCTGCAAGCATTTGCCCATAAAATGTGACTGTAAGGGACAAATTGCCAAAAATATATTTGATGCAGTAAACATTTCAAGAGTTATGATAGGAAACTGTTTGGTTGCACACTAATCCATCCACTAATTATCAGACAAATGTGCCATAATGTACCACCCCCGGCAATAAATACCAGTGTTGAATTCATTTTAAAAAGAGAGGTTTGCATTTATGACTATATATCCACGTCAGTGGGGAATGCAGAGTACAACAAAACACACACACTTAGAAATAAAAGCTGCAATTATGCTCTTAATGTATTAAAATTATGTATTTTAGAACACTACAAACACTTATTGTGTGCTTACATACACAAACATGGCTGCACCATAACAAACACCAAGTCTAAAGTGACAACAACGAAGTTATGTCAAGTCATTGTAGTGTCTCTTGTCTCCATGGTCAAGGTGGAGGAGTTTATGGAAACATACGTCAGAGATAGTAAATACGAGGGTTCCTATAAAGCGGACTGCTTTCTGACCACTGACAGAAACATAAACACCCGTCACAGAGACCACCTGCATGCTGTACCAAGGTACAACTCTTATTCGTTCAGATTTTATCATGAAAAAACATCCTATCTCTTATTTTTTTCTCCCGTGCGTCACAACTAAAGCTTATTTATCAGTGAGGCATGACCATGGTGCTATGTAATCAGTGTTTAATACTTGCTGATTTGTGTTTTTATATCACCCAAAGATGCGCAGAGCAGTTACAGGATGTCTGATGCTGGTGTATGTTGTTGCTCTTCTGGCCGAGCAGGCAGAGGGACACATCGCCTTCTTCAGCCCTAAAGAGATGAGAGAACTCAGGGTGAGGAGGCCTTTGGCTTCCGAATGGCCATTTACTGTATTTAACCTCCAATTGAGCCAAAAACAAAGTAATAGGGTTTCTTCATCTTCAACAGGAGAAGGAGGGAAGGAAGGATGCTGATTCGAGAGCGGAGGAGGTTTTGATTGAAGAGATGTCTCCGGATGAAGATGGAATAGAGTCAGTGGTGAGGAATCCCAGCATGTTTTTGATGTATTTCATAATGTAGTTGAGTTTCTGACTGGTCTGCTTCCATCTGAAGGGCCAGCCGGTGGAAATAGGGCTGAAGCTGACTGCTAAAAAGGGCCACATCGGATCTGCCTTCGGTAAGGTGCTGCAGAGCATCGTAGAAGAGCCAGAGACCGGTAAGCAGCATACAGTAAAATCTCTTTCTGTTTTTATATGCATACATATACACACAGACCAGGCTAATATCTGTGCTCTGTTTTGACAGTGAAATAAGGCTGGCATTTTTACCAGCATTCATTGACTACTATTGCAGACCGGTGATTCAACATTTGTTGCAAGCACACGTTTTGAATGTAATAAAATGGAAATAAAATTAAAATTTGCATGCAAATTCAGTTTCTTGTCATATCTGAATATAAACTGTTAAACAACATGCTAAATAGATTGCCTCTTAATTTAAATACTTTCTTTCCTGCAATACTAGATCAATAAATATTGTTATTGTTATTAATCATGCTTAGCATTTAATTCCACTAATGCCTTTAAAACCGTGCACTGCAGGGTCTCTTATGCTCACCAAGGCTGCGTCCAAAATGCAATGGAGAGGTTTCAATATGTCCTACAGTGTTAGGCTGAGTAGAAGTCAGCATCTTAGTTGGAAACTATATTATGCGTGCCAAAATTTGGACATACTTTTTAAATGACGTAAGCCTGAGCCAATCTTTTATTGCAAAACTCTTTATAGCAAATAACAGAGAACATCTATTAAAACCTTTAAATGTGTATCCAGTGTAAAAGCAGGAATTCACATAGCATTTTAAGTTTGAGCGAGTTACAGAAGGTAACATCAAAAGTATCACAACTGAAAGAACAGCTCCCTTTAAAAGCTGTTGAGGGACAACTGCAATGATAGAATGAATATTTCTATATTCTTCATTCCAAGAGGTTTTGAACAATATTTTTCGCTCTATAAAAAACATGTACAACAGCACTGTCTGAGTCTGAGTGAGCTTATGAAACAATTAGTATCAGGCACAAGTTACAAGTCGTTTTCTCCCGTAAAGCTTTAAATGGATGGATAAGCTGCACATACACAGCTCATGTGGCAAGTCTGGTCTGCTCCGCGAAGAAACTAACATCAGAAACACACCACACAAGTTTGGATGAGGGTCAATAAATCACGATAGAATCTTTTGAACCTGTTTCTTTAAGGTTTAGCAGTCAGTCTCTCACAAAACTCATATTCCTTCACTCCAAGAGCAGGATCTCTGGCGGGAGGTGCTGGTAAGACCAGTGAACAGTCACTGTCAATGTATTTTCCACTTATTCCTTCTGCTTCCTCTGACACTGCACAGTATATTGGACTGAAAGACCCTTCTTCAGCAGTCTGTAGTGGACAAAATGCATAAACACATATAAAGTTAAAATATTATGCTGCATTTTTATTAAATATATTGTATTAAAGTGTTGTGTCATAGACCTAAACACTGCAGGTCTTTTCTAGTGTTTAAATGAAACTTAGGCCAGACTTGCACTGCTTCCAGGAACTGCATTTTTGCTTCTCAGTGAAGCATCACTATTGTTACTTTCACTCTTCCTTTCTTTTGTAGCAATCAGTGTAGAAAAGATGTAGACCAGCTGTCTTGCACAGCTGAGGTTTTGAACTGTTTGTGACTTTGTTGCAGAATCACAGTCAAAGCGAAAATCACTAACACATTTGACCTACTATGGAAACTAATGCAGCCAGAGGAGTTGCCAGGAAGCAGCTGTTGATGTGAAATGTTGTGTGTTTGTTTACAGTGATTGGATTGATAGCGGACTCACTTTGAAGAAGAAAAAGCCAACTAAGTTGAAGAGGAATCGGATAATGAAGTTGTAGTTTCTCATTACGTCGGTCATAACTACGCCTGGATGTGGAGAGTTTGCTGTCACACCTAAAACACACAGAAACCATCAAAGTCAGCTTTATTGTCAACTCTACTATATGTACAGAGAATTGAAATTGTGTTACTCTCAGACCCTTGGAGGATACCAGATAACATTAAATACAAAAAGAGCTTTAAAATAATAAATACACTTATACATGTAATATAAAAAGCAATACAATATACAGCCGTGGCCAAAAGTTTTGAGAATGACACAAATATTAGTTTGCTGCTAAACTGCTTTTAGATCTTTGTTTCAGTTGTTTCTGTGATGTACTGAAATATAATTACAAGCACTTC
>JAUMHR010000031.1:921276-931838 GCA_032361145.1 Enteromius fasciolatus
CTGATGTAGCTCCAACAGCACCCTTCGGAGATGCTCCAGATGGTCCTCCCAGCGCTCTGAGTGAATGACCACATCATCCAGGTAAGCAGCTGTGTACTGTTGGTGAGGCCGGAGTAGAATGTCCATTAGGCGTTGGAACGTGGCTGGAGCCCCATGTAACCCAAAGGGAAGGGTCCGATATTGCCAGTGGCCACTAGGGGTTGAGAATGCCGTTTTTGGCTTAGCCTCCTTGGTCAACAGTACTTGCCAGTAATCTTTGGTGAGATCAAGTGTGGAAATACATCTGATCCCCACCCACCTCTTCAGCAGACTGACGTGGTACAACTGCTCGGCTCGTCGTCTCCCCGGTTGACTCACCCGGTAAGTGACTGGTTTCACTTTCTCTAGAACCGTTTAAGGGCCCTGCCAGGTGGCTTGAAACTTGCAGGCTGAGGCCCTGGACCACCAGGATCATCACTCGATTCCCCTGTTTTGAACTCTCGAGGCTGGGCAACACGATTACAATGCCGCTATTGAGCCTGTTGCGCCTGGACCCGGTGCTCTTTCTCAAGAGGCATTACTCGGCCAATTCTCTGTCTCATCTGGGTGACATGTTCTACGACTGTCCTTTGCGGGGCAGGCTGTCGCTGTTTCAAGGCCTCCTTGGCCACATCCAGCAGGCCTCTGAGTTGTCAGCCAATGAGGAGCTCAAATGGGGTAAAGCTGGTGGAAGCTTGGGGAACCTCTCGTATCCCAAATGTATGGCAACATCAAATCCCAATTCTGTTTATCCTCCTGTTTAAGCGTTTGGTTAAACCGTTCAATGAGCCCATCAGTCTGGGGATGGTAGACAGAGTTTCGTATCTGCTTCACCCGGAGCAGTCTGCAGAGGTCAGCCATCACCCGGAGACATGAAGGGAGTTCCCTGGTGGGTCAGTATTTCTGCTTGGATGCCAACTCGGCTGCACAGAAGGAACACCTCTTGGGCAATGGCCTTGGCGGTAGCTTTTCGAGGTGGCAGCTGGGCGACACATTACAGCAAACCGTTCTCCACTATGAAGTGTGAGAGAAGATAAGGACCTAGCCGAATTTTCTTGCCCTCAAGCAAGCACACTTGTGACCAGCAGTGTCAGAGGTGATCATCTTCTCGTTGGGCCTGGCCGAAGCAGCCCCCTCCCTTCACCTGTTAGAAAACTTAAAAGAACACGTTAGTATTAGGGGTAGGGGACTCACCATCTATCCCACTGTCCAAAGCTAGGAGAACCGGTTGGCAGCAGGCCCCTCTTCCCGCACTCGGTGTGCATTCCTAGGGCTGGCAGGCTATGTGGCGGCCATTAGCAGGCTGTCAAAACCTAGCAGTCTCGCACAAGGAGAACAGGTACAGGGAGGTCTTTTAGCACCCCCACGTCCAGCAGCCAAATTCCCACAGCTGTTATTATGGTGATATGGAGGACTGGCCCCATGCACACACGTGATGGGCAGGAGACTCTTAGACTCAGGCCAGGGTGGCAGGAGGTGGGGCTAGACCAGGCTTACAGTACTACCGGAGTCTAAGAGAGAGTTGGGGCAGGGACAAGGACTTGGCTCTATCCAGTTGTTTATTCAATTTAAAGATCTGGGTATTGCATTCAAAAATGAATGTAAACAGACTAAATGATTGAGAAAAAAAAAGTTTGGAAAAGAGGATGAATTGAAATTTGATAACCACTTAAATAGACTATTCAAAAGCCTAGAGAGCACAAAGGGTGACTGAAGGGGGGCATTGTTTTAAAAATTCTACTATATTTATATTAAAGGAAGAGCTTTGAAAGAAGCCCTTAGAGAGTTAAATATGCCTCAGGCTTTACATTGGTTAAAGGAAAACTCCTTGTGCTCTCTCTCTCTTCCTCATGCCTAACATACACTTGATCATTGTGGCAGAAATAATTAACTCTTTTTAATTGTCATTAGATCTGCCGCCAAAGGAACATTAATTGTGCTGGCGAGAAGCAAAGCAGTATCTTGCGATTCATGCATGTATTTGTACATTCTAAAGCTATGAATTTGAAAGTCGTGCCAACATGCTCAAAACTACAGCTCGCTGTTAGTGAAAACCAAACTGACAAGATGGAGGGATCATGGGAAATAAAAAACATGGCAGGCAGAAAGGGGTTAACAGCAGGCATCTCCGTATCGAAAATCATTGATCTTTTAACACTAATTAAAGCACAGCTGGGTCTGTTCAATTAATCTAAGGAAGCCAGGAGCCTCTGCACAGGAAATGGTGCATCGTAGCAGACTCTTTTAAGACTGATAGAGGTAGTGGAAGAGGGAGATAGAGGGAGAGATAGGGATGCAGAGAGTGTAAAAAAAGAGAGAAACGGACACCTTAAGTCTGATTAGTCCTCTTTTACAGATCTCCTTTAAAACTTTTTACTATCTTTTTACGTGCACACACTTTATGGGACAGAAATGATAACTTTTAAAAGATTGTTTTGAGCTCCTCATAACTTTCTACACTAGTTAAAATCCAAGGTTGCTCGACAGTACCTGGAGCTTTAAACTATTTTGGAGTTTGTTTGTTTTTTTGTCTTGTGATGGCAGCACAGTTTTTTTCAAAAACCATCTCTGAAATCTAGCCTGAACAGGTTTACCTTGAACTTTATCCCACAGGAACCACAGGAATTCCTTAATGTCTCAATAATTTCTCCTAAACAGCAATAAGAAAAATGGAGAATGAAAACCAAATGCAGAGTGCAAATCTGTTATTTCTGAAACGTTTATACTGAAAAACAGACTCCAGTTATCTAGCATGTGTCTCTTTCCGAGTCTAAAAATGATCAACTAGAACTTATACTGTATATATCATAACATTTTCTCAATTATGAAATATGATGGGTTTCCATTACAGATTTGAGTAAAACTTTTGCAGTATTTTTGAAATGTTGATACATTTGCATTAACCACTGTTATGCAACTAAAGTGTCATGTAAGACGTTAATCAAAACAGATGTATGCATTTATTTCAAAACAGCATGGAAGGACACTTTTAGAATACTTCTAAGATATGCTACAGCATGTCTGGTATAAACACAAGCACTGACTAGAGCGGTAGTGTGCCACATACATGTGCAGTTTAAATAAAGGGTAAAAAATGGGATATCCAAACATTAATGGCAAAAAACCACACTTACTGCATACGTTACACTTACTGTAACAGTACTTTAATGAATGATCATGTACAGCAGGTGACCTGTAAATAAGAACACCTGTATACATTGAGTTTTGTAAATTATTCTGGTTTCAAATTGCCAGAAAAACCACCTTGTGTAAGCATAAAGTTGTTTTTGCGATATATATGGGAGTTTTTGCAAAATTGATGTGTCCATTGGATGCATTTGACTCCTTAATAAATAGAAATTTCTAACAAAAAACATCATAATTGTCTTTAATCACTTTTGACACACACACACACACATATATATAGGCATATAAATTACTACTTTAAATTGCAAATTACAATCTGAGCAATATTTTTTCCCTTATACTGTAGGATAACAAGAATTTATTAAAATATGAAAGTTTAATAAATAGGAGACTTTCTCTCACAAAAACAGAATTTGGGCACAACTCAATTTCCTTGTGCACTTCTGGAGAAAAGTGCTGGTAATATCACCAAATGATAGTTCCAGCAGTCCTCCATCCTTCTGCTCAGCCCTACAACCAGAGGCGTGAAGCCCATATGGGAGAACCCCTGGGCTACCGGTAGTCTTGATCAATAATGCATCTGCTGAGATGTGAGGGTAGGCCATCTCTTATCATCTCTGCCAGGCCATGGCCCACATCCCCTCTTTCCTACGTAAAGCTTTAATCTAGGGATCCATCCCATTGCCATGTGAGGAAATGGACCCACACGTTTACTCATTCCACCCATCGCTACTTTCATTTCCCTCCCCGCCACAAGTTCATTTCAGCCAAATCCTTGCATCCTGCCATCTATATTGAATCTCACCCCATGCGTCCACACATACGTATGTTGTCATAGTTACACTCTCTGCTCGTTCTCTGCGCCTCCCTGAGTTATTGTGACAGTAAATTGGATGTTTAGGGCTACGCTTGATTTGAAATGTCATTGAATCTTCCAGAGTTTTTATGAAGATGACTGTGTAAATACCAGCATGCAAGTGCAGCATTGTCGCTTATAAATTCTTCAGATACAGAGCATTTTGCCTTTCGAGAATTGGACATGGCGACCACGTCACACCAGAGATGAGATTTCCAAAGTTATTCTGAAAGAGAGGAAGAAGAAAGTGAAGGCACGCTTCTCTCTTTATATAATCAAACTAAATATATCTCAAAATTCTCTTTTTATTCCTCATTGGAGATTCAGAAAGAGCGCTAAGTTTATTTGTGGCTGCTGAATGAAATGACCCACGGGACATGAGCCGGAGGCTGATGCTGTACATCCGCACGGATCTTTATGATGGAGTGGGCGCGCTGGAAACAACTTAATATAGGGACATAATGGGAAAACTCAAGAATCTGACTCATGATCATTTACTGCTGTGAATTAAACATTAATCTGTCTTAAAGGGGTCATATCGTAATTCCATCCCTGAGGTCCACTTACAAGGTTAGTCAGGGTTTATTGCACTAAAAGTCATATTTAGTTTTACACATCCTTTTCCTATCTCTTCGTGAAAATTAGCATTAAAAGGGCTGCTTTGTCTATCAACCTGACACATACAGTATATGTAAATTCCTAATACAAATGATTTTAATTCATTTGCATGTAAAAAACAAAAGTAAAAGTACCATAGAAATGAAAAAATAACCGTAATCATCTTCAGATTTATCATACAGTGTTCAGAAAAAGGTATATTGAGACCATTTTAGACACAAGTCACACTAAAAATACTGATGTTTTATAGTATACAAACATTAAGTGTACCAATACTTTTTGGGCCAATGTAGATATATTATATGTATTAAATGTCTAAAAAAACCTTGTTTAAAGCAAAAGCCGCTTATATTATATAATAATTTCACTATAATTTCACGCAAATAAAAAAAACAAAACATTTGATGTACCCTAAAGCGTCCAAATGCTTTTTTGTGTGCTCTATAGATATGTTACTAGATTCCTCATTGGCAATTGTTTAATTTGCTGCGATCTGTAAGCCATTTGCCATTTTTGGAGTATCTGTGAACCTTTAAGCACATTGACTGCATGCCTCTACAACAGCAAGTTATAGGCTTGTATATAACTGAATATTCATTGATTATAGTGAATAATGACAAGTTGACTGTTCCGACATACTGTAGCTGGCACGTTAAAGTATCTGGAGTGGTTGAACAGGGCATCTACACACATTTATGGTCTGTCTGTCACTTGAAGAAAGAGAGGGGCGGGGTCAGCAGAGCTCTTTAGCATTTAAAGCAACATGGACAAGAATGATATTGACAGTGTAAGGAAAGTGTTTTTTCCACCACCATTGAGACATTTTAACGTCAATTTAACGTTAAGTATGTTATAGACTTTTCATTAAGACCTTAAAGAAACAACTTGTGTAAAATAGGCATCTGATGACCTCTTTAAAACAAAAGCCATTTTGTTTAATATTTTCTAATTTCATGGAAAGACATTCACACATTCTAAGTTACACTGCTGAAAGTGTCTAAAAAGTCTCTAAATGTGTTGCTACACAAGACGATATTGCATGTGGATGTGGATGAGTATGAGGGAGCTGGGCAGTACAGGTATAACACCAGCTGTGAGAAACTGATATACGCATTCCAGTCTAACGTATATGGGGTCTAATAAAACCGAAACTTTCAGCTTTTCGTCTGGCTTTATGATTGCAGGATAGCATCCGTCGCGCTCGCAGGGTGAAATCACACAGCGATCAGCGGCCCGCCGCTCTCCAGTCAGCCCGATGTCTTATCTGCGCTTGTGCGTGCAGTCAGACTGTTCCCGCTGAAAGTGGAGGGGCCGCTGTATCCTCCACACTCTGCAATTCCTTTCTCTTAATCTACTGTCTACCCACTGTCAGAGCAACAGAAACATTTGCAGCTTGCATGAAAAGAAATTACCGGGCGGACAGCCAGCGAGAGGGAGAGAGGTGCCGCCTCTGCGCTGTGACAGCGGGAGAAATTGCTGCCACGACGGTTGTGTGGGGAGAGGAAGAGAACGAGGGAGGATGACGATGATGCTGGCAGCGTCTCTAACCGGGGAAAATAAACCATGACAAAATCCAAATCACACATGCACTCACTCTCAGCGCGCTTGTTTACAGCGATTATATATTTGGGGAGGAGGCAAAGAGAGAGAGAGGGAGAGAACGCATCTCAATTTATGAAGCTTTTTCCACCGCTGAGAGTCAACAAAATGCAAGCATTTTCAGCCAATTCTGCCATCAGTGGAGGCAAACTCACAGGGAGAGCAGCTGATTAGAGAACAGTATGCTCTGTGCTGCAGGGAGAGCATGGAAAAATAGTGGCACGTCTCTCTCAATCCCTCTGCTGTGGCGCAGAAATGATTTTTGAAGAGCTGCGCATGTCGCTCAGCACTTTTTGACACAAGACCAAAAAGATAAAGCATGCTCTCGATTGCTCTATCGACACTCTGCCTTATCAAAAATACATTGAATGAACTAATTATACTTTGCAAGTACTATATGCAACATCTGCAACAAAACTAGAAATGGTCACATTACAATCAACAAAGCTGTCACATTTACATACACACCGATATGCGATATGCAAAAAAAAAAAAAAGACATAAATTGTTTAACGGTTTACATGCAAACCAGTCTTATTGAAATCAGAATTTGTAAAGTAATTTGTGTACTTTATTCTGCATATTCCATTTATTTATGAGAGTGGTTCATCTACTGTCGTTCCAAACCCTTAAGACCCCTAAGACATTCATCTTCGGTTACACATATTAAGACATTTTTGATGAAATAAGAGAGCCATATGATCTTACCCTCCATAGACAGCAATACAACTGAAAAAGATCCAGGTCCAGAAAGGTAGTAATTACATTGGTAAAATAGGATGTGACATCAGTAGCTAAACAGTTTTTTCATGCTAAGAGAATATTTTTTTTACGCGAAGAAAACAAAAATAACATAACTTACTAAACTATTATTCTCCCCAATTTTTCGTCTTCCACCATTTTAGAAAGTATCACAACACATACAGTACAACTGCTTACTCTTAAATGTTAACAACCGCAGATTATGATTGTGTGTGCTTTCCCCAAATGTAAACAAGGCTGATTACGTTAAATAAGTTCGTATTTCACTAGTTCCCACTACCTCGCCGATAAAATAGCTTGTTTGGCGAACTGTCTGGGGGACAGTCTTAACCCTCTAGGAGGCTAGGGTTAACAGATGCTCGGAGCCCAGCCTGGTCCCCGTGTGCCCCCCGGAGGAAGTGGAGAACTTGGCAAACAAGGGACCCTTCGCGAGGGTCGGCTTCGGCTCGGGTGGCGGAAGGGGAGGTGGAGGAAGACAAAAAACGCAGAAACCGAGGATAGGGAGTGAGCGGTATTTCGTGCGATCATTCGTGCGTGCTCCTCCTGAAATACGATTAATTGCTTAATCATCATGTGTTGCAATACTCTCCAAAATATAAGACATGACTCGGGGGAAAAGAATGGTTGAGCAAAAAAAGTATTTTCGTAGCGCCACAAAACTGAAGTTAAGCCACTGATGTCACATGGACTGTTTTGCCAATTTATTTACTAGGTTTCTGGAGCTGGGAACATTTCAGTTGTGTTGCTGTCTATGGAGGGTCAGAAAGCTCTCTGATTTCATCAAAAATATCTTAATTTGTGGTCTCAACAGGAACATAGGCCTTATGGGTTTGGAATGACATGAGGGTGAGTAATATGGACAAAATATTTATTTTGGAGTGAACCAACCCTTTATATAAAGTATTAAAACAAGCAAAAAATAAAAAAAAATATTATTGTGACTTTTTATCTCACCGTTATGACTTGAAGTGATTTCAAAAATGAGAATATACTGTACATGTAAACACGCTCGTTGATAAAACCAGAAATCTCATTATAATCAATAAAGTTTTTTATACTGCAAATGAACAAATTAAAATGAAAACAGACTCGATAATAAGATAAATGGATTAGAAATCTGTCTACACAAGCAACCTGAAATCGCAACTAAACCTGAACTCTCCTGTTATAGTCAACAAGTGATATTCAGTGAACTTAAATTCCCATTACAAGCGATGCGATATGATGCAACAAAATGAGTTTGAACTCCATGTATACACCGCAGGCAAGTACTAAAACATACCTATTATTGTCAAGTGGGCAACACAATGTGACAAAACCTACAATGGTCCATTATAATAAATGAAGCTGACTGCACTGCAAGTGAGCAATGCAACAAGCACACAAAACTAGAACGCCCTTATTATAAAAAGGTGATGCAATATGGCGTAACAAAATTAGACACTACAGGAAACAGAATCCAAAAACAGAATCCTCCCTTATAATCAACAAATCCGCAAAGTAGATTTAAATAATAATACAACTTTTATTCTCTTTTTAATGAAAATTTACATTTAAAAACGTTCAAACATTTCCAGGTTGGGTTAAAAAATGGCGTGATAGAGCTAGAACTTTCACAACATAATCAAAGTCGTACATTCGCAGTGTAAAAGCCTGCCAGTGTTCTAGTTTTGTCATTTTCCATCGCTCACTTGCTGTTTGGAGTCAGTATAACTGAGATTTATTTTTTAGTTATACCTTAACTGTTTCAGCTGCAATTAGGATAGAAAAGAGTGGAAAGTGTGTTTGTGTTCAGGAACATGGTGTTGCTTGTTCATAGAGCTAACCTTCCCTTCACCATACATGTCCTTTCTCGCTCTTTGTCATCTAAAACCCTGTGTTTGCATCTCTCTCAGGGTCAGAAGAAGTTCAGGAACGATCCAGGGGTGATTTATCAGAGGAGGCAGGAGAGGCAGAAACATTTGGATGAGAAAACAATAATCAGCAGTACAAAAATGAAACACAATAAATGACAAAACCTGACACCAACTAGTGTGTAATGCACTCATTTATAATTTGAATGTAAAATTGTTGGACTGTTCTCGACTGCAAAAAGCAAAAGTTACATGATAGGATGCCTGAGTGCCTGATTATCCTGCCACTGCTGATTCAGCTCATAAAAATAATGCGTAAGATAATACAGCATATTTCTAAATATATTTATGGTTTCAACCTGCCAGCAAATCTTTGGTGAATGTATGAAAGATTTCCAAAATGCTTCCATTATAATACATGAAGTTCTCTGCAATGCAAAATACACAAAAAAACTGTAACGCATTATAAATGTTGATGAAAGTGATGTGACACAAAAACAACTTAACAGCCTTAACAGCAAACAAGCAACGGAATACAGCAAAAACTGTTTTTGTGCTGCTTCTAGTATATGCAGAACATTTTCTTTAGATTTAGTTTAGTTTTGTCTCAAGGATTTCATTCAATGATCTAATAAGTCAATTCATTAAGAGATCGAGCTTAAAACAGCAATCTTATAGTCAAGGCATACTTGAAATCTTAGCAAAAAAGTCATTGTCAATACTGTAGTACTGTATAAAACACTAAACAAGATCAAAAGTAAAGTAAACATTTTTGGTGTGAACATGTCATTAGAATTATGGTTCTTTTTGTTTTATGTGGTTTGAAGGACCTATCTATTGGCATTATAGGGATTCACCGAGATGGATTATTGTATAAAAAAGTCTCTGTCTGTGTTCCAGAGAAGAAAGAAAGTCATATACTACTGGGACATCAAGTGGGTGAGTAAATGATTTACCTTTTTTGGTGGAGTATCCCTTTAAGAATTTAGGATATGTTTATACGTTTACTCTTATGGAAAGTATTCTCCTCTGCATTTTTGTCTGTACAACAGCATAGTCCAAATGATCTCCATTCACGGGGCCCACAAAAACAGCTAAAATCAAAAAACAGCTAAGCGTTATGCATGCCAGGTCTGTAGTTGGCGATGTCATTTACTATAGAAACACTACGCAAACAAGGGAGTCACCTTTTTCACAAATTTGAGTTTTGTATGGTTCAGTACGACGTAGATTTTTTAGCTTTAAATGGAATATATATACAGTATATGTATATAAATGTATAAACAGCTACTTTCAGTTGTACAGCACTATGGCCCATTTTGCATTGGACAGACAAGGTTAGGATTAGGCCATAGTTAAAGAACATTTAAAGCTGCAGTCCGTAAATTCTGCCTCTTTTTCACCATCTATGCTTAAAAATCTGAAATTGTAGTTCTTTGCGAAATTCTATTCCATGCGTGGGGTTGTTTTGAGTCGAATGTGTTGCTGTCACCGCACCAGAGTGAATCCTGTATTTAGACATCAAAGATTCTAGCCTATGACCCACCTAAGTAACAAGTACAGGTATGTCATGTTCTGACCACTTGCAAAAAGCATTACAATAAATCTTTCTATCTGTGGTAATTAAATCGAACATTGCTTATCAATTTGCAACATTAGCATTGCGTGACTATGTGTATTACTGTGTAAGTTTCAATATCTCTACAGTC
>JAUMHR010000031.1:962167-982146 GCA_032361145.1 Enteromius fasciolatus
GTGTTGGGGGTAACGCAAGTAATGCGTGTTATGTAATAATATTACTTTTTCCAATTAACCAGTAAAGTAAAGCATTACTTTTTCATTTTAGATTAATATAACTTTCTTATTTATTGACTGACAAGTCTCCTGACCCCATGTTGGGAGAAATCAGAAATACAGAGCATTGTGCATGCTGTGTGAATACAGTGCAGTTCAAGAATAAATGTGAATGTGCAGTAATTCATCTCACTCTCAGAAAACAGATTTAGTGTTCATCAAAATTAATTAAAATAAACTCAGAATACGATGCAAAACTTAAATTGCATAAATGTATCTAATCCCATTTAATTAATCAATGTCTTTGCTGCTGACCTTTGATGATCCAAATTCATAAGAAAAAATTACTTCAAAAACTGACTAATTGTGCTTCATTGTTTTTCTATTGCTGAAGAGTATTGAGTGTTCTCCTCCTGTATTCTAATTTGTGAAGATGTGAAAGATGTGAATTTACTTTATTTATTCATTATACTTGTGAGAAAGGGTTTTTACATTTGCTATAAACACTCAAGCTCTGTCCATACTTAAAAAGTAACACGAAAATAATGCAAAAGTAAAATATGCATTCTTTTCCATTAAAAGTAACTACTCTAAGTAACGTAATTAGTTACTTTTTTAGGGACTAACACAATTTTGTAATGCATTACTTTTTTAATATATGCTTATTCAGTAATATTCTAAAATGGCGGAAGATGTAAGTCATAGCAGAAGAATGGTTGAGTATTTATGATGCCATTTTTGTTTTCTTTGTGCAAAAAAAAAAAGCATTCTAAACTGAAGTTGAGTCACTGATGTCACATGGGCTGTTTTACCAATGTTTTTACCATGTTTCTGGATCTGGGATTATTTCAGTTGTATTGCTGTCTATGGAGATGGCTCTCTGATATCATCAAAAGTAGGTGAACACAAATGGGTTTGGGGTTCGGAACGATACAAGGGTGAAGGCTGGAAGACCATCTAAAACCAGTTTCTTCCACCTTAAACCAGCAGAAGCTTCATACTTTTGAGGATGAATGCTCTAGCCAAGCAATAGCCATGTTCATGGATAGCAACAAGATGCTGCTAACGCAACTTTCTCCAAATAAATTAGATTAAAGCACATTGTGAAACCTCCATTATATGCTGCACTCGTGAAGGTAGCTTTGCGTTCAAAAAACATGAGGAACTGCCTATGTGATCTATTAGCATTGCGCTACAAATGTTACTGTAATGTTACTGCCATGGCCTTTTTGTGTGCAAAAAGATAGTTCTTCTGCAAAATATCTGTAAAATAGTTGTAGGCTTGAATGTGAATGTTCTACAACACTCTTAAATGATAAATCAGGTACAAATTGTGCTGCCATGCTACTTTGAAGTAATTATCCTCCCCTATGTAGACATAAATAAATAAAAAATAGGTCTACTAGGATGAATGGCCAAATGAATAAATATATAGCCGCACAATGGCCTTATAAACGGCTTGCTGGCATCATCCTGTCACCCACGCTGGGATTTATTAATGGATTTATTGAGGAGGGAACGCCAGCATTTCATACATTTATTGTGTTTGATGGAAACGTCTAAAAGCAGTGAGCAAAGCTGGACGGCTAAGTGCGTATCAGTGAAGATGTCACATTTTCCAGAAGTCTTCTTTACAGTTGAAAACGATAAAGGCTTTCTTTTGATAGATTTAAAACATGGATTCAATACCCCTGGAGGAATACCATTTTTAAAACGAATGCTTTGATTTCCTATTAATCCATATGAGACCACAACTACTGTATTTT
Source organism: Enteromius fasciolatus (assembly GCA_032361145.1). Classification (NCBI taxonomy): domain Eukaryota; kingdom Metazoa; phylum Chordata; class Actinopteri; order Cypriniformes; family Cyprinidae; genus Enteromius; species Enteromius fasciolatus. The sequence goes on from JAUMHR010000031.1 coordinate 963,973, forward strand.
TTTTTATTAATTTCCTATCCGCCACCTTTGTAGATGCTGACATCACTGTCAGTTTGTTTTAACAGATCAAAGCAGCTCACAAACAGCTAGAATCTTTTGTAGTAAATCATGACAATGTAATTTTTTAAAGCAGGATTTGTGACTCTTTTTTTCTTTCCTTCCGTATTGTGAGCTGTGTTCTGAACTATGTTTGAACCCCTCCTTTGGGAAGGCCATAGCCCAATGGATCGTTAGCTGTCTGACCCACCCAGGGTGCAGCGTGGGGTGAAAAAGAATCAAATGGAGGAAAAGAGAGATAGAGAGCTTTATATCCTTTTTATGCACCACAGTAATCCTCAGTAAAACCAGTATAATGCCAATAAAGGCATATATAATGTTACACATATTTATTTATTTCACATAAATGCTGTACTTTTGAACTTTTTATTTTTCAAAAAAGTTTGAAACCTAAACTGCATCAAGGTTTTCTCAAAAATATTGTGTGTGTGTGTTGTTTTAAACAAACTTTCATTTAAAAAAAATGTGTGTATATATACAGTGGGGACGGTTTTCATAATTCGGTATTCAGTTCCCCAAAATGTTTCACTCTTTGTTATATTGCAACCATTTGTATTTTTCCTCATTACTGTACACACAGCACCCTATATTGACAGAAAAACGCTGAATTGTTGACATTTTTGCAGCTTTATTAAAAAAGAAAAACTGAAATATTACATGGTCCTAAGTATTCAGACCCTTTTATATATTTAACTCAGGTGCTGTCCATTTCTTCTGATCATCCTTGAGGTAGTTCTACACCTTTATTTGAGTCCAGCTCTGTTTGATTATACTGATTGGACTAGATTAGGAAAGCCTCACACCTATATATACAGAGTATGTTACAAGATCATTCTGATGTGTGCAACCCAAAATATTAAACTTTTTTAAGATGCATGTAAATATGCAATATCTAAGATGCTAAAAACAAACTTACTGCTGCTAGCTTAAGGTGATTTACTGCTCTCAAGGAGTCTACAATATTGATTTCACATGTTAGGCCAACAAGTGCCAAAATCCAGACTAGCCAGCTAACCACTTTAGCCTTTTTTTCTTCCTCTCTCTCTCTTTCTCCATCAGAAGAATTGTCTTATATGCAAATATGGCACTTTCATACAATGCGATGCTTTCCAGATCAACTAATACACATCACAGCAATGAATGTGTGCCAGGCTGTGACCTAAACAGTTACAGATTTAGCATTCGCTTCCCTTCCCCTCCTATAAACATAGCATAGTTTCGAGTGTTCGTTTCTTCACGGCATACAGTTTTTCAGTGGCTCTTTCAAGTAAACACTGGTCTTGAAATATTCATGAATTACTAACAGATGTCTCTTGGCCTGGTTTACTGAGCATACTATGCTAAATAAGTAAATACAATTAGCTGTTTTACTCTGAGAGTTTCAATTCAAAGCAGTAGATCTAATTTGGTAGGCTAGTTTTGCTTCGAGCACACCTCTTAGGGCTATCAGAAAACTTTTCGCTGTTTTTTCCCTCCTCCATACAGAACTAATGTTAGCCTCCAGCCTGCTAATGTGCTGCTAGGGAGCAGTGAAGCGCTTCCAAGCTCTCGACTATTCATGCCGTGCAACCATGCTTATCAAAACCTGGCTTCCCAAATCAGCCAAGATTTCTGTTATTCCGAATGCCTCAGGGCCTTCAGTCATTTGCTTTGTGCATAAAATTCAGCATCTGTTTATGGATACATCACGTGCCACTCGAATTTAACACTCATGGATTCTGTTTGGTTTTTCTAATTATTTTTCTCTTATAGGCAAATTTGCAATGTTACACGCTCACTTCTCCATCTAAAACCCAAACATCCTAGTCATTTCTATTTCTATTGATGGAAGTTTAGTGAACTTAATACCTGGTGTACCTAGCAGCGCAGAGGCTGTTGTGGTGCAACTCAAACGCCAGGCTCCAGGCCAAACTTTCCTCAAACATGACAGCTCATCCCTTGGTGAGGACAGCCCTGCTGTTGCCATTCCACTTCTATTACCAGGAGAGTCACACTGCACACACGGATGAAGACATGAAAACCATTTTACGGCAGACCGGGGCCAAACATGTGTGCTGTGGCCCAGTGGCTGCCATGTTGCTTTTAAACCCACAAGTGAGCAAAGCATGCACGGAAGCCAAGTCAGCAGTAATACAGTAGATGCGGTCTCAAAGGAACACTGCTACACACACAAACTAACTGGCACACAGACACTGCCAATGAAATACTCAGACTACCAATTAAACGCTTTTAATTTGTATTTTTATAATGTAATGCTACATTTTTCAATGTCAAATATATCATTAGCAAATTATTAAAAGGATAAAATGTACGCACACATTTCAGTTTAAATAGGGCTGTGGCTCAAATACAAGTTTCAACCAATTAATCAAACCGTTTTTTGTGATTAACCGTGATTAATGATGTTAGATGTGAACCGGAGGATGAAGGGTACATAATTAGCGTGAACATATAGCGCTAACCACAGGAAGTGGAAAAACAAATGCTGCAATAATTGTGTTAATTGTTTTCAACATGTTAAACAAACAGGTCTCAAATAGACCAAGTAATGTAAGGCATCATTTTACAATTTATTTGTCACAAAAAATGATTAAATTAAAAATAACATTTAAAATAGTAAAATAAAATTAGCAATACATTTGTGTGTAGATGGATTACTTTTAAATAAATTATTAGATTTTTGGTGTGTTGAAAACAATTATAGCAGCATTCAGTTTTCCACTTCCTGTAGTTAGCGCTATAAGTTCATGCTATTTACTTATCATCCTCCAGTTCTCTCTCACACACACCCCACACCGCTAACCTGATTTTACCAAGTGCAACATGTCCCTGGGTCAACATCTTTGTTGACCCCGGAACAGCATTATGATTAACCAATCAGATTTGAAGAAACCGTTTTTGTGAAGGCTTACAATCAGTGTTTGGTGCTTGTACATCAGTGCCAGCCATCTATCATTTCCTCTGATTTTAGGCATTACTCATAAGTAAGGTTTACTGTAGGTGTAGAGATATGGCCAAATGTTGTTCCAGGGTCAACAAGATATGATGACCTAGGGACACATCGAACTTGGCAAAATCAGGATGTGCCACACGCACACCCACACAGCAGAACCTGATTTCGCTGAGTTCAACGTGTCCCTGGGTCAACATCTTTGTTGACCCTGGAACAAAATTGTGATTAGCCAATCAGATTTGAAGAACCAGTTTATAGTTTTTGTGAGGTTTAGGCTTACAATCAGTGTTTGGTGCTTGTACATCAGTGTCAGTCATCTATCATTTCCTCTGATTTTAGGCATTACTCATGGGTAGGGTTAGGTTTAGGTTTAGAGATATGGTCAAAACTAAACTTTTGGAATAAAATGTAGTCCAGGGTCAACAAAATGTGTTAACCCAGGAACATGTCGAAACTCAGCAAAATCAGGACATGCCACACACAATCAAATTCGAAAAAGGTTGCTTTTTGCTAATAAAAATGTATATGTTTTCTGTTAAAATTAATTCCAATTTTGTCTTTGCTTTTTCTGGGTCAGGCATATTTACAACAAAAATTCATTTATGACATTTTACTCTCAACCCAAATACTACATTTTAAATTTGCCACTATTCTAGTGTTTTTTTGTGTGTTTTTTTAAGAATTGTTTTACTCCGTTTAAACAATAAAATTTGATATGCTTCCTTAATCAGATTAAGCATTTTTTTTTAATTTTTACATAAATCTTTTACTATATTGAATGAAAATGTAATGTTATTCCAACCCAACTTTGACTGTTTTTTTTTCCTCCATAAACTTATTTACAACCTTAAAAGTAGACACTTTCCTTACATTTAACATAAAATCACTTTTGACATTGACCCAAAAATATACACACACACATTATTACAGAACTTACTAAGACACTTCTCATTAATACAGATACATTAACACTTCAATTTCCATTTCCTCTATACTGAACAGCAGAAATATAAAGCTGGCTGCCATCTTGATGTAGAACTTTCTAGTGACCTCTGTGCTCCAAGCAAAAAGAAAAAGGACAGATGAATGAAAAAAAAAACAAAAAAAAAAACAGGTAAGGCTCTCAGAGAAGAGAGGGAAAAAAAGTGAGAGACGAGGTCTGACTGAAAATCAAGCTTCACATAAGAGAGGAAGTATGACACAGATGGTGAAGGTTGAGAGAGAGAGAGACAGGAGGACAAAGAGGGGACCGATGAAGGCCAGAAAGAAGAAGCAGTAAGCATAGAAAAGAAGGAAAATGAAAGGAAGTTGGACTGAGAAGACTGAGTGAAGGACAAGGAGTGCTAACGGCAAAGGGAAAAGGCTGCGAGAAGAGAAAGCAAGGCAAAGCCAGAAGAACTGGAAGGTCTTGCAGGGTAGAGCTCCCTCCCTGGAACACAGTCCTTCCCTGTCAACCCCCTACACTCAGTCTTCTGCTTCACAGGTAATTAAATGGATTTCCTGTCTTGTATCCAGCGCGAGAACATGACCCAGCACTCTGCGAGAGCGTGTCGAAAGGCACTCCAGGGCTGCTCTTTGCGCCATCTGCATCCTTGTGTCCGAGCAAGGCCCTAAGCAAACAAGAGCTGTGCTGGGACTCGGAGGGCAGGGACGCACCGGAGCCGAACAGGGAAGAAGCCACTGAGCCCTGGCCTTTATGGACAATACTTCAGCAGGTACGATGGTGAGACAGGTTTCTTCTTGGGTAGTTGTTAAATAAACAGGTGATCATCTAGGCTTCAGGATTAGAAAACCTCAGGGTTAAACGTGGGTAAGTCGACTTGAAATCGCATTCTTGGTCAATTTGTTGGCGTCATGGTACATCAGCAAGAGCAATGAAGTCAAACACACAAAAAAAAGGAGTTTAATAAACTGAATCTTTACAGGAATTATTCAGAAGGCTCATAATTAGAATCATTTTCAGAATATTTTTTCCCACAGATGATAAACAATAAAAACATTAATGGTCAATCAGAATCCAACTGACTTTAGAAGCAGCAAGCATTTAAAGAGGCAGGCAAAACATGCTACAAGTTATTGCTTTAATATGTGAAAATGAAATATGTTCATAAAATACATTTTAAAAAAATAGAATAAAAGTTTGAACAATTTAAAGTTTATTTTTATTTATTTTGTATGTTTATTACTGTATCTGTTAAATAAATAGCCGCTACAGAACTGGGGCAAGCTATTAATTAATTAATTAATTAATTAATAAATAATAATAATAATAATAAAATATAAAACACATATTTAAAAAAATATTATAGATAGCATACTATAAATATACTGTAGCTCCCTGTATTATTTACAGCTATAGCTAAGGTAATGCAAACCTTTAAATCACATGCCTTTACAGCATCGTTAATCTATAATGAAAATAAAAATCTATATTTATATAGTCAAAATATTATTAAACATTACAGAATCAACCTAATGTTTATGGGTTAAAGGTTAAAATCACACTTTATAGTGTTGTTGAGATTAATATTTCTTTTATACATATACTAAATTTACACTATAACTGAAGTATGCCTAAATGAAATGAAATCAAAATTCAAAACTAAACCAAGTGCATTGGAATCAACTAGGGACTATTAAGAAAGTAAATAAGATCAATTCTGTTTACTTTAAATGACCATGCCACCTTGGCATCCTTACAGTTCCTGCTAAAATATGCATTCATAAACTCCACAAACCTCAAGTAATTCTCCTCTTGTACCCCACTTTGCATTCTGAGCATTTGCCCAGAACATAACAGACCCGTCAAGCGACTGTGAGGAACAACCACAATTACAATGCCAGAGGTGGTGCTTGCAATTTCACAGCCCTAACAAGCTTACCATCAAGTAGCAATCTCAATCACTGCTCAGGTTCCTGTATTCATTAAGGGCCAGTTCCAAATGAGAGCCACTATATTGAAGGAAATGCCGAGCAGTGGCTGATTGGCCAATGCTGAGGGAGGGGCTGTGTTGCCAGATTGTGGGTAAATAGACATTGGAGACTGCTGCCACACACACTTGGAATTTCTATGGGGGAACAAAAAGTATGCAAATGAGGACCTTGACCCGAATCAAATCCCCGACCTGTTCGTTAATTGCAAATTACAGACTGCGGCACCCCAATCAGTGGCCTTTTAGCGTAAGATTCTCGACTCATTCTTCGCTCACATTGGAAAATAAAAGAGGAACGTTCTGCCATCAAGCATGGGATTTGTTATTCACGATGGTGGTGATTAGAAAGGGTTTGGCCCTGGCCGGTGGTCTGAAATGTTGAAGAAGGGCTGGTGGGGGCTTTTGATACTGGCACCAACCACAGAATTAAGATCAATGGGGAAAAAATGGAGCATTACAAAAGGCGTGAAGCGTCTAGTCAGGGATTACAGCAAGTTTATGGAGTGGGATTTGCCATCATCATCAATCCCGTAGGGGTCAAGGTTCGGCTTTGCTAACTACACCAATCTAGACCAAAAAGCATTTTTTCCCACTGACAACTGAATCAAAATTAGATGCGAACAACACACAGTATATATTTAATTATATTACAGATGTTTTTCAGTGCCTTATTTTGGGGAGCTCTTAAAAAGTGCTAAATTGGATGAATGCTTATAGGGATGCAAAATATAAATATAAAAAAATTCTAGCTCAATGAAATGGATTTACATCTGAATCAAAACAAGAGCCTGTGAATTAGAATCAATGAGGAATGTGTACTAAACACATCCATCAAACAATTTAAATTCTGCCACCATTTATACACAGACCAGACCAGTAAGGCTTTGGTTAATCTTCAAAACACATACGTTATTTAAATCAGTTAACAAAACCTAGAAGACCCAAAAAGGTCATAAATGTATCATAAAATTAAACCACATTATTTTGGTTTTAAATGCTTTGTTCTTTACATAGTTGAATGTGCTGACAACAAAATCATCAAATTTATTAACACATGGAGGTCTCAGTTTGGATTTACACTCAAAATTGAAGTGAAAACACGCTAAAGGCTCATCCAACTTTGATGTAATGTCCTTAAAACAAGTCAAAATGAGGCTCAGTAGTGTGTGTGGCCTCCACGGGCCTGTATGACCTCCCTACAACGCCTGGGCATGCTCCTGATGAGGTAGCAGATGGTCTCCTGAGGGATCTCCTCCCAGACCTGGACTAAAGCATCCCCCAACTCCTGGACAGTCTGTGGTGCAACGTGGTATTGGTGGATGGAGTGAGACATGATGTCCCAGATGTGCTCAATTACATTCAGATCTGGGGAACAGGTGGGCCAGTACATAGCATCAATTACTTCATCTTGCAGGAACTACTGACACACTCCAGCCACATGAGGTCTAGGCCAACCGCACCAGCATATGGTGTCACCAGGGGTCTGAGGATCTCATCTCGATACCTAATGGTAGTCAGGCTACCTCTGGCGAACACATGGAGGGCTGTGCGGCCCACCCCACACCATTACTGACCCACTGCCAAACCTGTCATGCTGGAGGATGTTGCAGGCAACAGAACGTTCTCAGAAAGGACTCCTCCAAGTCTCCTGATGTACTGACCTGTCTCCTGGTAGCGTCTCCATGCTCTGGACACTACGCTTACAGACACAGCAAACCTTCTTGCCACAGCTCGCATTGATGTGCCATCCTGGATGAGCTGCACTACCTGAGCCACTTGTGTTGGTTGTATTTGCCTATAATTTCTACCAGTTGTCTATTTCATTTGCACAACAGCATGTGAAACTGTTTGTCAGTCAGTGTTGCTTCCTAAGTGGCAGTTTGATTTCACAGAAGTGTGATTGACTTAGTACGACTGTTTTGTTTAAGTGTTCCCTTTATTTTTTTGAGCAGTGTATATACAGAGTGCATAAAAAATGTTAAACTGAGGTTTTTTTTTTTTGGATAATTCAAAGATTATCCAAAGTTTTATTGGTTTGGAGCATCATAATCACACAAGGACAGGATTTTTTGTCTTTGGGTCTTTGGGAGAACTATCCCACTAAGAAAGAAAATTTTATACACAGATGATATGATAAATAAATAATTGTTTTAACCAATAATGGAAAAATAGAAACTTAATTATTACTCTTACTTATTTTATTTATTTATTTTATTATAAATACAATACAAATAAAAAAATCAACATGGATTTTGGGCATCATAATGTATAGTATGAAAAAAATGAAAAAATAATTTGTTTAAGATTACATTTAACAGAGTAAATTATTGTACACAATTATGTGAGCAGCATTACAGCAGTGAAATGAGCGTGTACTATTATATATCCAATATACTGACAGATACAGATTAAAAAGGGGGAGAAAAAAAATCTTCTATTTGCCAACAACCAATATGCTACTGATATATTGTGCATCGCTAAGTCAACAGTGACAGGTTCGTGTGTTCTTGTGGTGCCATCAGCACTGGCATGACATTATTTTCCTGCGGTTAGAGTGATTAGTCACATTTACATGAGCAAAGATGGCATACTTCAGATCCAATACTTCCTTCTCCATAAGAAAGAGAATGTTACCGGCTAGCTTTCTCCAGATATAACAGACCTCCTTGATCCATCCCTGTCACTCTTCCACCATTAACCTGATGCCACATTAAAGCATTAAAACCAGGAGAACACCACAATCTACTCGGTCATAAATATTACATGACAGGCTGGGAAGCGTCAGTTTGTTAAATGCAAATCTCCCTGACACTGCTTGTATATCCATCACTGCTTTATCAAGCGCCTGTAGGCCTTAACGAGGCAAATGAGCTCGCATTTTGATATTTTTCCCTTTCATACCGCAGCTGTTTCTGCTTTTATGCATGTTCCAAACATTGTCTTTGTCACACCTCCCCCTTTCTCTCTCTCTTTCAAATCTAACAGGATGTTTCTTAAATGATTTTCTTTTGAGGTCTCACATTAGAGAATGTTCCCCGTGGCACTGTTTTCCACAGACACTAAGAAAGCTTTTTTAAAATGGTGCACGAGTGCACAGTTTCCAAGTTGTGCACCCAGCTAGCACCCATGCTCACGAATTCTCAGTCGCACACACCCACATCCACCCACTCATACCCAAACTCACTCTTGAGACGGCAGAGCTGTGAATGAAGCGATATTGTAACCTTAACCTATACAGCACTTCCCCTCTGTGAGTTCAGCCAATGAATTATCCTCTCAAGTAAATCCTGTTTAGAGGATAATCCTTTTCCCATCATCTGGACAGACACTTTCCGTAATGAAATGCCCTGAGGGTGTCCCTGTCAGTCGCCTCTTTGCCCCACTCTGTCACATCCCCCATCACAAGAAGGTGGAGATCTCCACACACTTTCACACACACACTTCTATTTCCATTACACTTACACACACACTCTTACCTCAGTCGTATTATGGGCACAATTGCCCCACAGCCTTTCCTATTGTATCAGAGCAACATCCACTCACTTCCTCTGGTTTACATCCTCCTTACTCTTGGAGAAGAACAGGCAGGTAGTACACACACATTTCTTCTAAAATGTCATTAATTACTGAACCTTGTGGACACGAGGCTTTCAAAGAAGACACAAAAGTACCAAATAAATAAAAAAATAAATGTTTACAAAAAAATAAGCTATGAATTCTAGCACTTTATCATTAAGAGATATAAAAAATATATATAAGATAGCATTTTAGATTTAGCACAACTCTGAGTAAATGAAAACATCCTGCAAAGCTTTAAATCTGAAAGTGCACCTTGTATCAATTCTCTCAAAACAGTCGACTCTGAATAATTGAAACAAGTCTTCTTTTTTTAAACGAATCCTAAGCAGCTGTTTCATGTTGAAGTGAATATGAAACATTAGCATATTACCCGCCCACTTGCTGGTCTTTTCGCGTTGGTCTCAATGAAAATGCTGATTCATTCTTTGCCACTAGGTGTGAGCGGTAAAACGGCTGTTTCCATGGTAAAATTGTACACAAAAGAGGGGTTTGGAAAAATTAATCATTAAATTAAAAATTAAATGCATATAATAAGACAATGAATGTGTTTTTGACCTTGCATGCATGTCAACCCCTTTTGGGGGACTCCCAAAACTAAAATGTTTCAATACCCATACTTTAAACTTTACAGTAAGTAAGTTAACAGTTCAAAAACATTTCACCAAGCTACTGAAGCACTAAATCTGTTTTGTATCTTTACAATACACATTTTTAACCAAGCATAGACATAAAAGAGAAAGCTATATGGCCAACCAAAGTTTACCGCAAGTAGATTTTCCACAAGCTGAGGTAAATACTACCCTAGAATATGGAAAGTGAATAGTGTCATAAACGCTAATGCAAAAGACCATCATGGAAACTCATATAACACAAAAAAATGCAGCAAACATTCATTTAAAATGTTTTTGTTAATTTAATTACATTTAAGGAAACATAAAACATTAAATTAAACATTAAAAAATAAAAAAAAACATCAAATATTATAAAGTGTGGTGACTTTTTTTCTTTTTCTTACAAGTACAGTTTAATTTTTTTACAAGAGTAATGCATATGAATTTTATATCTGTCTTCTGAATCCCCCTGAATAAATGGACTAATCTTTCACTGTCAAATGATATGAAATACAAGAAAATGTCAAGGTAAATACATAAAATGAGGCATTGCAGTTTACATTCATATATTCTATTATGCAGTGTTAAAAATAAAAGGATCTTGTTGGGATCTGTGTTTCCATGAAAAACATTTAGCATCCTTTAACATCTATTTCATTTCACTGAAGGTCTGTACGGTGGAAAACCATTTTTCAGATCATTAAAATATTCTACTAAAAATTCGCCGAAAGGCTCTTTTAGGAACCCCAAATGGTTCTTCACTGGTGTCGCTATGAAAACCCACATTTGGAGCCATTACTTTTTAAAAGTGATGATGCTTAACGCATGGCTTATTTTCACAATTTGCTCTAGCGGCCAGTGTGACAGACTCAAAAATATCATTGTGACAGTGTATCCAGGAAATGTGATCTAGAGAAGAGAGAGTAAATATTTCTCCAAATGTCTTGCCACAATGAAACAAGCTGTACACTGACAATGGCAGGGTGACATTGTGAGACTTGCTGTGGGCAAAAGTGCCGAGTGGAGACCTATCTGTGTCTGTGTGTGGACTGGGGTGGCCACAGGGTGTCGGATCTGAGATTTGATGGCGTGATAAAAAGCCCAGGGTGAAGGCTGCTGCCACTTCAATCTGCCATAACATCATCTGGCCAGTCTCTTTCCCGCTGCACTGAAAGCCTGTAAAGGCTTTACACGACCTCGGATTTTCACTCTCACTCCCACTGAGAGATTCACCACATGCTCTTTTGTTCTCACATTATATATCTATATAACAATGTGCATATCTGTATCTACCTCTATAGATAAATCTACAAGCGTATTTAAATCTCTACTTTAGCCAAATAATTCAGATAAACAGATGCAACTTTTTATTTTTAATAATGTATTAATAAATGTTGAAAATTACATTAAGATTAGTAAATATTTTAAAAGTATTTTGCATTGTTAGTTTAACAATTGCTGTAAATTGTCATTTTATAAAGAGGTCCCAAATTATTTAGTAATTTTTTTTAGAAACGTGTGCTATATTACTTTTAATATAAATAATAAATGCATGTATAAATGTATGTATATGTTTATATATATATATATATAATACAAATATGTACATGTGAATACATGTAAATATTTTCTAAATATATAATGTGTGTGTGTGTGACAGCAAAAATAGTAGTTAAGTTTAAAACATTAAATCTTTAAATATTTTAATATTTGAAATTAAATTACTATTAATAATAAATGATTATATCAATATTTTGAATATATGAATAAACCTTTATAATAATTTATTATATACATTTAAAAACATGAATACATTTGTATGGCTTCAGTTTTTAAATATATAAAATTATATTAAACTGTTTAAAATATTTTAAATGTTAAAAGCTTTTAAATGTTCATTTATGTCATGTTTTTCTGTCGTAATATATATTTTAAAATCTCATTTATTCTTATGATGGAAGTGTACAATTTTTTAGCAGCTAATATTCTAGACTCCAGTTTCACATGACCCTTCAGAAATTATTCTAATATGCTGAATATATATGCATATATTCTTATGATGAATAAAATGTTGTTTTAAAAAAAAAACTATATATAAAATAAATACCACTTTTTAAAACACACACACACAAACCCATGCACAAAAAATTGTAGACAAACTTTCCTCTTTTTTGCTCTTTGCCACTGCTGTCTGAAAGTTTGGCATAACACAATTCAGCACAGGCGGTTAGACAGTATTCACAGTTTTAATCTGCTTCACAAAGCCAAGGTAAATATCACGGCGGAAGATTTGCCTCCATGAGACCGTCACCTGTCAGGTAGCTTTGGTGTCCCCTAACCCTGGTCTACTGCTCAAACCAAACTCATCTTCCTCAGTGCCCCTAATTTCACTGGGTCAGGGGGCCGATCGTGATGGGTGCCATCAGGCAGAGAGCTGAGACTACAGTGATGTTCAGGATGTGAGGAAGAAGTCTAGTCAGAAGCCAGACACAGAGTTCGACTCATAAAAAGAAAGCCAGCAAATATGAGAGAGAACAAGAACCAGTTTGAGAAACAGAATACTGGAGAAAGGAAGGAAATTAGAGAACGGGATAGAAACAGACAGATAGAGTGGCTGTCAAGCCCTCAGGCTGTTCCATGCTTTCCTATAGTCTTCTCCTGGATTAGATGACTTTCATTCGTCGTGGTCCCCAGTGCCCTGAGCTTGGCAGCCGCTGCTGTCTCACCTGTCATCTCTGCTAGTCACTGCTCAGATCTCTCCTGATCAGCTAACGTCAGTCCAATAACCACGGAAATCTCGCTCTCGACATATGCTAATATCATAGGCTAAAACCAGTTCTACAGAATCGGGCAGTGATTCACGTGTCAGCAGAGACAGTATAAGGAGGAGACAGAGCACTTGTCGAAAAATTAATGAGAGAAACTGCAACGCTCAACGTGGCAAATGCAGCAATGGAAGTCCCGCCTTTTAGTTAAAAGAACCAATCAGCTTTTAGGTAGCCTTTTTACCACTAGGACTGCACTGGATTGGAGAAAAAATATTAATAATGCTGTATAACAGTAATTAGGGGTGTAACGGTACATAAACATGACAGTGTGGTTTTGACGTAATGTTTCGAAATGGGGGGAGGGGTTAAACATAAAATTACTTCATGATTTACTGAACAAATCGCTTATTCTTAAAATAAATTCAATTATAACTAAATGTCTATAACTAAGTCTTATGCTCTAAACCAGGAAGCCATTTTACTTTACTAAACTGCCCAAACGTAAAATTACTATTTATTTTTAAATATAATAAACACAAAAAAATACACATATTTTACATTAACGTCTAAATTATAACGTTTCTATTGTTGAAATATATCCATTTTCACAGTGGCGGTCATAACAAATTTATTTAAACATACATTAAAAGAATTACGATAACACAAACAGTAAAATATAATAATATAGTCTAATATTTCCCTTCTCTAGGCTAACAAGCCGTGGACACTGATGAATTGCCTGAGATGAATAAAATGCCACATGACAGTTTGTTTACATGCCTTTTATTGACGTCTTTCGTGAGGCATGAGATGTTCGTTCGTGTTTATTTCACGTTAAAACTAGTAGTAAAGAGCAAAGGATGATCACGCTCTGCGCTGTGTTTATACAATGATCTGTAACACCATATACAGTAAAAGAGCGTCAAAGCAAGAGTAAGAACATTTTTGGTATGAATACATGTACCGTGACACAGCTAATATTAATAAATAATAGTCATACATAGTTAGTATATAGTATATTGTGCAAAAATACACTTTTTAATACATTTGTTTTTGTTACATTTGATCAGTTAATAGGCCTAATAATCTTCTTAAATGATTTTTAGAGTTTAGCCATTACAGAAATAAATGTAAATTAAAATATATATAAAATTAAAAAGTTATTTTAAATTGCAATAATAGTTCACAGTATTTCTGTTTGAACTGCTTTATTGATCAAATAAATGTAGCCTTTGTAAGCATAAATCTCTTCATTCAAATATATTTATGTATAAATAATAAATGTTATTGTCAAATATTTGACCATTTGTGTGTATGTTTATATTACTCTTTTTTTTTTCTCTCTCTGGATAGTCTTGCTTTGGTGTAGTTGACTCTTGATTCAGTCACGATTATGGTTTATGATTTAAAAAAAACAAGACACATGCCATATTCTGTTTATGTGAGATGCAAGATTTTAGCTCTGGCTTGCAGTGATGGTGTCAGAGCACGTGCTTATGCTGGTTGAGGCAAACAAAACCCAAAATAAAATGAGTTGCTTAGAGCAGAATTGCATGATAAAATGAATCTCTTTGCTTCGCCTTTGGTACAAACCAAATAAATAAAAAAATAAAATGATATTGTTTGCTCCATTAGTGCCCATTTTTGAACTGATTTGACAGATGGAAGTCATATAAATGGAAGATCCATCAAGTATGTTTTTCCCCATTGGACAAAGTAATCAGATGGGACTGCTGGCAGAATTTCCCCAGAGTGAGACTGTGCCCCCTAGTGGAAGAACACCTGCCCCATTTGTACAATATGTAACCATGTCTTCTGTCTTGTATACAGCCCCTAAAACCCTCACCGAATCATTACGCTGGGTTTTTTATCCCCCCGAAGCACGACGAGCTCAAAGTGTGCTGCAATGCTGATGGCCGTTAAATGCGTGCCATTGAACTTGGGTTGTCCTCGGGCCAAGCCCTGGGCTGCGTTGATGACATTCTGCTGGGTAATTGCGAACACGACCATCACAAGGATATGTCTGCAGCGGGGATGATTACAGCAGCCACGCTGATGATGTCCTGAGTACTACCCTCAACCAGTGGGAAGTAGGTCGCTATGGCAATCTCCGAACATTCGGTCTCTATGGCAATGTTAGAACTCCAGGGAGTCGGGCTGGAGTCCAGAAAGGCTCTTTTGTTAGACGCGTTCGCTTGGGGAACAACATTAAAGGTGTTTGATCACTGCGAGTTTATAATGTATTCCAGTTGATTATGTTTCTAAGTCCCCTCAGTACTTAACCTGTGAATGTATCTCCTCTTAATTAGCATGTGGCATTCCTGACGACAGCGGGCCTCTGTTTGTGCTTTGATATGACAGCCGGGATGACACCAAAGTCAAGACCCCCTTCCCGTCCCTCCAGAATGCTAATCCTTGAGATTTGCTATATTTTCTTTTAATTGGCATCATTAGCAAAATAGTCGACCTGACATCCAGACGGAAAATTGTGAACAGTAACGCCAAAATGGCGGGAAAGGAGAACACCCAGACCTTTAATTAGCTAAACAGCCTTTTAAGACGAAAGAGAATCAAAGCTGGTCAGCTTCCGCCCTGATCCCCAGCCACACATTACACCACGGTTATTAACCCTTATGGCCGCTCGCAGACAGACAATATCAGTTGGTTAAAGGTCTAATGGCTTTGTTTAATAATATAGCACAGTGTGGACTGAAAATTAAAGAACCTACAATTTCCCTTTAGAGGATGCTGTGATGATATTAGAGTTAGATTTGGACAAAATTTCACTCGGTAGATTTTTTAATATTCCATTTGTTCTCTTGTTCTCTGAAAACAGTTATACAGTAAAATGAGTCTTAATTAAAAGCATTCGCTAATGCAAGCATCACTGTTACTATTGCTCTTGTTACTAGAATATATTATTATAAACATAATAATACTACATATATATTATAATATATAATATTATTATATCATATATATTATATATTGCATATTAATAAGGTGTTCGTTGATACAAAAAAATATGGTGGTGGTTTGTTAATAGCAAGAATTCTGAACATTCTGAACTACTTTATTTTCCATTAAAAATATCTTGAGATTATATTCAAGAAGCAAAATTATGAGAATATACACTATAAATTTCTAAGTTTATTTATCTTATCCCACTGGCAAACTGGTTTGCTCAACACACACTGTCATGTAAGTTCCTAACTATTTTGGCACATCAATAATTGTATTTTTGGCACATTGTAAAAATTCACACAAAAACAACACATCTACTGACATTCTCCTTTGACATCAGGTTATATGTATAATAACACAAAAACAAAACGTAATATTCGAGAATTTATAAAAAATAAATAAATAAAAAATTAAATTATATTAATATGCAATTTTTCAATTCATGCAAAATATGTTTTAACTTCAAAACTACATTTTTGCATGTGAATCGTCAATATTTTCCAAAGCATTAAACAGACAGATTTTACCCCAACAGATGCTAAAACGGGTTTAAAAAAAAAAAAACAGGAATAAGGACATCCCATCTATAGATCATCACAGAGACTTGATGTTCTATCTTAGTGCCTAGCAACACCCTAACAACCATTCAAAACACCTAAACAACTGCTTTAAAATACTTTAGTAATCACCCAAAATGCATCATTGTCTTTGAGTACTACAGTCCAAATTCAGAACCATAGCAAACTCTAATGAAAAACCTAATTATAATCACCATTTATTTCAGTGACATCTTACAGTCCTCAAAATCAAACTGAAAATATTTGCAAAATTAGGCCGCAGCAAAAAACAACAAACATTTACCCACAGAGTTAGATGATCATAGGGAAACAGCTGATGTTCTCATTTGCGGCATAATACGGCGATGATGGCTGCAGTGATTTATACAGGGCTAATAACCTCCTTCTCGGAGGAGCATACGCTGAGATCCCTCTGATATATGGGACTCTGGTGCTGAGGAGACACGTAGGAAGGCGGCATCAAGCCGATGCATGCAATTAGGGTCAACCGCCACTTGCTCTTTCAAAATCAAACCCGTTTAACCCCTTAAATAACAGCGTCCATCAACGACGACAGTTACACACAATGACTCAACAATCTGCACTGTCCTTCATCATCTTGGAGCGGTTAGTTACTGATTGACTGTGGCATGTGGGTCATATGCTGTTATGGTCTATGCATATTGATGCACCTGGAAGGTGAAAGAGGAAGGTAGTAGAGACAGCAGTATATAGGTTGGATGAGATGAGGGCAGGGTGACTGGCCCGCAAACTGGGCGACAAGATGCACAGTGTCTCTGGATCCCTTTCTGAAGATCGTTAATGCTAAGCGCCTGTCAGGCCCTCCTGGCAAGGTTAGGAGAAGGCAGGTTGCTATAAAATCTATCCCGCCGCACTTTTACAAGTAACGTTTAGGAAGCTGCCGAGTCAATAACCTGGGGATTTAGGAAAAAAAGTTGAGAAGCCAGCATTTTAAAAAGGTCAATGGAGTAGTATTTAATGGTTTCCTTATTAGTGTTATTTTTGTGGGCTTCTCATTTGGTATGCTGGTTATGTTATGTACAATATAACATATGACTCTGACAGGCAATGTCCAGCATAATGATTAGCTACGCTAGCTGCTCTGCAGACCATTCAACTTGAAAATAAGTCATGAGTTGAAGATTTTAATAGCAGAGAATTTAGGAGAACAGTAAGTACAGTATGTATTTACATAAAAAAAAATAAGTACAATGCGCTTATAATGGTCATATTGAATTGCAAAACACTTTTGCTGGTATTGAGGTGGGATACAGGTAAGGTTTAATTTTGGTGGGGGGATTGATTTTACTAACTATTTGTTCAGAATAAAGAATTTGCGTCCAAATGTAATTTAATGCACTTGTATTTGGTCACCTACAAGCAAGCAAGATTTCTGACTCTCACAGACCTGTAACTTCTTTAAGAGGCTCCTCTGTCTTCCACTCGTTACCTGTATTAATGGCATCTGTTTGAACTCGTTATCAGTTTAAAAGACACTTGTCCACAACCTCAAACAGTCACACTCCAAACTCCATTGTGGCCAAAACCAAAGAGCTGTCAAAGGACACCAGAAACAAAATTGTAGACCTGCACCAAGCTGGGAAGACTGAATCTGCAGTAGGTAAGCAGCTTGGTGTGAAGAAATCAACTGTGGGAGCAATTATAAGAAAATGGAAGACATACAAGACCACTGATAATCTCCCTCGATCTGGGGCTACATGCAAAATCTCA
>JAUMHR010000031.1:984539-1000400 GCA_032361145.1 Enteromius fasciolatus
TATTACAAACTTTCCATTAAGACCCTAAATAATCATATTAGCTTGTGGAAAACTGGGTTTGTATGACCCCTTTAAGTGTTATTTTTATAACTAAGGCTGTCAAACTCCAAAAATGACAAAGGGCAGTATACATGCACCATAAAAGACATTTAAGTAGCCATTCAAGAGTTTTTTTGAGGACCACATGAACTTTAAGTCATAAATGCCATATCTGATGACAAACCTGATGTGTTTTGATGTGCCATATTTGAATACCTTTAATATAGCCTCAGCCCGGTTTGCCCTTTTGAAATCAGTGACATCCTGATGGCCTGTTGTCTGGTGAGTTCCCACAGGCTTTGCAGTTCTGTAATGGATGAATAGCTTCTCTGTGTACACCAAGGGCGTATGCACCTCAATGCCTATGTCTCACATAATCAATGAACAAGCATACATCTCATTGAATTGGTATATTCTGCACAAACCGGCATGGAGAGATTATACACTTACACACGCAATGCACAATCCCACCTGCATACGGCTTGCAAGCGATAAAGTCTCTCCATTTCCTGGCCTGTCCAGGCTAGTCTCCCGTTATCACGCGAGTTGGAAGATTCAGCTCCGCTGCAGGCCCATGCTGCACACTTCGCTTGTCCTAGATTAACACTTATCTCCCAATGCCACCAGAGTGCCAGACCCACTAAATGAATTAGATGGGAAGGAAGCCATCTAGACACAAACCTGTGGCTCTTGTCATACCAAAAGTATCCATACTGTGGCAGTTTGTCTTCTCCGAGCAGAGCCGAGCTGTTCAGACCTCTACCTTGCACAATTAAAGAGATAGGAAAAAGTTTAAAAATATGGCAAAGACAAAGGTGACACGTCGAGTCCAAATGACTTGTGAGACATTATGACATGGGCACACAGGGTGAAAGAATTACATCTAATAATACCATAGATCAATGATTGATTAGGAGTATAGGAATGAAATTTTAATGATCCAGGACCTTTGGGCACTTCAAGTAGCCAGTCCACAGAAAGCTGACATATGCTGTATAATTCATCTGAGGGAGTTTGTCCCCCTCTCTCTCTCTCTTTCTCTCTGTCTCTGACTCCAAGTGTAGGTTTGACTCTTTAAAGCGCTGGATGGGTGCTGGTCGTATCTGTCGTTATAGTGGGAGAAAGATAGAGAGAAAGAGTTCATGGCTTCTTTTAAACACATGAACTCATTATTCTTTAGCAACTTGGAATGAAAAGCTCATGTTTAATTGACAAGAAGGCAAGAGAGTTCATCTAAAAATAAAAAAAAAAGTAAAAAAGCATGTGCGTTCATTCTACCCGCACCGATAAACTGGTGTAGAAAGGAACAACATGTCACTTATACATAAAGTGATGAATGTGCTTGGGCAAAAAAGATTGCCCAAGTAATGTTGTGGCCTAACGGTTAGCGGTTGTGCTCCTACACACATGGCTTTATGTGCATGTGGGCGAAGTGAGTTCAAATCCAGTTTGCCACTAGATATGGGTCAGAATTGTGAATTAATGAGGTTGACTAGTGAGATCATCTTGATTTTTTCTTTGATGCTTTAAAATGCCAGAAAGGGGTTTTGCATGCAGCATGCTAAAATCGCTGTTACACTCTACATAGGAAGTATGTTATGCAAACACATGTTTGTCGTTCTAAAACTCTTTTAGCCCTCTGAGCCTCTTCATTTGTGGATCACACATCAAAAAAAATGAAGATTTGAATATAATTATTTTTTGTTTTGATTTTCGAGGAAATTTATTATTTATTTAAATGTGTGGGGATTTTAAGATACTATGCAATATCTATATCATTTTTATGAGCTAATTTTTTTCTGTTATTCATTTCCCTTTCATTTCAATATTGACTGAGAAGGTAAAAAGGGTTATTTGTTTATTTTATATATTTTTTTGACCCTTTACCATTTTCAAAACCCATGATTTTCATCTCTGTCTAAACGTCAGTGATTCATGTGTGTGTGTGTGTGTGTGTGTGTGTATTCACATAGCTAATGTGACAAAAATCACCAAGCCTCATCTCATTCTGATGAAGACAAAAAAGTCAAGTTGTTCCATCAAAAGAAACCAAAGAGGCCCAGAGAAATTGCTAAATTGCATCCTCTATAAAACAGCGACAGTTTATAGCAGTTTATAACAAATTTTCACATTTCAAGAACATTACAGGGACTGCAACAGTTTTGTATAATTAAATCTTAAACTGTAGTTATTTAGTCTACTTTTTTTGTTACCCAAAAAAGCCTTAAGGAATTTTTGTTAATTTGGCAACCATCTTGCTAACATCCCCTGGCAGCTCTTTTCTTCTTGAATGGAGAAAGACCAAAATACTGGCCAAAATTACAATTTAACAACATTTCTATCAGGAATACTATCATGAAAATGATAAACACTTATTTTGGTGGTATGACTCTGTTTTGGGCAAAACCTCTTCAGCCTGTCCATGCAGCCTGTCATTAATGAGTGAGCGGCAATATTAACCCACTTGAGTAACAGAACAGGACCAAGCAGATATAATTAATGTACTTAATGATATTTTAGTGTAGAAATATTTAAAAGAGTCTGATTTAACAATCAGAAAGCCAAGTTCTGACTGTGGGGAAAGGAGGAGCTGGGGATGGAGGAGGGTAATTTTCACTTGAGCAAGTAAAAAAACTATTATAATAATACTGAATAGACCTTTATTGGAATGCTACGATAAGTGTCATGTGTGATCAGCTAAGAGTCAGCCGATGCAAGCTTGACTCATGTGACCTGAATTATACTCAGCAATAAAATTGGACAACTGTACCATACAGTACCCTTTTAAACAAAAACCCTTTTTCAAACAGGCTTAGCCTCCATATTAGAAAAAAAACATCATGGTTATTGGCTGACCCCAAAAAGTTTTGATGTTGGAACACTATCAACCAAAACACAACATATGCTGATGACGAACTACTGTACTTTATTTATTTATTTTTATCAGAGAAGATTTGAAGTTTCAAAAGAATGATCTTTTATCCGTAGCCTATTAAAGACATCTCCAAAGTCTAGGTAATTTTCAGGACATTTCATGGTTCAGCAAAAATCTCAATCTCTGAGCATTTGCAAAAACAGCCACGATTCCAGAAAATTGCTTGAAACTCATGAATCTCATAATTGAGCAGACTGCTCTCAGCGCCGCATACAGAGAGCCCTTCAAGTTGCTCTGTCTCCCTCTGGAAGGGAAAGCTTTTGGGTGTTGAAGACCCGGCGAGGGAAACGCTACCAAAGGTTCCAGTCAGTCATTGGTGGAGAGTCTGCGCGGAGGCTTTAGAGAGTGTTTCTCTGGGTGAGGGCAAGTGTGCTTGAGGAGCTATGAAATGAATTTCATTTCCTTTTTCTGTCCCTTCCCCTCATTTGCCCACAGTCTCTGAGTGAAGCTCGCAGGCTCAAGATACAGTATGTGTCCCACTATTACAGGACTAATCCATCCATGACAGCTTTCAATTTCCTCCGGCAAATTTTTGCACCTCCTGAAACGAAGGTGCAGTTCTCTCTGGATTAGAAATCTCTTTGAGTTCTTACACATTTCCAGGGACCACACCCCATACAAAAACTTTATCATGGTCATTCAAACTGAGGGTCACATGCCCCCTCCGATTTCTGAGCAAAGTGGATTTTAAATGCAATTTGCAAAGAAAAGTATTTATTTGAAAATTACAGTGCACGATTACTGTAGGTGAGTTTTGCTACCTGGTCTCATGCATAAACGTACCTTGGTGAACTTTTTCGCGGAGACACGAAATATGTACCAGTAAGTACATATCACTGCAGTTTACAAAAGAAATATACACTAGAGGCAGTACAACTCCTTTATTCCTTTTTACACAAATTTACAGAGTTAATAAATAAAATAAATAAAGTGTAATTTTCATACAATTACTTGAAGAATATCTTGTCGACTTCAAAAAATATAAATATGCTGGGATGTTTGACAACTGATGCTTTGGAACTTTGGCATCACACATAAACAGCTTCATATCTATGAGTTTTCAGACAGTAGGTTTATTTGCTAGTTCACAGAGTGCGAGACGTACTTGAGAGGCAAGGAGCTCTGCTTCGAATCCTGTGTAACTATAATTTACCAAAACAGTTCAAATCTGTGTTAAAGGAAGTTGAAATGACAAGGTTGCATCAACAAATGCCTTTTTATATCAGTTTTGCATTTTGTAACTTGTAGCAACAGTCCACGCATATTTCAATTCTATTACATAGCCTACCTATATATCAGCATATTAAAATGTGCCAGGGTTAACATATTAAACATGTGTTTTAGCACCACTCAGTGGACATTTCTCTTTTAAACTGCAGCAAAACATGCAGTAAGGCACGTAAAAACAGTGTTGCACAAAAAGTGCACAGATGTACATATTTTTATGACACCAAGGATTTTTGGAGAATCATGGCCATTCAATTTCATTCTCTAATGGAGTGATGGTCTGGTAATCCAGTCTATCAGAACAAATCATCAAATCGCTCAAAAAGCAAACTGGAAATCAAATCAAATGCTTTTACAGGCCAGAAACAGCAATGCACATCTGTATGCCAGCTAAGCAAATCTGAAGTCATGCAACATCACGACGTCTGCAAAAACACAAATGCCTCGAAAAACCTTTTGACACAGACATGTTGATGCAATTTTGTGCACTGCACCTACAGTATACATCAGTATATATATGAAAACATCAGTATGTATAAAACCTTGTGTACCTGAATAACGACATTACCCATCAAAAGACACAACAGCTGGTGACACATAGCTATTATTACATAGCAATCACAGAAACACTTTAATAACTGCAGAGATAAGCTGTCATTGCATAACAGCAAATCTTCTTCTGCGAACCTACATTTGAGCAAAGCAAATAGTGTAAGAACTATTGTGCATTCGTGGACCTGTACTGATGCATGTAAATTATTGATCATCCACACTTCAGAGGGGGTTGGGGTGAAGATGAGAAGAGGAAATAGATTTGCACCGTACTACACACACGCACAGAAAAACACAGATTTATGTCTTAGCGATGTGTCTGTATTTGTGGAAGTGCTATATACTGACACACACACACACACAAAACACTTACAAATTATAGCAATTACACAATTAAATAAAAAAATTAAGTTATACATTTAAACTAATTCATAACTTTAAAATTACATATCTTGTATATTTAACATAAAATCTCTCTCTCTCTCTCTCTATATATACAATATAATTTTATAGTATAAAACAATTGTTTATACTGTATATAATTAATAATATAATTTTGTACACACAACATATGTACGTGTGCTGTGTATTATGCATATATAAATACACACACATGCATGTATATATTTCAGAAAAATAGGTTGTTGATATATTTATATGAACATAAATATAGACATGTACATGCATAAACATATTTTTAAAATATGTGTCTATATATAATAAATATACACAGAACACACAAATATTATGCTAACAAAAATGTTTTATTTTGTATGTGATTTTTATCTTCTGACAGCGGTAATATTTTAAAAGGCAATTAAAAACATTAAATGTATTTTGAAACTAAAAATTAAATATTAAACAGTTAATAACCCCTTTTTTCTAGTCTGTGTTAGACTATGGGTGTCCTACTATATTTTCTTGGAAAAGTCTAACCCCTATCATATTTCATCTGTAATGAAAAACACACTATCCATTTAGTCGGAATTAAAGGAGATGTTAATTAACCATCTGGATGTGATCATATCCATTTTGAAATCTACATGTTAGTTTTTATCTCTAACAAGGGGAATAATTACATCTAATTTATTTTCGGAACTCATGAATTGTTTCATTCACACTGTAGTATTGCCACTGTGGACCGTGAGAAATACCAAAATATTTGAAAACATTCTTTGTCTGTGTGGATCCACATCCAGCTGTATCTAGTTTGCAGCTTTTAAAGTAATCTCAACTGATTTTTTAAGTGAAAGTCACATTATGCAAGCACTGGCCTGCAATCTTTAAGAAGGAGAATCACCCTGATGCTCAAACGAACATCTCTAATACATAAATTCAATTTTTAATGCCGCTTTTTCAACATTAATGGGGACAGTCATTTAAAATGTGTTCTTGATTTACGTGGCTCTCGAGGATAGCTTGAACACAAAGTAAACTCTTTAAATAATAATACATTTTAATTGGCTTTAATAGTAGATAATATGTTAAACTAATGCCTTCGACATTTGCAGAGGAAAATGCTGTTTGCTCGGGAGAAGATAACAAATCCACAAAAGCTGATATTATCATATTACTGTCAAACACGCACCTGAGCTGTCACATACATTTCTCTGCTGAAATGTGATAACCTTCCAAAAAGGAAAAATTACAATGTCACTACTGTTTCAGATCAGGAACTGCATTTCATAATGGGATGAGCTCTGTGTTCAGTTCTTTGGTGTTTTAGACAGTTTACAGCTTGTATTAAGATTTATCTCAGAAGTGGTCAGGTGAAACATTTAGTAAAAACTTAGCTATATGAGCATTAAGGGAACATCCCATTCTTTCATTTTGAAAATTTGAATTGAACATTTAAACGTCTCCTTGATGTTTAAAGGTGCAGTGTGTAATTTTTAGCGGCATCTAGTGGTTAGGATTCAAATTTCAACAAATGGCCCCCGCCCACCCCGCCCTTTTGAAACGCAAAAAAAAGCTACGGAAGCTGACACAGGACAAAAATGTTGTCGTCTGTTACACCTGACAATAGCCAATCAAGCGATGAGCTTTCTGTACAAAGGTAAGTGAAAGAATTATATTTACTTAATTATTCAGTAGATCAATATTTCAATGTGAATATTATTGTTACTCATTGATCATTGTCTCAGGTTTATTCGCTGACTTTAGTTCGATTTTTTGGTATGACAGTTGGGTGATATCTAACAAATTGGCATTGGACGAAATCTACAGTGAAACATCATGATGAAAAGTGAAATGCGATCATGCATACAAAATCAGTTTTAATGCCATGCAAATTACTAGCGGCCCCCTGATGCCCACGATTTATATATGTTTGGCAGTTGCGTCTCTTCAAGTGGTGACGCAATTAGTATAACTACATTTCTCAGTCCTGTTACATTAAATTACAATCCAATTGCCTATTTTTCAACACTGACAAGGAAAGAAAAGATTATTGTCTCTGCGGTTATGTCTATCTTGCAACTAAAGCAATCAAACAACTGTTTTCACTATGATGCTGGACTAACTTACTGGTCCTGCAGAAAACAGGCAACTTCGGCATGGCTTTGAAAACACTTCTCCCACATAACCGCCTTTTTCTTGGTGAAAGCCACACCAATATTTATCTGGGATTTCTTCCGTCATCTGTCTGCATCAAGTTTTCTTCTTTTTTTCTTTTCGACGGAGACGGACGCTCTGTCGGTTCTACTTGCGCATAATATGCATGATGCTGCTTTTTTTTATTTCCTTTTTTATATTTCCGTCATCCTCTTACTAGCTGTCACGATCACTGCCGGCTGGGGCATCCATCTCTGCCTGAGATCACTCCGGCTAGTGTGTTGCACATTGGACTCCATATAACTTGTGGGACTCAATCTCCCATGATGCACCTCTCAATCACAGCTGTTGTCAATCCGGTCATTATCACTCATTAGCCTCACTATAAATTTTAGTCTCACCTGTCATTTGATGGCTAGGTGTTAGAGCTGTATACTGAGTTCTGCTCTGAGCGTTTTTCTGTCCTGCCTTGTTGTGCCTTTTTGACTTGGATTGCTTAACCTGTTTTGAATGTATTGCCACCTGCCTACGAACTTTTGACTGTGTACCATGACCTCAGATTACTGCCTGTCTCCTTTTGTTTGTTTATGGAAGCCTGAACAGCCTGGCTATGATTATAATTAAATCAGTTCAACCGCAAATGGATCCGAACGTCTCTGTCCTTCCTGTCGCAGACTCTGTATCTCCTGTTGCACTACCACTACTACTTAGCGCACATTTCACGTGTGGCCTCTTAAAACACCAAGGAAGAAGTAGAACAACGTACTGACAAAACGCGCTCTGTAGAAGTTTGTTTGTTTAGGGCTACTATATAAACATGGCGGCACTAAATGGTGACTTCCGAGGTGTATGTAGATATAAATTGCTCGTTCTAAGGTTATAAAATAATAACGGCTTATTATGTAAGGTCTTTGCAGCTCTGAAAACAGTTTTGTATGTTATATTGCATTTCTGCCAATAAATTCTCCTCAATATTACACACTGCACCTTTAAAACATATTGAAAGGTGGACTGTGTAACTTACAGCGCCTACAGTAGCTGTAAGATTGTGAATTGCAACAAATGGCTCATTCCCCCGCTTACCCCTACTTTTAAAGAAGCTACGGCGGCCGATACAGGATTAAGATGTCGTCTGAGACAGCGGAGATAACCTGCAATTAGATATTTTTACAAAGGTAAATTAAGTAATTAATTAATTATTAAATTTATCAATATGTTATTGCAAATATAATTGTCACTTGTTCATCATTTTGTCAGTGTTTTATTCATAGTGTTTGTCCTGTTGTACATTTCCAAGTAAGGGGACCTGCGGTGTATGTAGATATAAATAGCTCATTCTAAATTAATAAAAACATAACAATAATTGTGTAAGGTCTTTGTTCACCTCTGAAAACATATGTTATATTGCATTTAAAACAATAGATCATCCTCAATATTGCATACTGTACCTTTACAGAATGTTTCTTCTTGGTCGTTCGGATGTTAGACATCATTTTTAAAACATTGTGAGAACAATATTTTCTGAATGAATTATAAGAATATTTTCTATTGGTTTTCTAAACGTTAAAGAAATATTACATTTTATCGTTTTGAAAATGTTTGAGAACATAACCTATTTACACATTACTTGAGATTGGATCATAAGAAATTATATTAATAGTAAATGTAAACACTGTCCTAGTTGGTAGAATCAGCTTCTTACAACATGAGATTACCACACGTTAAACATAAAACTGCCCGCTATGGGGTTCAACATGGTATTGGCATTGTGATCATTTAGCAATCACGTACAACAGGCTTCATTTATTAGCCATCATTGATTTTGTCATTGCTGTTGTCACAGTGAGATGAAAGGGCCCAGAACGTGCTGGTATCGGCGGCAGTGAGACTTCAGCAGGCAGGTGCTGCAGGGACCGTGATACCCAAATTCAAACGCAATATCGCACTACATACTTTCTCCGACCGATACTCGGATTGATCCCACGGCACAGTTTACAACCTACTGAAGTGGATCAGAGACCTATAAATAAGAAATTAAAAGATTTCAGTCATACTTCAGAAGTGTGCTTACAAAACAATATCAAAGCAGCTGCCTTGGAGAAATCTCTGACACAGTCTGACTTTGAATGCATCGCACATGTTCTTAAAGGTATAGAAACGCGCATACAGATATAAAGTCTATAAGTCATAATAGCATGTATAAAAGCGTGGAGCGTTTTGAATGATAATAGATGAGCCAGGGATTCTCCAGCTGCGAAAGAGAGTGTTCAAATACCTTCTAGTGCTCCTGCCATTAGCTCAAGGTCGGCCCAAATCAGGCGTAGATTGCTTCATATCACTGCCATTGAATCTTCAAGCACTAGCCGCTTCCATCTTATCAAAAAGCTCGGAAGATTTATTATTTTACCCTTCCTTGGTGACCAAGTGGTGATTTTTCATTTGAAACTCTGTTTTAGCCCAAGAAAGGCCTTTGTGTTTTGTTTAAAAGGCTTTTAATATTCAGTATTTTGCCCAATTTATACTTCAGGCTGGAACGGGATGTGCAAAAATGGATAGATGAAAGCTGTGAAGCCTTACTTAAAGGTTCAGTGATGCCAAAATGTTAAAAGACCAACTGTTTCCAGGAGCCCAAGAAGTAAGAAAGAAAGAAAATAATGCAACTGGTTACTTAAATGGTGAATTTCACACCAAAAAGAAACCAACTGGTTAGAACTAATGCAAATGTAACATTACCTATTTAGTCTAGTAGATATGTCACAAACTTAGGACTTATGGGTGTTTTTTACATGGGTGTTTCATGCATGATACTCTAAAACTGAAATGTATACAATGCACTTGGGTTTGAGAAGGACTGAACTGATTTTTTTACTTTCGTCAAGTGGACTTTTGAGTGCTATTTTGCATTTGTATTTTTCTGCAGATCCCCTGGGTTCCTGGCTAATGATAGCAAACTGAAAGCTTACAAGAAGTTTGTGTGTAATTGCAAATCAGGTTTGAAATGAAAAAATAAATTACAAGGATGCAAGGGCTTGGAAAGCTATATCGACTATGTAAAAATATCAGCAATGAAATTCAACAGCATACAGGTTAACAAGACAAAAGTACAAAAATACAAATATACTTGTTAAAACATAAATGGAACATAGCAATTAGGTAGTGTCCAATATTTTAATATAATTTCAATTACATTGAATTCAGTTTTAAATTTGAATTGAGTTAGCAGGACACAGAATTGTAATTTGCATTCCAGTGTCAGGAAGCAAAATTCAAATGAATTGAAATTCACTTACATTTGAATATTGACTTGACAAAGCAATTAAAATGTTATTATTATTATTCATTTATTTATTTAATTGTTCTTATTTAGGCTTAACTAAACCTTGCTTAAAAAGGTTAAAAAGTTTAATAAAATAATAAAAAAACTATATATATATATATATATATATATATATATGTATATATGAATGAATGAAAAACTAAAGTTTGAAGGCCATTTGGAAAGAGAGAATAGTAACTAAATTGGCTGACTTGCTAAAGCTACTAAAGAAATCAGAGTCAACATGTGGTATTCATTCTTCGCAAATTCCCCTCACAATATTTTGGCTCATTTCGCAATATGTCCGGTAATGAAAATACTAGTGCTACTGCCCATATTCCACACCATCTGATGATCCAAATCTCTGGAATGAAAATTACAGACACTTGACCATGATTAACAGCATCCCTGTCAATTACCAGGGCTCAGCAAAACTGCATGCGTCCTAATTAAAATCAATTGAAAGAACCAAATTAAACCGAATTCATTTGTCACATAGAAATGACCAGATGCTGTGGAGTCTGGCGTTTGTTTGAAGCTGCAGGAGTGTTTGATTACAGTCACTCTTCCAGGAGTTCTTTGCATCACCCACAGGAACACAGGCAGCGGAGGCAAGGCAGGAGTGTTTGGCTCGCTGTAAACGACGCCATATCAATTCTTGGGTTTTCTTGAGAAAAGTCGATGCAGCAGTGCCTCGGGAAGACTGACTGGCTCATTACTCCATTGATATTCTCTGACCATGGTCTCATGCTGAATGCTTCACTCAGACAGGAACAACATTAAAGAGCCTCAAGTTTCTCTCCAGCTGCCCGGGCAGAAGATGCCTGGTACGGTAAGACTGACTCACTCTTAGATGGTGGTCTGAAAGTCTGTGTGCCACCTCATTAAAGGTTTGATCATCAGACGCAGCTCATAGATAGAATGGATTCAGAATGGAAGCGCAATGTTGCAGCTGGTTGTTAACATGTTAAATGTAACTGGGGTATAATAAATAACTTTTGCATTATAATGGATATTTGGTATGCTCCCAGCCAGCACGACTGCCGTTTTTAAAAATCATCAAATTACTAGGAAAAAAATATATATATATATTTTTTTTTAGTTTACATACTGTAATATTGTTAATGTATAGCAGAAATGTTGTTTTATTGGCATATATATATATATATATAATTATTTATTATTATTTCACATTCATCTTTAAAAATAAATTAGAGGGCAAATTGATACAGAAACATAGAAGCGTTGTGATGTATACCTTATTTGACATTTCATATTTTTTATGTTTATGCACAAGTAAAAGGTTTTCTATACAAAAAGAAATTGTATCTCATGAATAATCACACTGTACTAACAAGTTTGGCAAGTGTGATGAAATGGCTGTTCTATTTTAGGATTTAGAAAATGCAAATAACACAAAACTTGAAAAAGATTTAAATGGTTTTAAATAATTCAGGTATAAAAATGTTTTCAACATGTATTTAATAAATCAAACCGATGTTTGTTAAAGTAATAAAATATCTTTTTAAGAAAATAAAAACTTGTCAGCAAACATTAAACTCATAAATTAAAAAGTTTTTAAAATGTCTCTTTCTCTTTATATATGAAATAATTAACATATTTTAAAAAAGATTAAGACTACCTACAAAAATGTTTTCCAAAACAAAAAGAAAGAAAAACATGGCATAAAAGCCAGAGAGCAAAATTGTTAAATAAATATAAATATCAATGTCCTGTACCTGTGTATATATCTCTGTGGTTAAACTATTAATGTGTTGCCGCTTTAAAGAAACCAATATGCAGATCAGGCGAACCTGCGTAACATCAATGACCAAAGATCAATACACACAACTCATTTTCTCGACAGAGATGCTGAACCCGAGTTGCTTTGAAGAAGCTTTACTTTTAAGAGTGGAAGGAGGTGGATTGGTTTTCCCCTTCTCCTCTGCTGCACAGCAAGAGCCAGCTGACTGTTATAAATACAGCATTCTAATGGTAACTTTATGATGTTGCCTGTGTGAGTCTACGACCCTCCGGGGGCCACTTGCCTCCAGCCCTTCTCCTCCTTACCCTTCTTACCACTTTCTCTCTCCCCCTTCCTTTCGTCTGTGGATTTACAGCCAGCGTGTAGAAAGACGGGAGCAGTAAATTTTCCTCTTGTGCTGAATAATTCATAGCGAGGCCTATAACACATAAATAACAGATGAGGACTCTGGTTTAGGAGATAAAAGCTGGAAAAGTGTCGGGCTAATTGTCCATGATGGCCATGTAATAGTGAAATATTTGATTGTGGGATTTTTTGTTTTTTTGGTGAGTGGAACACATAAACGTGTACGTATGTCCACATATGTAAGTCTGACAGGCATGCTCGTGAATATATATGAGTGTGCATGTATACATATATATGCAAAGCTTCATATTGATTCTACCCTGGGACCAGGGAGCGAAAGAATGTGTTTTGTGGTTTATAAAAAATAAATACATTTAATTGTCTCTCACACAACTTTTAACGTCTCCTGTTGTGGTGTAAATAGATTAGTTACAAGCTTGCCCTGGACCTCATGGATGTTTCTGTCTTGTAATTGTTTTGTCCCGTGGACTGTACAGAAGTTCAAATGATGATAAAACAAGGCCATTAGTACAGTAAAAAGCCCACAAAAAGCATGCAGTTCCCCCTAAATTGTCCATTTTCATTAGCTCATCTGGAAATCTAGCTGATGCAGTTGTCACTGGAAAAAGTTTAAAGCATGGCTGTATTGGAGCCGTAGTTTGTCTTCCATTTCACCTCCGGCATCCCGTGAGGAAAAGAATGACAGAGGGAAAAACTGAGAGCTTCTGGCCCAAAGCCAGGCTCCCCTGTGAGGGCAAGGAGGGCAGGACGTAAGGAAGGAAAGATCTGCAACAACAATAGATTCTTATCTGACTCTCACCATTGCCCTGAAAAACACCATGAGCAACATGTCCACCAAGATAAATAAAGGAGAAAAAGTCGTGCGCCGGGCCTGCGGATCGATCCCGGATTCTGGAGCCCTGCTCTAACCTTTCTCACTGATAAGGCGACCGTGAAGGTCAGGAGCGAGCTCGCTGAGGAATGGGCCTCCCAGCCTGCTCGCACCCGCTCTGGGGACCGTCCTGTAGATTGGCAGGAACGGAGCCGCCCACTTGACGAAGCAACGTCTGTCAGCTTGACCTTTTTTGTAATGCATTGGGGGTCAAAAGTCAGAATATTCTCTGTCCTCAACTGGTTATCACTGTCTCGTTTCTGCTCAGGCACTCAGGGGGAGCGTCAAAAGAGCAAAACTGAAATTGTGTTTACTTTTAGATGAACCTCTTGCAAATGTTTCTACATGTACTTATAGATCTCTCTTAAGCATCCTCATGCATATACAGTTGTGCTTATAGGTATACATACCCATCTTTTCGCATCAGCTCTGTATGTTCAGCATTTAAAAAAAAACAGGAAGCAAAAAACAAAGATAACAAAAACTGCATGTTATTAAATTGATTTTAAATTAAGTTGGTTTTATATTTTAATTCAGTAATTAAAATGTATATTTTTAATTACATAAATCGGTTTAATCCAGGGGGTGGAGATGGGTAGGTTTAGGGGTAAGTTACAGTAAGGGGGAGTTAAAGTTGGCGCACCTCTGTAATACTAGTGTACTTACATCGTAATTCTGAACTGTTCCGTTAATATAAAGTGTAACATTCTGCGCACCAACCACAATTTATATGTAAAGCCTAAATTACTTTCCGCTTTTTTGTCATTTTATTACCGAAAAAGTGTTGTTACCAATGTGCTGTGCATTTATAGCTGTAGATACTATGTGCATACACTGTGGTTACATACTATGTACACATCTAGTTACTCTGTAAGTGCACAGGTATTAGGGACACATTATAAAGGACCAGGTTATTTTTAAATGCTGTTGCTGTTGCTTTAGATGCTTTAATATATATTAAAATAGGAAACCGATATTAGAAATTGCATGTGTGTGTGTGTGTGTTTGTGTGTATGATGTATAATATACTGTATTATGATCATACACCAGTATAAATAATCAACTGACAAATAAAAAACTGAGTTTATGCAAAGTTTGCACAAAGTTTTTTTGTTTTTTTTTGTAGTGGACAACATACAGATATTCGTCTTGCATCTACTTCAGGGCAGTACTTTTAAGTGTATAAGGAGAGATTCGGCTCTAGAACAAAGGTAATATGAAAGGCTAAACAAAACAGAATGAAAAACAGAGATGGAAGAGAAACTCCCTGTGTCCCTGACCCACCTCAGCTGCTTAACCTTGAAGGAGCAGATAGCTAAATATATAAATAAATAAACAAGTGCATTTTTTCAGTAAGCCAGATTAGACCTTATCTTGAGTAAAGTGTTCCTATGTGTCAGCTAAGAAGCAGCTGATCAAGATAATAAGCTTTCTCTTTTTTTTTCTTTTCTTTCTCCCTGCCTTCTGCTTTTGAGGTCTGGGAGGGGGGTTTATAAAGCACTCATCTGTTTTCTCCTCTCTGGCCTGGCCTCTCCCCTGGAAAGCAGCTCTGCTCTAGGCCTATCTGTGCTATCACTGTCTTTATTTAGCAGATAAAAGACCATGTCTCATGTTATATATATATATATATATATATATATATATATATATAACTGAATTGAATTCAAATTCTTGAAAATAATCTTTCTAAAATCATTATAAATAAAATAACTTAAAATTAAGTCCATTAGCAAACATTTTAGAAAAGGGAATACTAACTACGACTTTTTCATCAATGAATAGGTTTAGGGATGTAGAATAAGGCATTAATATGTGCTTAGTTACTACTAATGAATGTCTAATAATCTAGTAATATGCATGGTAACAATCAACTAGTTAAGAGACCCTAAAATAAACTGTTACTAGTCCGTCAAAAAAAAAAGTGTTAAAAATATTTGGATTTATATTTGGATATTTCCAAGAATATCTATTAACGAACCATTAACCATTAACTACAACTTTTGCATCAATAAACTCTTAATTTGCTGCTTAATAAGAGATAGTAAGAT
Source organism: Enteromius fasciolatus (assembly GCA_032361145.1). Lineage (NCBI taxonomy): Eukaryota > Metazoa > Chordata > Actinopteri > Cypriniformes > Cyprinidae > Enteromius > Enteromius fasciolatus. The sequence continues at coordinate 1,000,212 of JAUMHR010000031.1, forward strand.
AGTTGTTAAGTTTAGGGGTTTGTAAGATTAGGCATGTATAATATGATCAATAAGTGCTTTATAAGTACTGATAAACCAACACAATCTCACGAGCAATTCGTACATATTCGTGCGAGGTGCCAAATTTGTGCCAATTCGTACTAATTCGTACGACCTCACTCGTACGATTTCGTACGATTTGTCTAAAAC
>JAUMHR010000031.1:1000500-1022450 GCA_032361145.1 Enteromius fasciolatus
TTCATCTGAGACAGCTCAAACATGCAATTTAGTCTGGGACTAGCTTAAGCCTTGTCTGTGAAACTGGGGGAATAAGTGTTTGTTGCAATTGCTCACAACACAAACAAATTAAGATTTTTCTTTATTATTTAAGTTTCTTTATTTGGTTGTGCTGCTTGTTTTGTTAAAATTGATGTTTGTTCATTTATTTTTTTTCAGTCTTTTATTATTGTTAATTTATTACAAAACTACTGAGGATTTACATAATTAATCACTAATTATGCATGAATTTGACCATTTAGGCCACAGGTTACAGAATTTGAAAATGTTAAAATTCAGGAATCAATATTCACCTCACAAAAGTTCAATGAAAATGTTTGTGAAATGTTTCTGTTTGAAATTTTCGTAAATATACAACCAAGTTAAAATGCAGCGCATCATAATGAAATCCATGAAAATACAATGCACTAAAATGCAAGCACTGTTAATTGCAATGCTTTTTTTCAATTTGTGGAATTCAACAAGCTTTATTTCAAATACTTTAGGCAGGATTTTTGTTCCATACCATCTAAAACATCAGAATAACCTGTTTAAATTTGTATTAGCTTAGTACTTGAGTTGGTTTAAGAGACAAAATGACAACAAACTCAGGATTTATCATTTAATTTTTTATTGTTTTTAATTATAGCAGGTCCATTATGTGAATATATCTATTTCATAACAGCAGAAAGCATTTTTATTCAATGTTACATTGTTGTTGTCAGTAGACTGAGAGCATTGATTTCCAGTAATAAAATGTCTATCGGTGCTATACATTTACATTACTGTAACCGTTCATCTTTTTTGTTTAGTTATACTTGCACTTTTTTTGTCTTTTATTTATCTCATGACCTGTCTTGTGAAATGCCCGACCAGTAATGTTTCACTGTTGCTTATGTGAAATACGATAGTACATGTATTTTTAATTGGTAAGAATATTTTGTATACATATAAATTGTATAATATGTACTTAAGTGTATTAAAGTATTTTAAAAACTGCTCTGCGTTTCTGTTTGTAAAGAAAGACCACTTCTTCATTTAATCCTCAATGCCAATTTTTCAGTCCAAATGATTATTTTTTAGGTGTAGATGTTTTTCTTGATGCAGCTAGTGACCCCCTTTGTTTCATTGCTCTGATTGCGCTCTGCAAAACTATTGCTCGCTTCTGCCACTGTGCTGCTTTCCGTGACTCCTCTGCTAGATTCTTTTTGTATTCTTTTATCTGGAGCTGAGCAGCAGCTAATTTCAGCTGGTAATTTATTTCTATGGTCTGCAGACGTTTATAACAGTCACAGCAGGATGATTTGGATGAGTCGGTGGACTCACTAGATGCCCCTTGTTGTGGAGGGAGATTTTCAGTGTCCTTAAGCATTTGGTTCTGAAACAAAGTTTAAGCTTTTTTAAATGTGGTTGCTTGCTTATGGTTTGTTAAACCTTTTGTTAAAGGTTATATGTGAAAAGTAAAGGCTTCAACGATTACTCTACTATACCAGAGACTTACCTTACAGTGTGTGAAATTAAACACAGTCGGAATCGCGGCAGAGTGTAAACGCGCTGATCCGGATTCAAAGCATTCCGGAGTGAAATGAGCGGAGCACAGAGACGAGGATTCAGATGGAGTCCATTCCGCGTCCTTGCCCATATTCACTATCCAGTGACGACGATGCTCCTGTTCTAAAGGGAATCTGAGAGAAACAAGATAATCAGTAACTGAACTGTTTCGTTTTTAAGGTTAAATGGATCGCAAACTTACTTAAAGAAGGACACCCCGCTATTCTCGCCCGGGCCGTATCCGCAGAAATCGCACGATTGCATCTCGTTGCCAAACTTCAGAAACCAGAGTGATGGTTCTGCTTGTGTGCATGCACAGGATTTATTCATAGTGCTGCTTCTCGTTTATGTAAAATGTGTTAATGGGCGATTTACACATCATCTGTGAATAGATACATTTGTGTTTTATTTACGTAATGGTTGTGGGATGGGCTTTGCAGCAGCATTCAGAAAAGCTGTTAAACAGACCAATTCTCAACTACAGACAAAACTGGTCGCTACCTTGAACAGCTCTATAGACTTGGGTGAATTGCACACCATTAGCAGCCCGAGTCAAAAGAACAGGCTGTTAACATATTGTGAATACTGTATGTAGCTACATAAAATGAGTTTAATTTAAAACATGTATGATATTTACTGTGTTTCATTTTTATTTCTGTTTACAAAAAACACTGTCTTTATAATATTTCCTTTTTCGTACTATAAAGATTATTAGCTAGCCTATATTTACAAAGGTGTCTGCATTAATAGGCCTCTCTTGCATGAGGAACTACCAGGACAAAACTAAATTATGTCAGTCAGGTGATCTCTGTCATCATCTTTGTCTGTTTTGTCTCGGAAACTATTTCAGTTTATGTTTTTTTTTTATTAATTGTCCTGTTTTATTTTTGCTAATTTCACCTGGTTGTGCCAAGATACTGTGATACAGCAGGAATCCTAGAATGTCAGCCGTATTTATTATCCAGACCAGGGGTACTGCCAGGAATTTAATAGGCAGAATGAATTAAACAGGCAGGAAATTCACCAAATTAAATTGATCAATTATCCAAAATGGACGTTTCAGCAGCAAATTGCAACATCAAATGAGTCGGCGTTTATTTATGTTATATATAAATATATTACTTGTGTTTATTTTGTTCTATGTAGAACACAGAAGCACGATAGGGCGCACTATACCGCTTCGGCATTTTCCGTAAGTGTTCGGCTCGTTGCTGCAGTGAATGATGTCACTGTCTCGCGCAGCGCGTTCCATTCGATCGCTCGCGCTACTCTGCTATTTCATTCGTTGAGATCGCCACCCGTTGCCACCCAGCCCCAGAAAAACAGAGCAAAACCTTCGGCAAGGTAGGATATTATACGACATTTGAGTTGTGCAGTTGTGTATATTATACGAGACAAACACAAAACCTGGACGTTATAGTGCAAAACTAAAGGATTGCCTGAGTGTATGCCGCGTTTGCTATGCCGAGGGCCGTGCTGGGCGTTCCATCGACCGTTTTCATCTGTTTAGTGATATACAGAGCAGCACGCCTTTTCCATTTTACTGTAAAAGTACTGTTATTACATTTTTACGCCAATATCATGCACTGTATGTGTTTTCAGACAAGCTTTTCATTGCCCTGCCGGATAGAGTCGTTAGCTGCAAAGCTAGTTAACCTTTATTCACGGCTAACGTTAGATTATAAATTAAACATGCGCGGATACAGGACAGTGTGCAGGATTCATTTAAGTCTTTGTGAAGGCATAGGAACATTTTAAAATATTAAACAAGAGCCCGATTTAATTATATTGATTGTGTTTGTATAAAAGGCATACTCGCAGATAATCCAACATCCTCCGATTCCAAATGCTCTTCCAAACAAAGACATTCGTTTCAACGCTGTACCTTGTTCTATCGATTTAGTATACAATTTGGGAATTTTCATTGGCTTAATGTGAATTTATAGACATAAGCATTCAGCAGAGGATCCACCCAAGCGCCCTTCCTCTCTGGGTCTGTCATTGAATAAATACTCTGATATGAGGCCTGCTCCTTTGCCTGGCTTTTATGATGGTCTTTATAAATGTAAAGTGTTTGTTATAAACATATATAATGATTTATTCCTGTAAAATGTGTCAGTATTGGAAAACCTCGTCAACCTAAAATATGCTGTATAAACTTTTTAAAGGCAGGTCATACTTAAATTATCAATAGACTAATTAAATCTTACCCATCTGGCTTATATATATATATATATATATATATATATATATATATATATATACACACACACACACACTGCACTATCTTCTGGATTATGCAAAAAAATGGCCCCTGAAAATGCCTGCAAGATTTGAACACTTTGCACTGTTTTCTGAAGCTGTAGACTTTTATAGTGAAGCAAAGACCTAATATGCATGCCAACTGCTGACATGCCAACAACCCTGCTGAGCAAATAAAAAAGCTACTTGAGACAAAAAGATGAATGTTTTTGTGTTCAAACATTAGCATGCATTGCTGATAAACTGCAATATTCATACTGGGCCCCTTATTCATTCTAATTTGAAGATATAGACAGATAATTGGTTTGGTATTACCTGCTGATAATAAATGAACAACAATGCTTGTTAATAATAAATAAATGTAATAATAGGGGAATAAATTATTTACTCAGACAACTACAATACATAAAAAAATAGTTCTGGATGATTGTTAGTAATTGGCACCAGAGATGAAAATAAATTTGCAACCATTTAGACCGTAAAATAACTTAAATGAGGCCTATTTTCAGATCAGGTTCAGGCATTATTAAATAACCTTGCATTGCTTGTCATATCAGCGTCTGGAATGTTACACTTTTGTCGGTCTCTGTACAACAGCGTAGACAGTCTTGTGTGTTTCGGAAACAAATACATCGATGGTTATTGTTCTCCTCGTCCTGTTTCCTCAAAGGCTGACTGCATGCGTTCTGAAATTGTTGAGAATCTTTCAAAGGGTGTGGTCTTCTGTCACATAACGTAACTCATAACATGCCGGGTCTTCGTAAGGGTGGGGGTTTCCTTTGGGACATGTTGTGCAGCTGTGTAACTATTTTAGTTGACCCCTCCCAAGTGTCAGGGTCCCATACCTTTAGTTTTGCATCCAGTTTTTGCATATAATAAGGTTAATAGTTGCTTAAATCTATATAATGATTTTGCACCGATCCTGACATTGAAATTGGAGCCGTTGATTATGGTGCCACTGAAAAAAACAAATTTTTTTATTGAATTCATGGCTGTTCTGTTTCCATAATGACGCAGATATTATTAAAAGACCAGTCGCTGTTGCCGAAGGATGATGCCTTGTGAGGCTGCTCGAAAACAAGCCAAAGGCTGCATGTTGTGCCATTGTCTTTTCTGGTTTCACATTGCATCCTGGTGTAACACAAACCTGAAGTGGTCTACTTTATTTACCAGGCTCTAAGGGACACCCTTATTTTGCATTCACGTCAATTCTTTCACTTTGACATGTATCAGATGGTCTCTTTCCTGTGTTCTGTGTTGTGTTATTGCATGAGCAGATATAATACTGCATGCTGTACCTTGACTCAAAAAGACCTGAATTTAACCAGTCCTGGGTTAGGTGAAATTCCTACTACTAATTTAATGGGAATTTTATTATGGTATTTCTATTGAAACAACAAAGGCTTTCTATTTTAGCACATAGGTTGCAATAAGAGCATTTATTCTGCAGCCACATTCGCAAACAACATAGTTAAGATTTATGTTTGGATTTAATATAGTTTGTCGTTTAGGTTTGCATGAAATGGCTCATAGACTGGCTGTATAGCAATTATATTCGAGATGAATTTCACAAGTTAAGATCTGTGACATTTTTTAGGAAATATACCCAGCTGGCCAATATCGCAGGCGATTATGATTGATTAATTGAGAGGAGCATAAATCACAATTAAAATACTGTTAATCATACAGTCCTAGATTATGTGCATTTGTTTTTATTAACCAGTCTTAATGTTTTAACCAATAATGTTGTTTTACATTACGCCTTGTAGCCCCCCTGAGACACCTGTTACCATGTCCAAGTTTCTTAAACCCAAACTGAAGGTAAAATATGTGAGTTTGTGTGTGCCTCTGCTCTGGTTTGCTGTGTAGTAGAAAATAAACAGAAAATTGTCAATGTAGGAAAGGAAAAAAAAAACTTTGTGAAGTGTTTTTCTCCTTATTCTCTGGAAAAGAGAGACGCATGGGCTGGGCTCTACCTTGGCAGTCGCCCCACACAGGCCCGTCACTGCAGCGCTGATGCTTTTGTCTGCACTGCAGCGAGAGGCAGAGGAGATGCTTAGACAAATGCAGTCAGAGAGAGGTTTTGTTTTCTGCATACTCATGCACTCATCATCATCTTAAGAAATATCACGCACTTACCTGAGCTGAATGTAAGTGGTAGGATATGTGACAGGAGGATACAGGATATTTCTAAGGTCTGTGGATGCTTTTTTTATACATAATGCATGGAAATGCTGGTTTATTTCAGGTTTTGTGTGTTTATTGCATGGTTTGTGTGGGTGTGTTTTGCATGCATGATGTAGCCTAGTTGATATGCTGCCATGGATTAGGTCTCATAAAATCTGAGTGCCCTGTTTTGATCCCTGTCAGCTGTGATGGTAGAACCATTTTTCCCTGCAGCAAACTATAATCATAAATATTTCATGTTTCGTTTCAGTGCATTGTCATTCTTAGGGTTAATTTAGCTTTCAACTCTTAATCAATAAAGTAGTCGTTAACAGGATATGCTTTAAAAGTGTAGTCAGCTCAAACATGAAAATTTACATCATTCAAGATGTAGATGGCCAGTTTCTTTATCAGAACATACTCATTGCAAGAAATACAAACAGTATTACATCACTTGCTCACCATGTGAATGGGTGCCGTCATAATGAGTACAAACAGCTGAAAAAAGTATTGTAATAATTAGGGCAGGGAGATATATATATCGATTAAAGAACTGGCTTTACTGCGCATAACATATCATTCAATATATATCGCCCAGCCCTAGTAATAATTATAATATTGGTTACAGCGCTCAATTCTACAAGAAAGGTAAAAGTGTTGGTGCTTATTCTCGGACCAGGCCTTAACTTTACATTCCTAACGACCACAGAAACTGAGCCGCATAGAAATTATTTCCCTCTTAAATGTCTTGTCGCACCAGTGCGACCTCATTTTGTTAAGTCGTAATTAGGCCCAAAGACTAATTAAGACCAAATTGGTCGCACTCTAGTCTAGAGCAATGAGTTAAGATTTATTTTTTTTAACTTTCTTCTGGGTAAAATAGGAGTACTTCTCCTAAACATTGGTTTCTCCATTAAAAAAGCAATCTTGTCTGAATCAGGAGATAAATATCAAGTACTCTTTATAAATGAAAACAGTCCAAAACCGTTCTAAACAAAATGTTGGTGGATTTTAATGCAAGAACAGCTTTTTCCTTGCAAGAAGTGTTGTTACGTATTATAGGTTGGTAAATTACTGAGAAGGAATTTATATAGGAAAATGCATTTTTACTTTACAAGTCGTTAACTGATAGACTGCAGTCATGTGCATAACTTTTAGATTATTGTGATGGTTTTATCAGATTGTGTTGAGTTTGACTTCTTGTTCTGCCGGCACTCCTTCACTGCAGAGAAAACAATTTCTCCAAATCGGTTGCAACAAAAAACAACTTGTCTGTGTTTTTGATGGTCCAATGGTGAGTAGATTTCGTAGCAATTTTTTAAGTTTAAGTGATATAGGTGGTTTTATCTGGATCTCTATCACTGTTATTTCAGCTTTTTGGTGTCTCTGAACAGCTACTATTAGCCAAGTTAAATCCTTGGAGACATCCCACCCGTTTCCTCTAAATTCCTTAGGCCTGCATCCTCCCATTCAAACGTCAGCTCCTCTGTGTCCTACAGATGTGTTACCATGGAAACTTCCAGGCTTTCAATGTGACCACTGAGTTCTCAGTATTCCCAGCTTGATAGTGGGAGTGCATTTAATGATAAGTGCTTCACTCGTGCTGATGTTTTGAGTATGCAATCCATGTTATAATAAATGAACGCTTGAAGTGATTCAATAAGACACCCATTTCCTCATTTTTCATGTCACCTTGTGATCTGATAGGAATCTAGTGTTGTTTGCAATGCAGCTTGTTGAATTGGGATTGCTGCACTGTCATGTTCTAGTTTTTCTGGTTAGTGTTTCTGTTTCACACAGTTGTCACTGTCTTCCGAATACTGCTTTGAAAATCTGTGTCACCTTCAGACTTCTGGTTATTAATATCCTAGCTCTTCTCTAAGAGAATCTTAAGAATGTCTATCAGGACAAGCTTATTATCAGGACAGAGTGGGAATAGGAGCCTTGACGTTATTAGTGAGTCCTGATTGTCTGGTTGGAGTGGGAATATCCTAAAACGGTAACAAAGAATATATTAGGCTGCAAACAATTGGTTAAGGAATCATTGATAATAACAATCTGGCCAAATCCAGTCATTTTACATTAATTTAATTCATCCCTGCTAATTAAAAGTAATACTATATATATATATATATATATATACACACACACACTTATTTATTTATATATATATATATAGATATAGATATATTTTATACACACACACTTATTTATTTATATATATATATATATATAAATAAATAAATAAATGTGTGGTGTGTGTGTATATATATAACATATATATAACAATTAAAATCACTAATATATATAAAAAATGTGATTCCAATATGTTATATTTTTATTCCACTGACTTCTCTTCCTTTTTTGGTCTGTGGGTTTGTGGTTTTCACCATAATGGTTTTAGTATGACTAAAACAAAGATTGGTTGTTTTTTTTCTGAGTGTTTTTGTATTAAACAAACCTCAAGAACATAAAATAGTTTTCAGCATGTTGTATCTTAAAACTCTTTTATGGTTGCCAGTTCATAAATCATAAATGGCCACAGTATTGCAGCAGGGCGAGAGGTTGGACTTTGCCTGTGTCATCATGTGTTGGGAATGTGAGAGGCAGTTGCTGAAGCACTCTGCTCAATGAACGAGCGTGTGGGAAAGAGAAGGGAACATTCCAGAGTGCTGCTGGACTGCTGTATTCACTGGACTCAGAAGCAGCAGACTAGGACAAACGCTAGAGAGGACCGGGGAGGGAGAAGAACGTGTGAGTATGTGTTATCACTAGTACGCAGTCGCGTTTAGAGGTGCTATCTGTTGCGACAGCTGGACTGCAGGGAGACCCTCGAGAACACGTAGCTTTATATATTGGTGAGTGCTTAAGCATTTTGAAAAACATGTGCGATATTGAGAATTCATGCTTATTAAAGATTTGCCATTGGCTGATATCTGCTGACTTTTGATCTGTGCATGGGTGTGGCCTGTTGCGTTTTTTTTCCCGACACACATTTGCCGGCTTAATTTACTGGTACAGATCTGTGGCCACGACATATATCCTCGCAGAGCTGGTCGTAATCCCCTATCTGATCGAAGCGGACATGGAGATAGTTTTGGGAGAGGCAGGGTTGGGGGAAGGGTGGTATTTGTCCAGCTGATCTTGACAAAAACAGGACATATATGTGCCTTAAATCGTCGGTCATTCATCACATTTTTCATCTGGATGTGTTTTGATGAGGTTATGATTTAATCAATGACCTCACTAATGGATCAGCCATTAGCTAATCACTTCCTTATCTGTTTTCTCTTCTCCATCCTTCTGTCATTATATCAAGCGGATGTTTTGTACTGGTCTGATCTCCTGCAGTTATTTATCTAACTTCTTCAAAAGACTTCATAAGCCATTGCCTTTTCTTGCATTTTCATATTTATCATGATCTTCTCTTTGCACTTGTTCCACCATTTTTATTTTGTCTGGTTTTTTTTGATGTATGTGCATATATTGTGAAATGTGGCAGTTATGGCCAACATAACAAAAGACTGTATTGATCCAGGCTGACAGTGCATTACATGCACTTCACCTAGTTAAAGTGCCGTTTTGTTCGTTTTCCTGACCTTGGATTAGCCTGTCCTGAACCCTTTCTAAATGCATCCTATGATGGATTCGCTTCAGCAAATGGAGCACAGCATGTGATTGTCAGACAACATCCACATGCAGTCACACAGTAATGCTACTGGTGAATAAACCCATAGAAATATGTGGTAATTAAATTAGCTCTAAGATTTTAAAACCAAAAACAAAACAAAGGAAAAGTTTTACAGTTTCTGTCAAATATTAAACCATAATATAGGTTTGCATATAGTCAAGGCTGGAATACACTGCATGACTTTCAAATTACAAATTACAGTCTAGGTAAATCAACACTGTAGTTGACATAAGTCGTCACGAATCTGAAGATTTTGGGTAGTTACATTTGACAGATTTCACAGAAAATCACACAATGTGTGATGGGCGCAGACTCATCGAATTAGACTTTAATTCCATCCAGTTGGAGGATATCAAACATGTCTGATATTTTAATTTGTCTATCAACATGGTGCATGTTTTTGGTAGTGTCTTGTGTTCGGAACAACAGCAAGAGAAGAGTATACTATATATTTTATTTTTTTATTGTCATTTAAATGACAATATTCTGATCAAGAAAATTATCTTAAGCTTTTATCATGAGATGAATAAATAATTAACCCTCACAGAAAGGGTTAAAAAGTTAGCACTCTTTTTAAAAACCGATGAAGAATGCTAAGATGTTCACACGTCAGTGGGGAATGGCTCCAGATGTTCACACCGGAGTGTGAAGTGAATTCTTCTGCTTTTTGTCCTAAGTTAGCTTTTTTCACCACTTTGAACGTCATTTTGATTTGCAAAAGAGGAGATGTTTTGACTGCATTAACGGGGTATTTATTATACTATTCTTAGACTCTTCTGAAGTGGACCAACAGTGGACCTTGTGTTCCAAGAATCCAAGAAGTGGTCTTTATTTGCTAGTATAAAGAATTTGAGAATAGTTTTCCAATGTTTCTTCTGTGAACAGTTTTGTTGATTATAATGAATTACAATGGTTATAAGGTAATTCAGTTTTTTCACACATCAGAATAAGCTGTTGTTGAGACTATTCTATCCCCCAACCATGACATTAGCGGTTTGAGTTCAAGAACAGGCTTTGTGGTGACGATTTTTCTGAACCCAAGTGAATGGAATGGTTCTAAGCACTAGAGCTAGAGACATTCGCCGTAGACTGGGTGTGACCTGTCTTTCCCTAGTCCATTCATTCTGTACACAAGCATAACCTCGTCCCCTCCACCCTCGAATACAGCTGAAATCACACAACACCCCTCCCCACTGACAGTATGGGACGGATGCTGTTGTAATGGGGTGGTTGTATCTTTGGATCGGTGGGGGTTGTGTTCAATGTCAGCAGGGGGCTGATGGCAGCACTCTCTTTGTGCTGGTTTGCTCAGAAGCGTGAGGAATTTCCGCCTGTGCTCAGCTGTTGGCCATTGCTGGGGAGAGTTGTGTCTTTTAACTCATGAAATGTCTGCCTGGTTTTAGGTACCTCCCTTGAGTGAGTGTGTTTTCGCACAGACTTAGTGGTGTCTTTTGAATTTCTTTTTTTTTTTTGTATCAGGACAAAATTGTCTTTGTTAAAACATGAAAATTGCTATATAAACTCTAGGGCTGCAGCTATCGAATATTTTAGTAATCGAATTTTAGTAATTCTGCTGAAAATTTCATTGATTATTCGAGTAATCGGATAAAACATTTTTGCTTAATTAAAGAGCAATATTAAATATGCTAGAGAAAATAAGACATGTCTCTTAAAATTAACAACTGATTGGTTTCTTTTTTTTTTTTAAATCAACATTTTATTTATTGATGATATTTATTACATTTTTAATATTAATATTAGTTAAAATATTAAAATCATACAGTAAGTTCATGGCTGTGCATTTATAAACCCTATTCATTGCAATCAAACTAAAATGACCACAGCTGTTGTATTGAGCACATTAGACTTAGGGACATGATTACAACAACTAAAGTATCAAGTATTCATACAAGCCATGGTATTAAAAGAATATTATGTATGTTTAATCGTAAAAGCCATGCACAACTTTTTTGAGTAGCCGTGGTATAAGCTGATAAATATTCCGGTATAGTGTAACCATGCACTCTTGCCGTCCTACAAAGCGGTGGACTTCTGCATTCTGACTGGTTGCCGCCGAACTCATAGCTCATAGTTAACCTGATTTCAACTCTCCTCGACGCTCTCGCCGTCCATGACACGCCGTGCCGCCTCTCACTGCCAGCTTATAATATTTAAAATGAATGACTGCTACTTTGACTCTCTCTCCGGCGTCAGTGTGAACGTGCGGTAACGGCCCCTCCACATCCATCGTGTAGTATTTTATTGAGCGTTGTGGTTTATCCATAATTAACGTACATTATTTAACAGCCCCTATCTCGATTAACAATCGCATTGATTTAATGCTACACTGAATTCACCTGGTCTCGGGTGACAGTCCTCCTCCGGTCTATGAGTAGGACATTTTTGTCGTTTTCTTGTGTTCACTTGGTCTCTTTGCTCATCGCATTTGTTATTGCTCCCTTCCATTACGCAGCTCGCACTAGTCCGCACTCGCACCCTCAAATCAAAACACCGCCGTCTCCTTTTGCTTCGTGGGTCGCGTAAGCTTAAGTGTATTGTCACAGTAATGCAAAAATCATTGCGAAAAAACGTGACCTAAACTTAAAAATTAATTTATAAAGGCTTATTTATTAATTTTTGTTAATCGAGTTACTCGAGGAATTGTTTCAGCCCTAATAAACTCTTGAATTTGTCATTTTTTTGCCTCCCATTGTTTGATTTGAAGTAGGCCTTGCTCGTTTCTTATCAGGAATCCATGCTAAGGTTCTCATTTCGCATTTTTCCTTCTGCTTACTAAGGACAAGTTCATGCGGAAGGACTTGAACATTTGGAGATTGATTGGTTATGTTTTCCCTTTTTTTAGAAAATGGATGTCAGTGGAGTAAAGGTTCTGGAGTCAGCTGATGACATTCAGGAGCGCCGTCAGCAAGTTCTTGACCGATACCGTCGCTTCAAGGAGCTGTCTGTTGTGCGCAGACAGAAACTCGAGGACTCTTACCGGTTCCAGTTCTTCCGTCGAGATGCAGATGAGCTTGAGAAATGGATCCAAGAGAAACTACAGATCGCCTCTGATGAGAACTACAAGGACCCCAGTAATCTACAGGTGAGAGTAAAAATAAGCTTCATAAGCGTCTTACTGAAATAACTTTTTGCAAGAAAATGTGCTGTCACCTCTGTTCTTGAGGTGACTCCTCCCTTAAGCTGTAAATTCCTTGACTGGGTCTTGTCTGCTGTAATCAGCAGTGAATTACTTTATAGAGTCATCAGACTGTTATAATAGCTGAATACAGTAAATGAACATGCATGCAGTGTCTTAGGCCACAAGGTTTGTGTTGTGACTTAGTATTCATATGGTTATAGAGGTACATCTGCACTTGGTTGAAATCACTCATTATTATGCATTTTCACAATATACAGTGTTTATTAATAAAATATACACATGATGCATTTTTGTCTCACATAGCATTTTTTCCCATCTCTTAGGGAAAGCTCCAGAAACATCAAGCTTTTGAGGCAGAAGTGCAAGCTAACTCTGGGGCCATCGTTAAACTGGACGAGACCGGCAATCTCATGATATCTGAGAGCCACTTTTCATCTGAAACCATTCGAGTAAGGTTTTATCTTTTTAATACCACATGCTAGAGTTCCATAATGGAGAAAAGTGAAATTTATAGTGTTTTAACGTTTATCCTAATGGATCAGTCTTTCACGCCTTACCGGACCGCTCAGCGACCAATAGTAAAAAGTGTCAATTATGGCGCTTTTATTCCAGTAGGTACTCGAGTGCAGTGAAATTGAAATTTGTTGTAGTTCATTTTACAGTGCATGTCCATAAAAAGAACTGAGTGCTGTGTTCTTTTTCATTCTACTTTCCTTATTCAGTCTTTCTGCTAAATTCCAAGCTGACTTTGTTTTTCATAAAAATACATTTCTCAATTTAATCTGAGCTGTCCTTGAATAATGTTTTTGTTTCTGATCACATGTTTGTTTTGATCCTAATTGTTTTTCTTTGTCCCCTCGTAAAATTCAGACTCGTCTAGAGGAACTTCACCGTCTGTGGGACCTCCTGCTGCAGAAGACTAAAGAGAAGGGAGTGCGTCTCCTGCAGGCCCAGAAATTGGTACAGTACCTCCGTGAGTGTGAGGATGCCCTGGACTGGATCAGTGACAAGGTAAGAAACCACAGTAGACCTCATATGTATGTTTGGTCAATTCTGAAAAATTATTTCATCCAATATATGAAACATTGACAATATTTTATTGCAGGAAGCCATTGCCACCTCAGAGGAGCTTGGCCAAGACCTGGAGCATGTGGAGGTTCTGCAGAAGAAGTTTGAAGAGTTCCAGACTGATCTGGCGGCCCATGAGGAGCGCGTGAATGAGGTGAACCAGGCAGCCGGTAAGCTAACCCAAGAGAACCATCCTGAGGCGGAGCTCATCCTGAAGAAGCAGGAGGAGGTGAACTCTGCTTGGCAAAGGCTGAAGGGATTGGCTCTGCAAAGGCAGGTCAAGCTGTTTGGAGCTGCTGAGGTGCAGCGCTTCAACCGGTGAGTTATTCAAATCATTTGTAATCACTACTATACACATTTGTTGGTTTGATTGGGGTTAGTCACCAAAATTTTATTTCCTGACCTACAGGGATGTGGATGAGACAATCAGCTGGATTAAGGAGAAAGAGCAGCTGATGGCATCTGATGATTTTGGACGTGACCTTGCCAGCGTTCAAGCCCTGCTCCGGAAACACGAGGGGCTGGAAAGAGATTTGGCGGCCTTGGAGGACAAGGTCAGCCTCAGCATATCCACAAACTCTCCTTTTCTATCCCTAAATACAGACCTGCCCTTCATATTTATGCACTTATATTCTTTTGTTGTTTTATTTATGCACATTACAATTTTTCAGAGATGTACAACAAGAATGTGCAAGCATTCAGTTTTTTTTATGTAGATGTTCTGTTCTGTTTTTAGGTAAACACTCTTGGTGGTGAGGCAGACCGTCTGCAGCAGACACACCCCCAGAATGCCTCTCAGATCCACCTGAAAAGAGATGAACTCATTACCAACTGGGAGCAGATCCGTACCCTGGCAGCTGAACGACACGCTCGGCTCAATGACTCTTACAGGTAAGCTTTTTGGTTTTGTTCACTGCTTCAAATTGATTGCTTGAGATAGCTAGCTCAGTTTACACAGTCCTAGCTTGTGATCTCATGGTTATCTTGCTTCTAGGTTGCAGCGCTTCACTGCAGATTTCCGTGACCTGACCAGCTGGGTGACAGAGATGAAGGCTCTGATCAATGCAGATGAGCTAGCCAACGATGTGGCCGGAGCTGAGGCCCTGCTTGATCGCCACCAGGAGCATAAGGTATTGAGCTTTGGAAAGCTTAACAAGTAAAGCAACATGAGAAAATTATATTTAGATAGTAAATAATATAGAGTCTTTATCCTTTCTTTCTTTTTTACAATTGATTTGCTGATTATCATTGCATAGTATTGCTTTACCAAAGATGCTTGACATTGAAAGATCATAATGTCCATAATGTTTTACCAGGGTGAGATTGATGCTCATGAGGACAGTTTTAAATCTACGGACGAGGCTGGGCAGGCTCTGCTGAACACCGGACATTATGCTTCTGAGGAAGTCAAGGAAAAGGTGTGTCTGACCTTGCACCTGTGTTTTTGTAGGCTATTTTCAAATCATCATTCATGCATGTTTAATTTTAAAGTGAGAATCTGAATGACCCTCATTTTGTGTTTGTTGGTGTAGCTGGGCATCCTTTCTGAAGAGAAAGTGTCTCTTCTGGAGCTGTGGGAGCTACGCAGGCAGCAGTATGAGCAGTGCATGGACCTGCAGCTCTTTTACAGGGACACAGAGCAGGTCGACAACTGGATGAGCAAGCAAGAGGTACAAATTCATCTTGGCTTATTATATTACGAGGATCAGACAAAATGCTTTCTCTTGCATCGTGTAACACTTGAATTTTGTTTACAAATGAGGGCAAACATTTCAAACTGTTTTTCTCAAAGGCTTTCCTGCTAAATGAAGACTTGGGTGACTCTCTGGACAGCGTTGAAGCTCTCCTGAAGAAACATGAAGACTTTGAGAAATCCCTCAGTGCCCAGGAAGAGAAGATCACCGTAAGAAATCAGCTCGACTTAAAATCCAAGGCCTGTTATAATCAGGCTTACAAACCTTACTCTGTTTTTCTTTTAATTCTCTAATGAAATATACAGGCCCTGGATGAATTTGCCACCAAACTGATCCAGAACAATCACTACGCCAAGGAGGATGTGGCCACTCGCAGAGATGCAGTAAGTTGAGATTAGCACCCTGAAACGTCCTTCATTTCAACCCTGCAAGCACTTTCCTCTTCTCAATTATTGCTGACAGGAGTGCTGAATCACTGGTAATACTATGACTCAAACACCTTTTTTTCTACTTCAGCTGCTGAGCAGACGCAACGCTCTTCACGAGCGCGCTCAGTTTCGCCGTGCTGCCCTGGAGGACTCTTTCCATCTGCAGCAGTTCTTCCGGGACTCTGATGAGCTCAAGAGCTGGATCAATGAGAAGATGAAGACTGCCACTGACGAGGCCTACAAGGTATGTTGTCCTAGAGTTGACAACACATTTAAAATCTGTTTATATTTGTTTGTTTTTTCTCACCCTCTATTTTTCCTCTTTCAGGACCCATCCAACCTGCAGGGGAAGGTGCAGAAGCACCAGGCCTTCGAAGCTGAGCTCTCTGCCAATCAGAGCCGTATTGATGCACTGCAGAAGTCAGGCCAGGAGCTGATTGATGGAAAGCACTACGCCTCCAGCGAAGTGTCCACCCGAATGGATGAGGTCAGCTCTCAGTGGAAGAAACTTCTAGAGGCAACTGAGCTTAAAGGTGAGAAAATGTCACAGTGTGACAGGACTGCCTATTTTACAGTTGTCACTAGTTAAAATCTATGTTTAACTGATTTATTATTGGTAATTATGAAACAAAAGGCAGATTATTCAGTGATATCACATTATTTACTCATTCAGGGATTAAGTTGCGTGAAGCCAACCAGCAGCAGCAGTTCAATCGTAATGTAGAGGACATCGAGCTGTGGCTGTATGAGGTGGAGGGACATCTAGCCTCTGATGACTTTGGCAAAGACCTGACCAGCGTCCAGAATCTTCAGAAGAAGCATGCTCTGCTGGAGGCTGATGTGGCTGCTCACCAGGTAACAATGTCTCAATGACTGCACTGATATTAGACTGTTACACTGTTTCTTGTATGATTCTGTGCAGCTGGCAGTGTTTGTTTTTTAACATCTGAACTCATTCATCTTAACTCTCCTCTTTACAGGACCGCATTGATGGCATTACTATTCAGGCCAGGCAGTTCCAGGAGGCTGGCCATTTTGATGCTGATAACATCCGCAAAAAACAAGAGGCTCTGTTGGCACGCTACGAGGCTCTAAAGGAACCCATGGCCGCCCGCAAGCAGAAGCTGTCCGACTCCCTGCGCCTTCAGCAACTTTTCAGGGATGTGGAAGATGAGGAGACCTGGATCCGGGAGAAGGAACCCATTGCTTCCTCCACCAATAGAGGTTGACATATGAAATAACTGACATATGAAATAACTATAAACCATTAAAATTCTTAAAACAACCACTTTCTCATACTCTCTCAGGAAAAGACCTTATTGGAGTCCAGAACCTTCTGAAGAAACACCAGGCTCTGCAGGCGGAAATCTCTGGCCATGAACCCCGAATCAAGGCTGTTACTCAGAAGGGGGAGGCCATGATTGAAGAAGGTAGTATTTAATTCTTGCACTTTCATAAGACTAACTTTCTATAAGGCATCGGTACAGAACACTTTTAGTCATTATTCAAATTAGAAACGATACATTTGAAATATTTATATAAATAAAATGTTTGTTTTCCAAATTTCAGGCCACTTTGCAGGGGAGGATGTGAAAGCTAAGCTGCAGGAGCTGCACAATCGTTGGGATGGACTGAAGGGGAAAGCTGCCCAGCGTAGACAGGATCTTGAGGACTCCCTTCAGGCTCAGCAGTACTTTGCTGATGCCAATGAGGCCGAGTCTTGGATGAGAGAGAAGGAGCCCATTGTAGGAAGCACCGACTATGGCAAAGACGAAGACTCTGCAGAGGTAAGCCAGGAGGAGGGCTGAATCCACAATGAAATTAGTTAAAATAATACATTGCATTTTTGCTCAAACATCAGTAAAAAAAATGCAATGTAATGTAAAAGAAATCCCTCATACATCATAATATGTTTAAAGTGGTATTTGGTAGAACTAAACTTGCTTTTGTGGTGTCATTGCAGTTTTCTATGTAAAGAAATGATATGGTTCTGACATTTCATTGTTATCATTTACAGGCTCTGCTCAAGAAGCACGAGGCACTGATGTCTGATCTGAGTGCATATGGCAGCAGCATCCAGGCCTTAAAAGAACAAGCTGAGGCCTGCAGAGTAAGATCTCATAACAACACTTTACCATTGACCAAAAGGAAGTACTTTTACTTTTATGGAAAATAAAACTTGGTCCTTTTTTGTAAATCAACAGCAACAAGTGGCCCCCACTGATGATGAGACCGGCAAGGAGCTGGTTCTTGCTTTATATGACTACCAGGAGAAGAGTCCTCGGGAGGTTACCATGAAGAAGGGAGACATCCTCACTCTGCTCAACAGCACTAACAAGGTAATTTAAAGGACACGCTACATTACATAGCATGCCAGTTTGAACCCAGATGAATGCTTGGACTTATGTAAACAATATATATATATTTGTATCTTGCTCTCAGGACTGGTGGAAAGTGGAAGTGAACGACAGGCAGGGCTTTGTTCCCGCAGCGTACGTGAAGAAGTTGGACCCGACTCAGTCTTCCTCTCGCGAGAATCTGCTAAACGAACAGGGCAGCATCGCTCTGCGACAGGAGCAGATTGACAATCAGTACGAATTATTCTGCATTAGGTCTTTCTTTGTCTAATACACATTCGGGCTGTCAACGTCTCAAACGTTTGATGTCAGAAAGATTCGGCAAGGATTTATTTAATTGTTCAAAATTGACACTAAATACATTTCTAATGTTAAAGACAAAAATTTTCAATTTGAATTAATCGATGGCCCTAGTGTGAACATTTTTCAACCTTATGTTTACATTCCAACAAAATCATTTCTTTTTAACACAAAGCCTCTTAAGATCTTTGCATCTTTACTCTTCCTGCAGCTCAAATAAGGCATCTGTTAAAAACTAACTCTTAATAATGTTTCTGACCCCTCGTTACTCCTCTTTTTCCTTTCTTTTTTCTTTTCTCGTTTTCTTTCTGAATTTAAATGCTTGCATGTGTCTGCTTGCCCTGCCCTGTGGCAGGACTGTGGTCACCAAGGAGGTGTGCAGCGTATCTGTACGCATGAAGCAGGTGGAGGAACTGTGAGTAGGCCCGACCAATGTCATTTATTTGATCAAAGAAGCCTCCATTTCAAAATGTTCATCTACATTCCCCTCATCCATCTTGCTGTTTTTCTCATGCTTTAGGTCTTCTGTCATTCTCTGTCCATCTGGTCATTGTCTCATTCCTACTCTTCTATTCCATCAAGGGATAGATGTTTTCATTCTGAGCTTTTCCTTTTGTATAGTTGATGTCTAGATGTTTCACTCTGCATTTTCGGTTGCTGACTATGCAGATGTTTGTTAAACCCCCGATCTGTGTTTTCAGCTTCTATTTCCTCTCCTAAAAGGAGATCTATCAGTCCCAGTGTTTAGGTGGGAGTTGCATTAAGTCTCTTGTCTCTCTTCTTAGGTATGGTACACTGCAAGAGTTGGGAGAGAAGAGGAAGGACATGCTGGAGAAGAGCTGCAAGAAGTTCATGCTTTTCCGTGAGGCGAACGAGCTGCAGCAGTGGATCAATGAGAAAGAATCAGCGCTTACTAATGAGGAGGTCGGCTCTGATCTGGAGCAAGTAGAAGTGCTGCAGAAAAAGTTTGATGACTTTCAGAAGGTATGATTCATGACTCATTTATCACTGAAGGCTAGCATTGGCTAAGTGTTCACTGATTCTACACTCTGTCGTTTGGTAGGATCTAAAAGCAAATGAATCTCGGCTGAGGGATATAAACAAGGTGGCTTCTGAGCTGGAGTCTGAAGGACTGATGGCTGAAGAGGCTCCTGTTGTGCAGGCCCAGGTATGAAGAAAAACACTCAACACACACAATGAACATGATTAGACATACATTGCCATTTTTCTTTGCTAGTGTCCATTAAAAGTATCAAAATTAATGATAAAATGATGCATTTTTTGAGATTTCTATTTATCAAGCAATCCTAATAAATAGCAGTTTTCAAAGAAATATTAGGCAGTACAAATGTTTACAACATAGCTAATAAAAAGAAATGTTTCTTGAGCACCGAATCAGCATAGCACGATGATTTCTAAAAGATATTATTTTTAAATCGTTTTTAACGTTTATATAAATATAGCTTTGGTAAGCATAAGAGATTACTATCTAAAACTTAAAAATCCTACAAAGCCCAAACTTTTTGACAGTAGTATACATCATGTTTGTCTGAATTTTGAGTCATTCCACTCATCAATATTATGTTTCCTTTAAAACTTGGGAGAGTATACATCGGAGTATTATTGTTATTTATATGCCTGAATTTATTTAGATTTATAGATTTGGTGATCTTACATATCTTTTTACCCTTTCTCCTTCCAACCCTCCATTCCTTCATCACATCTCCTCTCCACCATCAGCAAGTAGAGATGCTGGGCTCAGCTCCTGGCAAGGTCATTGTTTCATACCATTCATCTAGTCTTTGTAACAGTTGCATGAAATAAACGCATGAAGACCATACAATTTATATATTTTTTTTTTTCATTTAAACTGATTCTATTTATTTATTTTATATATATATACAGGATGAAGCAGATTCCAAAGGTGCATCTCCATGGAAGGTAATATAGCATGCTGAATTTTAAAATGCTTTTCTAATTATATAATCTAATCTTGGGTCATTAAGATGCACATTTAGTTTTTATGCAGGGTCTTGTTTGACTTGTATGTCATCCACAGTGCTGTGTGGTGACTATGATTACAGAGCAGCAAGAGCAGTCTGGTTCTTGTATCTCCTCTTGTGACATTCTCTTGACTGGTGTATTTTTCTGTTCTTTTCTTGCCCTCTCTCTGTTCTTTTCACATTTGTACTCCATATAGTCTGTTCGCTTGGCTGTTCAAACAACGGCCAACTTTAATACTATTAAGGTAAGATTCTAGGTTCTTAGTTTCAATCTTTAAATCTTCCAATCTTCCCTCAACTGATCCCACTAAATCCTGCATTGTGCCCTGTGTACCTGGAGGACTAACTCATCGTGGTGGTCTTGTGCTCTTTCCATGGTCTCTTGTCCCCTATGTCCTATTACCGAACCATCAACTGTGTGGTTGCATCCCCCTCCCTTTGTTTCCATTCATGAGTCTGTGTCGACTATTTGAAATAACTCCTTTATCTCTTCACGCCATGTGTTTTGGTGGAGGTAAAACAGCCATTCTAGAATGCATTAACGCTTCTTTTTCAGTTTGTGGCCGATGCACCCACCCAAGTTTTTCACATTTGCTAACTATCATCACTTATCCCATGTGCTTTAATGTCGTAGGCTTTCTGTTTATGCCATTTATCCATACTGTTGCTTTTACTAGTGAAATGTAGAGCAAAGTATGGCACAAAAGATATGGAACCATTTATGTGGTGCTTTGGAAAGTGGTTTGGCTGTTAAATTTGCTTGGATCATTTCTCATCAGTCATTCTATATCATTTAAGACTCAACCTCAGGGAGTTGGATCAGCTGTCAGTGATCAAATCACTGTCGTAACTACTGAACCTAGCAAATCTGATTAGCTTCTAATGGTTGTGTGTTTGTGTATAGGAGCTGAACAACCGCTGGAGGTCCTTGCAGCAGCTGGCTGAGGACCGAAGCAACATGCTGGGCAGTGCTCATGAGGTGCAGAGGTTCCACAGGTACATATATGTCACTGATTAACCTCAAAGTGTTTGTTCTTGTTACACTTGTGTGATGTGAGCCACATGAAGTACAGCGGAATTCAGCTCATTGTGTGATTTTTACAGGGATGCAGATGAGACCAAGGAATGGATCGAAGAGAAGAACCAAGCCCTGAACACTGATAACTACGGCCATGACCTCGCCAGCGTGCAGGCTCTGCAGCGCAAGCACGAAGGCTTTGAGAGAGACCTGGCCGCTCTAGGAGACAAGGTA